>OY728160.1:566941924-567316924 GCA_963277665.1 Viscum album | reverse complement strand
GAATAAAGAATCTACTAGTCCTTATAAATATTTCCAAACCAATGAAATTATGAAGGCATGAATACTTATAAACATAAAAGAATGTAAAATTTTATCATAGGGTCTACCAACTTAGAACATGGAGTTAACACCTAGCCAAGTTCTTTTGTCCCTCAGCTAAACCACCCAAGCCTCTTCTGTTCTCCTAGGCCCCTATCACACACCCAAAAATATAAATAATTATTTATAAAAAAATTAATTATTTATTTAATTCAAAACCAAATAGTAATAATCATAAAAATACTCACTAATCATCACCATCACTTTGAAACTGCCTCTTATTGCACCCAGAAGGTCAATAGTGTACCCTTGACACCATCATAGCTAAAATCCATGTCACATGACACCTTATTAACTACCTAATTAACTTAATTTAAGAAAAAACATAAATAATTTCATTAGGAAATTCACCCTAACAAAAATTATTTGTCACAGTGTGCAAATACCATATTAGGATGTATTATACACAAGATGAGAAAAACCCCCATCGATCTGGACAATTTTAACCAGGATCTAGTGAAAACATCAAGAAACCCTAACCAAAATCGACCCAAATATTAATTTCCATTCATGATGAAGAAAAAATATGGATTAAATGGAAACCCAACCTTTTATTCACTACATAATCATGCAACCTTTTATTCACTACATAATCATGCAAAAAAATCACCCTCCATTGTGGATCAAAGGGCAATGAGAGGGGTTGGGAATCATCTGAAATAGTCATCCTTCGTTACACCTTCCCTTTTAAATCAAAAGTAGAACAACCCAGGAAAGGATGGTTTTTCCCCTAGTAAAACAATTACTCCCAAAAACCTTTCATGGAATGAAAATAGTTTTCACATCATGAACCACCTAGGAAGAGGGATTCTCCCTCTTCCCTTGAGACTTTCACTATGTGACCACTATGGTCACACCTTGAGTGGGATGATACAATAATTTTTCAGCTGCTCATCCATATATCCCATCTCTGATGATTCCTCATAGACCTATGGAATCCATAGATCCCAAAACCATGACCAAAAACATCATTAAAGTAATTATAAAAACTTGAAATACCAATTAGAGTCTTTTTTATCAAAACGTAACACTCACTAGATCAAAATTAAAATTCTCTTAAAAATTTACAACCTGTAACAATGTAGGTTAGTAAAAAATTATCAACAAAATGATTATTATCCCTAAGAAGTTGTGGTAATCCTTTAACCACATTTTTTTACCTAACTTAGTCATCAATACACTAAGAAATCACTTATTTCAACTCTATAATACCAAACATAATTCTTTTATACAACTCTAACACTGATCTCACTATTCAACATAAGTCAAGTCACCCGCTCTACACTAATTCCAACACTGAGAAGAAGCTCACTAACAATTGTATCTCTTGAAATACCTCAATGTCTTCACCTGATTTAACACAAGGCTCATAGAGCTCCCCACCATGAGGCCCCATTACAAATTCCAATTTCAATCCATAGTGATCCCATCATAGGAATCACTTATCAAAAATGAACTTCAGGGGTCCATCAACCTACCAATCTCATTATGAACAACACTCATGATATGGTTTCCACTTCACCACATCCAGTTCCATGTCAGAATACCATTCAAACCTCCTCTGACTAACCTTAACCAAAATGATGGGTTTCATCCCCTGATGTATCCCCAATCTACCTAATCATAAGAACTTATCTCCAGAAGGAATCACAATAATATGTAAGCACCACATTGAATTTTAAACCTAAATCTTGATGAAAAATCCTTATTGTATCACTGACCACTGAATTAGTCATTATGTTATCACTATATTCACTAGTAATCTATTGATCCAAATCAACCTTGGATCACACAAAAAAATTCCTTGATCCGGATGCCAATAAACTAACTCCATCTGGAATCACATCTAAACTTTAAATACGTTATTACCAAAGGAATCTAATATAAATGTAATAACATCACACTATCACCCCAGTGTCACCTTGACTATTTATTGATCGGTCTCACCCCATCCAAAATCCATTCCACATGAGGTTTATTTACATATGATTGACACAATGCTCCCAACCATATGAGTATCATTATTACCACCCTCCAACCAATTCCCAAACTCTATACCCTGAACTTCATTCATTACTACATATAAGGATTATACATGATCATCCTTATCATACCCAATAACTAGAAAAAAACACCAATGTCACTCATTCTCAACTCACTAGGAATGTCATCCTTCAACAGCTAATGGTATGACCCCCAATATATATATTCATTTACACCACTCCTTAATCACCAACCACAATAGGTCCCAAATCACACCTCCATCATATTTCATGTCAAGGGCTCCACTCGAATCAACCACACCCTGGTACCCCAATCCATTTCTGATGTCACCTCATACTGCTGAGTGAAATCTCACAACTCTCTTAACACCCCAGGTCCCATGCCCATGGTAATCCCACCACTACACCACTATCATAGAATGAAATGGAGTTTCCAAATAGTTTTGAATTGTAATTATATTTCAATGATGGTTATTTAAAAAGGAATTTAAAAGGACCAATTATCATGACCTAATTTTTTGTTGTGTTTTATAAATATTTTTATAATTAATTAAAATCATCATATAATGGTTTTTATTACATATTTTATTCCTATTTGGTATTTTCAATTTTCCCCCTTTATTTTATAAATGAAGTGGTTTAAAGAGGCATGTTTTTCTTTAAATAAATGAAATTGGTGGTGAAATTCCCCCTTTGATATAATCTACATTGCTTGAAATGGGAGAAGTGCATGGGAGCTTGGGTATCTAAGAGGGGTAGGAAATTTTAAGTGTCCCTTTAAGTTTATACCACTTTACTAAATAAACAAAACATAGATAAAGGGCATGGTTTTGTGGAAGGGAGACACCACACCACTAGGCCAAGACATATGATACGTAGTGGATGGTTAGATGTGGTGTCGTGGATAAGCAGAACTACCGCACTAGGCCCAAAGTAATTTTCTCCTTAGCAGTTTGCATATAAACATTGGTTTTTATTGGATTAGATCAGGAGTTTATATGGGGAACTATAGGGCCCTATAACCATAGATGACCTAGGGCTTTTATCAATGGTGCTTCTTTATAGAATGGTTACTTTTATGGAATTTTTATTTTCTATAAATTTTTAAAGCATAGTGTTATATTTACCACTATTTTATTTATCTTATTTATAAATACAAGTGTTTGGAAATATTTATTAAATTCTTTTAAGAAGTGGTTTTCAAAAGGGGTGTTTAGATCATGACAACATAGTCCGATGAAATGTTTTCTAAGTGATTATTTTTATTTAAAATAAAAATAAAAAATAATTTTATAAATTTTGATGATGTATTGCAAGATTTTTTTTAAATAAAAAAAATACATTTTAAGTATATTTATAAAACAATATTGAAATTGATCTTTAATTAAAGGGTAAGAATATGGAAGCATGGTTAGTGTATTATTATGCATTTTTATGTTCACACCTATTATGTATCTCAATTTTAGGTTCAACTATTGATCACTCCTTGAGGGTTGTTATTATGGGTATTAGTGGAGTGTGACCATGGGTTACCAAGGTTATTTTAATTTGGTATGTTGGTGAGTTTTATTGTAGTTAATTTTATCACACCAACCAAGAAGGAATTTATGGATTTCATTTATTGTTATTGGTGGATTTTATTTTTTTGTCGAGACTGGGGTGTTCTGGTGGCAGTTATATATATATATATGGTGTTTTAGGGTGAGATGAGGTAGTTGTAGCATGTAACGGTCATATGAACGGTGAGAGGAGGAATTTATTTTCTTATATTGGTTATCTTCCACTATGTTTAAGATATTTTAAACTATTATTGTAAGATAAAATATTTTATTATGAGGTATGGATATTCTAAATTTTAGTATAAATCTATATTTTCTACTAATGGAAGATATTAATGTTTTAATGAAGGTTTTATAAGCATTTGGGGAATGTTCAGAGCCCAGAGCTTTGGGTTTTAAAGGAAACGGTCTAGGCACACAGTTTTTCTAAACTACATTTCTAAGGCCTCACAGTTTATTAAAAATATATGGGGTGTTATAGTAAAATATATAAGTGAACATGGTTTTTGTCTGGTTTAACAAAACTATATACCTATCCATCAAGATTATTTCTATTTATGTAGTGATCCTATATAGTTGATGCACGGTTTGGCTAAGTTGTGTGGCCAAATCATGCTCCCTTTAAAATAGGGTGATTTTTCAATTTTTCCCCTACCTTCATTTAAGTTTAAAACCTATTTTTTACTCCTCGTTTTATATATATTATCCTCCCACCAATTGGTTGCTCCCTTTTGGAATCCAAGGAAGTCATTGAGCTACCTTCTTTGTTCAGTGTCTGATCCTCTCATCATATGTCACATTTGAAGTGCATCAATAAGCTCTTCAATCTTATTCGTTATTTACTTTATTTACATTTACATATGGAATGCTAAATCCATATCATCTAATATTCCCTATTTTAAATTTGTTCTTCTATTTCTAAAATTTATCCAATTCTAGACAGAATCAGAAGTTGATATTGGAGGGAAGTCTACTACCAAGCTAAGGTAGGTGGTATCATGATTTTCCATTAATGTATAGTAGTATATATATTTCACCATTGTGTCATGCACAAAAATTCCTATGAATCACCTCCTAAATGAATATTTCCAAAAATTAAATTTTTTTCCTACATCATGTGACCAGTAATTGTTAATGTGGGTTGAGAATTACTTGAATTTTTTTGTTATAATAGTTATTTTGTTGAGACTTTGACTTTCTCATAGTTCAGACATGAGATATGCCTTGGGTTCATGATTATTTAGTGAGGGTGTGTGATCTACCAGTTGTGTTTCATATACAAGTTGGTGTTTCCATTTTTTCCATTAGGATTCACTATGTGAGGGTGATCCATATTTGACTCTAGGTTATCTGTGTGTGTCATGACCTAATGTGAGAGCTCATGTAATTATTTTGAGGATGCTTGTGGTTTTTCATTCTTCTATGTGTATGGATGAAGGTTTTTAGAGATATTTTCTATTATGGTTTCTGATTGGTTTGAGGGTTCATTTTTTGTGTCTTCTCTTTAGTGCCACCATAATAAAGGAATTATAAATTTTAGGGAAACCATCTTAGGTCTCTTGTGTTTCATAGAAATTATTGTATGAGGTTCATATTTCATTTGTTGTTGGATACATTTAGGATATTTTTGGTTGATAAGTTTTATCTATTTGAGGATATCAGTTTCTAGCCTTTAGTTTTAATCATATTAAGTGTTTCTTTTGGGTTAGGTCCTCCTTGGGTCCTCTATCACCTCTTCTTTTTTACTATGAATTTTTCTGGGCTAAAAATTTGTATGGTGGTTAGTTTTTGACACCCCTTGTAACACTGTTGATTATTTTGTGTTTCTTAATGAGTTTGACGTTTGGTTTGAGTTTTCATAGAGTTTTGGCTGAGAACATGGAAATTTTGAGAGGCTACCACCTATTAATGGTTAAGGCACACAATTAGAGGGAAACTCTGTTGCCTCCATTCATGAGGATAATTTTCATTTAATTTTGAACTATGAATGGTTTTTCATAATAGGTGGTGCATGGTTAGGAATAAACCATGTGATACCCTAGGATAAACCATTTGGGTTCCCTTGTTTGTTTTGGGTGTGGGACATGACTTACGCATGGTTTGGTAAACCATGCAGAAAGCAATCGATTTGGATCTAGTTTTTGAAAGTGTTGAATGGAATAGTTGGAGCATGGTTTTTTCAACCATTAAACTTCTAGGGTTAACCATTTTAGGGGTTCCTAGCCTAGGTAGTTGCTAGCGCATGGTTGGAGCATGGTTTGGAAAACCATTCATCCAAATTGCATGACTTGAACAAGTGTTTAATTTGTGGGAATTTTCAAAAATACTTTTTTTTATTTAAGGGATTTACACCCTTATCCTCTACCATTCGTTTTTTCCAACCTATGGGATACAAGGATGAGCTCCATATTTTTTATCCTCTTGATTCTTGGTCTTCCTTTGGTGATTTCCATGTAGATTTTAGGTATTTATTCCTCTATTTATCTCTTCTTCCCTTCCCTCTCTCATTTCTATTGGTTTCAATTTCCCCTATGAACCCTAGATCTGTTGTAGCAAATTTAGTGGTTCTGAGTGGAAATAATGTTGGGGTTGTTGGTGTCTAGCATCATTAGACACTGTTTATATTTTTTTGGGTGATATTTCCATTAAAGGTGGCAATTTTTTTTCTTTATTCTAATCTCTTTCATGTAGTTGTTTCTATGAAATTATTTCATTTTGGAATTCAAGGTGCTCTTATGATTTCAAAATTTTGTTATTGAAATTATGATTATATGTGATAACTTTGTATTGATTTGAAACCTCTTATTTATATTTTTATATTTTCATAAATTTTTTTTCATGTGAAATCCATATTTCTAAGTTTGAAATGGAATTCTTTATTATGCTAAGATTTTGGTGAAATTCCATGAAGGTTATGAAATAGTTTTAAATTTAATTCGTGGATTTTGATCTAAGTTTAGTTTTCAATTAATGATAACTACGTTTTAAAGGTAATTTGGTTTTGAATTGAGGTATTGACCTCAAAGTGTTTTATAAATAGGTTTGTTAATGTATATAAAATAGTGATTTTAAATGTGTGTATGATTTACCCCTTATACAAATTCCCTGACAGCTTCTTTAAAATGGTTTGATGGAAATGGATGGCCTTTTCCTTATTATAGATTTCAATGAGGAAGACCCTTTATTAAAGGTAGAATTGAAATTTTTTAATGAAGTGAGTTATTTTTTATGAAATGTGAATGGTCTTGGAATAATAAGACCTATTTTTGTGTTAAAAACCTAGTTGGAAATTTGATTTTAAAATAGTGCTTGTGAAAGGCACCTCTTGATTTTCCATTGTTTTTTTACCCCTAATTTGGGTTATTAATCTATATGATTTCCCTATTTCTCCCCTTGTGTGGGAATATTCTTTATATGTTGTGGGTTAATTATATATATATGGTTATATTTAGTGCTAGGTCTTAGGGGGGAGGGAAGATATTGTTATTCATTCAATTTTATACTTGGATTTATTGTTCTTACACCTCACTTACTTTATCGGTTATGGGAAATTGGGTACAAAGTGGGAGATATAATTTTTTATGCTAGTTGGCTCACACACTGTTAGGAGACCACCATTCATTTTTGGCACAAAGGTCTTGGTGTGGGTTTTCATCATAATAATGAGGGTGTGGCCTAGTTAGATGCCTTATGGATTGAACTTCAGTGCACATCGATGGCTATTTTGTGGGTTGTATACTCATATAAAGTTAGATGTTTCACATATTGGGAATCTAAGGGTAGATCCCATGCCACATTTTATTATTTGGTTAGTTATTGATTGAGGATAATTTGATCTATTTATTTTTTTATCATTTCACCTTATTTAATTATTATGGAAACATATTTTTTTATATTTTATTATGATATACATGGTGAATTTTTTGTTGTGCTTGACCTGTGTGTGTGTGTGTTTTTTTTGGGTAATTTCTTTAGAAAATAATTTTTAAAAGATTTTTTAGAAACTCTTTTGAAATTAAATACACTTTTGTGATTTCTTGATGTGGATTCTAAAATGGGTGATTTGAGATCGATTATTCTGGTGAATTTTTTTAAAGTTATTGTTTTCATTTAGATAAAACAAATGTGTTATTTAAGAATTTTTAATGGAGTGTGTAGTTTGTAAATTTATTAGGCTAGTGAAATTATTTTAAAACATGTGACTTGGTTTTGAAAAACAAATAGAACCCTTTTAAAATATTTTTATGTATTTTTTTTATTTACATAAGTTGTATATATGAAAATATTACTTTCTCGTTATATTTGCAAATGAGAATTGATGAATTTTCTTATGAAACAAATTTCATACTTTCGATGGGTTTCAGTGACCAAATAAGATTTTTAGATCATACTTATATATTTTAGGTTCTAGGTTCCCAGTTAGATTTAGTTTTTTTTCCATGGTTGAAGTGGGGTGAGTAGGGTGGTGGTGAGAAACTGCAGGTTGCATGGAATTGGTTTGGGCTCAACTTTGGTTGGTTCGTTGTTATCTTATTTTTAGATAACTTTTTATTTGTTATACTTATTCATATATTCCCATTTATGGATGTTGTTTATACACATGAAAATGGTTTAGATCATCATAGTTAGTTATGAACTATTGGAATGTTTAGTTTTTTTTCTCTTATAATTATTTATTCTCTTACCTGTTGTATCTGATTCTAGTGAAATTGTTCCCAAATGGGTTCCTATGATTCCTAGGTATAAGTTACCAGCCCGTGGGGATCAGAAATTTCCTTTGATCCTCATGATGAGCAGGGTTAGGTTCTAGTTTTAGTAGTATCTCATGCTAGTTTTTTATAGTGGTTTATTCCCCATGATATCTTCTACTCAAGATCACCAAGTGAGAACTTCATAAAAATAAGTCCCAGTTCTTATAATACCCTAACACCTGATAGTCATGAATAATTTTTATCCCATCAATATGATCTATCTAAACCATAATAATTATGTTTAAGATTACTTTCATAGTATCTTATGGTTATCATTATATATAGGAACTGCTATAACCTTTTGATATAAAAAATAATCCATATAAATTACCATGTGAGTAGTATATGGAAAAGTATTAACATTATTATTATAATATAACATTATAAAAAACTCTATGTATATATATTATAGTAATCAAGAATTAATACTCAAGTTGGGTCAAGGAAACCAACTTTCAAAACACTCCCACTTATACTAGAGCCAACATGTTAACTATTAACCTATTATCTCTCACATGATAACATCACATTTATTTTGAGTTATGGATTTAATTATTGGTTCTACTATGTTTTCTTACATGCATACTCTTCAATCAGTGGATTCACTTACTCAAGTAAAGATCACCATAGACATGATCTCCCTGAGTATATCTCTTTTTTCCCTCTATCATAATCATGAAATCTAGGATATAACCAATATCATAAGCTTTTCATAATTTAAATTATGATAATACATTAATTTCTAGATAGGATTCACAGAACAGGAAAAAAATTATCATATATTTCATACTACTTATTTTGCTACATCAGAAGTTGTAACATACTCAATATTTATAGATATGGTTATCATAGGATTTAATAGTTTTCTATTGATCATTTCATTAACATAACTATGATATTAGATTAATTTATCTACATGAAGAATGATTTTTTTCCCCATGTTAGAAAATGTTCCTTCCTCTCCATGTATAAGTTACATATCCTTTTTTATTTCTCAAGTACTAATGGATAATTCTAACAGATACCTTTTTAGTTCTCTAATATTTATCTCATATTTTCCTACCATAATTAATGTGTCGGATATATCATATCTAGTACATAATGCTTCATATGTGATAGATCCACTTCTAAATCATATAGAGTTCTTCTGGCCATTATAACCCCCATTTATGTATTATACATGTCTTCATGGAGATATTTATTCATGCGACATTGGAAACAATTCTCTCCAAAAAATTTCTAACTTTTATTTTTCAAAATAATATCAGTATATATTGTTTGACTTAGTCCAAATATCCCATTACATATACCTTAGTATATCTTACTACCAAGAACATGGGTTATTACTTTAAGTGAGCCTTTATAGAGATCCTTTCAATCCATTTTTAATAGAATATAATACCAATAATTGTTTTCTATAGGTTATCAGCATATTTTACTTGAAAACCATACCACTCCAACTAAACTCTTGCATAAAAAAAGAAAATATTCATTTCAAATGAATATTCTATGATAATAGTGTTTACATTAATTCAAAATTTTATCTATATGACTTTAATCCCTTAATAAATTTACTTGATGTCACCAAAAACCTTTCTATGAGCCTGTATAATGGTCCTTAGATGTATTTATGTAGTTTGATAAGAACCTTAAAATGATATGAGATCTATGGAAATATTCTATATTCATTATTCTTACTTCTCTATTATGATGAGAATATTGAAATTCTATGATTTTATTATTAAATATTTTTATGTAGTTTGACAATGTACTATGATAGGGAACATAGTATATAGACCATCAAGTGTGAGTACTCGTAATTAGATAAGGCTTCTTCTCATGAGTTTTTTACTTTGTAATCTCCAAGATGGGATATAATGATAACAGACCCGCTAATAGGAATTTTCTATGATTTAGTGTCATCTGATATTCCTATATATAAGTTTGTGTAATGGAAATTCAAATTTAGGATTATCATTAATGCATGTCATGACCCATGCACTTAGATTTATTGAAAAAAAATATCATTCCATTCTGTGGAAAGAAGTAGGGTGTGTTGGGTGCATCGTTATTGAGATATTATTAATGGGTAAGTCGAGAGACGATTTCACCATTCCATTTTTATGGAAATTGTTATATCATGCCTTTTATTTAAATATAATTGTCACATAAATTCCATGGATATGGTGTAATGATGTTTATTTAAGATAGTTAAATAAATAAATATCAAGAATAGAGGTCAATGACACAGATGTGAAACAGGATAGATAAGATACTGAGACAAAGGGATTATATTACACAGTGAGTTTTTGTATGCGGTTATTGACATTGTGACATTATGTTTTTCTCTTGGGTGTCTTGAATCGTTTCAAGATAGAAATCTTGGACTTTAGGAAATCTTACTTAATGATAATAAGAAAGAATTCTAGAGGGTCACACACTAAGTGTTTCTGATGTTCTTAATTAAATTCTATTTGAATTTAATTAATAGAATAAATAATATTCTCAAGACTAAGGATTAATTTCATTCATGTTCTATTGATCTCTAATATTTGTAATGTGATAAATAATTATTTATTCATTAATAAATAATTTATTTTAATATGTAAATATATAATAAATATTTATTCACTGGATTGTGAATAAAATATTTATTTTAGTGAATAAAATATTTATTTGGGTATTTAATAAATTTTGAGGAGTTTGAGCTGACTAAGATCATGACTGGTGATAAATATTAATTTACAAGTCGGTAAAATAATATTTCTCAGCATACAAGTTATCATACATCATAAATTATTATTATTGTTATTCTTATTATTATATAAAAGAAGGTTTATTAAAGATTAAAATATTATCTAATAGCTAATATGAAATTAAAAAACATTTTTAACATGAACCCTAGCTCTATAAATATATGGATATGTCTATTGTTCATGATAAAATGAGGATTGAGAAGAATTTCACACAAAAAAAATATTCCTCGAACACCTACCCTCATCTTCAAAATAGCAAGAAGAACTCCTTCTAGCCTGAAGTATATTAGAGTGATCAATTCAAGCAACACAAGAAAATTTATGCACTGTGCTAACACCCTAAAATCAACTCGTGTTTCTCAGAGATCAACGGATCATATTTGGATCACCACAATAGGGATTATATAATATGATACTCCAAATGAAACAATGGTAATCTGAAAATGGGATTTCATATGATCAACAACATCTTCTTTAGAGAAAGATCCTAAGACAAAGTAACCACTACCTCTGATATTAAATAAATTAATTATAAATTTAATGTGAAAATATCCTCTATTGGGGTTTTGGGAAACTATTTTTTAAAATATGTTTTAATATATCCCCCACTAAAGCTTCTTTCAATGTGCCTAGAACCATCAAGTGGTATCAGAATACCCATGTTTTAAATTTATAATTATTTATTTTATTTTTAATCAATATGCACAATCATGGTTTAATTTTTCATTTCATATTATTCATTATTTAATCCAATTTTAATTTACATTTTTTTAATAGAAATTATTCATTTAAGATTCATAATTTCTTAAGTCTAAGAAAATATGAATAAATATTATAGATTTCATCATGAAGTATTAAGGAATTTATCTAGATAGAATGGTATTACACAGCATGTAGTGGGAGTACACTTTGTGTACCCAAGTGCACAACAAATAGCAATGTCGTGGCATACACAACATTCCAATAAGTAATTACACAACTTGCATTTATTGAAAATCATGTGTAGTTTGGGCTAACTTAGCGCATGATGTGTCGGATTAAACATTGTGTAGATGACATACATGTCGTGTACTCAACATGCATTAGTGGTAAAATTTGTGCAACTCATGTTGTCATTATACATGATAAAGACTATTTGAGACTGATATCATATTTCATTAATGGAGCACATGACATGTATCCAGTGTACACGGTGTATAACTCATTAATTCCGGCATCGAAAGTACATGTTGATTTATTCGGTGAGACAAGAGAGAACACAGAATGTGATATACACAGTATATAGCTAGATTGCACACATCATGTAGTACTATGTTTTATGAACACATCAAGTCCATTGGAAAGTTTCATAGACACATGGAAAGTGGAACACATGATGTTTAGCTGATAGTACACACTGTGTGGTCTGACCAATTTACATACTGAAGCCCCATTCATGCAACTTGGGTACATGAAAACCGAGATACATGGTGTGTAACTCATAAGTACAAGATGTGTAGTCTCCTAATAAATAGTCGAATTAAATTACATTAAATTGATAATTACAGCATTAAAGACTTATTTTATTGATTGGAACCATTTTTTAAAAAAAATTAAATAATGGTTTAAAAGTATTATTAAAATGTCCAATTAATTTATTATTATAATTGATGATAATTGGTTCTACTGTTTATTTTCCATGAATGTCTTTAAGATGGGTATCTCTAAATGAATTCATATAATCATTAAGATGAAATGGAATTAATTAATTAACGTAAGTGAATTTATTTTAACAATAAATATTGAATAAAAATTAATGTTAACCAGTATACTTTTGTATATATGTTGCATGTATGATCATTTGTGAGCTTGATCAAGACATGTTTATGTATTGGATGTTTTAATTTAATTTATTACATGGGTTTGAAATTATTTAATATTATATTAAATTTGTTGTCTTATATGTTATCCCTCCCTTAATTATTATGTAGGACCTATGTGTCCATGGTAATTTATGTAATCTCTATTAACTAATCCTTTGGTTCCCCTCACCCATGTGTGAGTTATAAATACTATTAATTATTATAGTATCCCAAGGTTCATGAATTCAGTTCAATACGGGACCATAGTGATTCCAACCTAGGTGATACACAGGTGTAGAGGTGGAATGTTGTAACTCATGTTGATACAAGTACAAGGAATTTTCCCCTAGGTCATATGATGATTTATTATCTCCTCAAAAAAATAACTGTTAGATAATCTCATGATCGATTTATTTATTTATTTATTTATATCTATAAATTATTAAATTTATAGATATAAGACTGTGATCACATAAATAAATTAATTAATATGAAAATATAGAATTTAAAGAAATGGATTATGTGTAAATATTTTATCCTACAAGTTTAATTAATAAAGAAAAATCCACTTAATATTAACAAGTAATGTAAAGGATAAAACAATATAAAATTTATTCATAATAAATTAAAATACCTCAACTAAATATTAATTCATAATTTTCCTTCCATAACATGATTAGGAATGAAATCTTAAGAACTAAGTGTGTGACCAACCACTACTGGAAATTTAGGCAACAACCACAGTTTAAAATTATGGCTATATGTCCAAAAACTATGGTTGTAGGTTATAGCCATGGTTTTATGAACCATGGCTGGTATTGGTGTTTCTATAGAGCTATATCCACAGTTTGAACCACGGCTAAATACCTAAAGTCATGATTTGAAACTGTGGAAGTAGATTAAGGCACACAAGGATATAGCCATGGTTTCAAACCGTGGCTATAGGGTTTCCCATTTTATACAAAAAAAACACACCCCCACACCATAAAATTCCCCCCTATAGAACCCCTTCCACTATGAAAATCCTACCCCCCCCCCCCCCCCCCCGCTTCCACTCCCCTAGACACCCCCCCTCCTAGACAAACCCTAGACACCCCCCCCCCCCTGAGATAGACCCTGGACACCCCCCCCCCCATACGTTGGATAGACCCCCCCCCCCCACCCGCCACAGAACCTGGATAGATCCCTCCCCCTAGGATAGACCCTGGACACACCTAGACAGACCCAGATAGACCATCCCCCCTAGGACAGACCCGGATAAACCCTGGACAGATCCCCCCTAAGACAGACCACGGGCACTCCCCCACCCTCCTAGACACCCATGTCTCTCCTATAAACCCCCATCCATCCTGGACCCCCCCCCCCCAAACCACCCCTTTTAGCACCCCCTCCCCCATTTAAATCCCTCCATCCACTCCCCCTAGACCCCCCCCCCCCCAGATAGACCCGAGATAGATCGGGCCCCCCCTGAACAATTCTCCCACCCCTAGACAATCCTCCCTAGACAGACCCCCCCCCCTCCTAGACACCCCCTACCCACCCCCTCCTCACTACACACTCCCCCCCCCCTCACCCCTCACCCAACCCCTGCCAGTCCCCCCCCCCCCCCCACCACCATCCCCCCCCCCCCACTCCACACCCCCTACCACCCCCTGCCAGCCCCCCATGACCAAATTTGCACCAAATAAGTTGTAGTAGGGTTTTTCAACTTCTAAGTTTTAATCAATGGAATTATTACATGTATAGAAATGTTTTGAACTATGGAAGTAGTAGCTTTATATCCATGGTTTAACCTTATAAATTTGACTATAATACCACGGTTAATCCCATGGAAATTATAAGATTAATCCATGATCTTAACAATGGTAATTTTTAACTACATCCATGGTTAAACCATGTATCTTGGTCCCTAATAACACTTTTAAATCCATGGAAAACAGTCCCTACAACCATAGTTAACAATCATGTAAATTGGTTCCTACCCAGCTATACTTAATCAACAAATGCTTCCATAATAGTTTCACCTTATAGTAGTACTCACATCCTCTAGCTATGAGCAAAAAAACACCACCTTCCAAATAAAACAAAACTCAAACATAATACAATATATATCATAAGAATTAAAACTCTCTCCAATATAAAAAATATAAAATATCAATATCAATATCATCATAATAAAACAACTATATGATAAAATTAAACGTATAAAACAAGAATAAAATTTACATCTGAAAAGTACCTCAATATCAGCATCACCAAAACCATCATGAAACTCATCATATCCTATAGAAACACCAACATCATTGTCACCTCCTCTTATACCACCACCATGACCCTCACCATCATGATCATTGAAATATTCATTGGTTTATGCACCTAAATCAGTGGAAGGATCAAAGAATCCCGATAAACATAATGCATACAAATGATAACACATTTAATTAATGAAAACATTCAATGTTTATATGGTGATACATATAATATCATTATGTTACCAATAAAATACTATGATAAAAAATCATACAAATTAGAACACACATAATTAATGAAAACATTGAAATATTCTTGTGTATGATGATTCGTGAACATAAAATTGAAGATAAATAAGGAGGATGTTTAGAATACATAGAAATATTAAGAGTATTATGGTCTAAATAGAAAAAATAATAATGAGAGTAATCAAGTTTTGAGATAGTTAAAATATTAAATCGTATTTATTTAATGATGCTCTTATTTTATATGTTCATTCATGTATGTATTTCATGAAAGGGGTAAATTATTATGATTCATAAAAATAATTGAAAAATTAGACTATATAGGGGGAACACTATATGTTATTGGGTGAATATATAAAGGTTATTCATGAATGGAATCATCATTAACATATTACCCACCCCCTTGCACCCTCTTCCCCACCCCCTACCCCATTTCACCCCTCCTGCACTCTCCCCACTGCCCTACAGACCCCCCTGCACCCCTCCCCCTTACACCCTCCCCCTACCAGTTTTACCTCCCCCCACTACCCCCTTGAACCCCCTTCCCCACTGACCCACCCCCCGTGCATCCCCTACCCTACATACCCCCTACATACCACCAACCTCTCCTTTTTGCATTGCACCTACACCTTCCCCCTCCCCCTGCCCTGCAGAACCCCTACAGACCACCCCCATCCCCTGTCTTATAGACCTCCCCCTACCCCTAGCCACCCTCCACCCTCCCCCCTTCCCCCCTCCCCCTACCCTACATACCCCCCATACAGACCACCCCCTACATACCCCCCCCCCCTACATACCACCCCCGTTCCATTTTCCTTCCCCCCTGTCATCCCCCTAAAAATTTTCCCTCCCCCCTACAGACCCCCTGTCCATATAGACTTCCCCGGCACCCTCCCTCTTGAAGCCCAACTGCATGGATTTGTTTAATAAAATACAATTGAAATAAAAATACTTGAAAAGGATATAATTATGGAACCATACATATAAATAAGTATTTTTTGTCATGAATAATGAACTGGAGGTCAAAGAAAATAAGATTAAATATTTTTCCCATCTTTTATAGGAAAAGAACAAAATTCTAGATAATGAAGTTGATAAAATCAAGAATCCCCATGAAGAAAAGATAAAAGAATTTATGATGAGAGAAACATATTCAATATTAAATTCTTATATCTTGAAGTTAAACATAAAAATCTATAAGTATGTCAACCTTGGACTTTATTTTACATTGAAAGAATATTTGTTCTGCACATTGTTCATAGGAAGACTCTTAGGAAAAAAGATCTATAACTGGTTTTAAAAACTATCCCCTAATATGGAGGACCCCCAATTTGAGTATATGGGGTAGTGTTATACTCCTAGAAAGAATATAGGGAAGTAAATCAAGTAACAAATATTTTTCTAAGTTAGTATATAACTCTTCATATAATTTCAAGTAATCATTCCATGTCACTAGCATATCTCTTAGGGAGTACTTAACTATGCGTTGGCTCTAATTAAGTTGTCCAAACCTAGAATTCTCCTTTGTAGGGAAAATAATATAAAATAATTTAAGATTCATAATAAACTTTATCTTATGTATAATATGATCATACCATCATTCTCTACATATAAAATTACTCTAAATATAATATTTAATTTTTGGATGCTGACACATAGGTGAGAAGAAATGCGAAACTTAGGAAGTCGCATAGTATACTAAATGTAATTTTCATAGCATGGTTTATGAGTCCCAATACAAGGCATGGCATGTAATTTTTTCATGTATACATGTTAAGTTAACTATATATTCTATCCCAATAGGGTACACGACGTATGGGACTGATTAGTTACTTATGCGTCTACCGGTAGTATACATCGATCCAGTCTAACCTCACATAAATATCATGTTTCTCATTTATACACGGTGTGGGATTCATTAATGTTAATAGGTGTGTCCATTCTGATACATGTTCTATGTTATCGATATCATTCATGGAATAAACCCTAGAACGCACAACATGTGTGTTTGGGTGAAAAATCAAGGTTTGTACACCTACACATGTCGAGTTATGTGGTTCAAAAAACAAAGTATGTGTGCCTCTAAAATAGTAATGATCCCTTAATAATGTAGAAACACCTCTGAATTTGATAGTTTATAGTTCTTTGGGACCTTTTGGATCAAACAGACAACCAAAATTATTCTTTATGAAGTAATATCATCAACAATCTACAATTAATAGTGTAATAGAAGTAGAAAAGAAGGAAGGATGGACGGTAATGATCTCAAAGGAAGTAGATATCGATATAGTGATCTATAGTTCCACAAAATAAGAGTTAAAACCCATCAATGAGGATTGATCCATATAAAATGAATCTACTGGGGAGGAAATAGTCGTAGGGTGTCATTAATTCCTCTAACAACACATTCCATCCCAACTTCCTAACCAACCCAAGCATGTTATGGATCCCTGACAAAAAAATGACCCATCCCAACAATAGTTAGAGAGGTCATATATTTAAAATTAATTAAAATAGATATTTAATGGTATAAATTCAAAACCCTACTTCATAAGGGTAAATGTGTCAGGGTAAACATGTAAGGGTGCCACCATCATAAGGGTAACAAAACCCACTGTGTAAGGGTCAAATGTTCTTTTTGTAAAGGTAACACTTATAGTACACTTCCCATATAAGGGAACACTATGAATCATGTAAGGGTGACCCACCAAATACATGGGATATCTACGTGTAAACTAGAAACCATGTAAGGGTGAGCTGGGACTCATGTAATGGTAACACGTTAAGATCCAAAATAAAAAAAATGATCAAAATAATAATAGGATAATTAAATTCAATTTTTCATTCATTCATAATAGTGTGTAAATGTAAGAAATAATAATCATGGCAAATTTAACATGAAGACAACTTAAATTCAAAAATATTCAAAATATACATTTGAAAATAGAAATTTTATTACCTATATTTTCATTGAATGGGAACCAAACTCATTAAATCTAAAAAAACATAAATTTTGATAAAACCATTGCATTATTCAAACTATCAGTAGGGTTATTAGCAGTTTATATCTTTTTGAAATATATGGTTCTATATTTAATGGTATCTCTAATAAAATGTAGCCTAATTTCTATATGTTATAACTTACCACGACAAACTAAAATTTTGTACAAATGGAAATCTTATAGACAACAATAAAAACTGATATTACAAAATTGAATAAATTCAGTTTAGAAAACATACCCTCTAACCATAAATCCTCTTTTATAGCCTTGATCGAGGGAATATACTCATCTTATATGGTTAAAATAGAAACCACTAATTACATGTTCCATTCTCATGATATGGTTCATCCGCAAGTGGTGAAGACATATCTAGTAAGTGACTTCTCAGTATCTATATTACCTATGTAATTAGCATCAACATATCTAGCAATTTTTTCACCTGTATTTACATTTCTAGAAAAATAGAAATACTGGATAGCGGTATGTGAAACAAATCTAAGTAACCATTTTAACACTTACCAATTATGTTGCCCTAGATTTTTTGTGAATCTATTCAGAATGAAAATAGAAAAAACTATGTACATTCAGGTGAAAATCATAGAATATATGAGGCTACCAAAAAAATGTTGGCATAAGGGTTATTTGAAATATATTATGTTTCTATAGTATAATTATGAACTTGAGTCAATGATACTTTGAAGTATTGGGAAAATGGATCATTAATTGGATTTAAGTTCTCAAGAAAGTACCTCTTTAGTAAGTTAAAGATATAAGGTTTTAGGAAAAACATAACATTTTATTAGGTCTCTCACTTTGATTTTCTTAATTAATATCTATTTTTTCATTCCTAAATCTTGAATATGATTTTTTTTCAATTGATACACTATATAATTAATGAGCTTCATATTATTTCATATAATCAGTATATAATCAAAATAAATTGGTAGGTAAAGAATGTATGTTTTAACCCATTTAAAGTAAATACATGCATCCTACAGGATCTTGATAAATTGGATATCAAATATAAAAGAGTCAAATTTCATATACCACTAACAAGACTCCAATATTAAACTATACAAGGACTTATTTTAAAGACAAACTTGGTTAGTTTTAAATACCTTTTGGTAACAAAAAAGTGGTTTCATGTACAATTTCCCATTAAGTTCACCATGTAAGAAGTAATTTTTCTATCTAATTATTCTTTGTGAAATTCATTAAAATATAAAAAACAAGAAGCAACCAAATAGAATAATTCTTTGAAAATGGTGAAAAAATATTAAAATAATCAATAACCTCTTTTTAAAGGAAACCCTTTTCCACTAATATGGCCATGAATTTTTTTTTCCTTTCATTATTGTTATATTTATTCCTTCTATAAATACATTTATGCCAAATTTCAATGGCATGGGAGGTCTAAAAAAATAGACAATGTATGATTTTTATTCAGGGTTTCCATTTCTTCATGTATATTAGAAATTCTGCCTTTGGAATCTCTATCATTAAATAATTTATTATAGATTTTATTATCATTATCAATTGACACATTTTTAAATTCATCTTTAGGATTAGTAGGAGGGGGCTCATCAACATCCTCTAACTCAGTTGGGGAATAAGGATTAATAGTCTCACTAAGGGTTGTATCATCACTATCATGTATGATAGATTAGGATTTATGAGAACTAAATTCATGAAAGACAATATCTATAATGATCATACACCTTTTGTATATATGTTTTTCAACACATAAAATATATCCCCTAACACCATTTGGGTATCCCATGAAAACATACTTAAGAGATATTGGTTACAACTTATCAGTTTTAATGTGGGTGTAGGTTTCAAACACAAAGACTCTTTAGTGGTTATAGAAAGGCGGTTTACCATCGAAAATTTTATCTGTGGGTTTGAAAGAATTAGTATCATATGGGAACCTATTAAACATGTTCACTATCATAGTCACAGCATCTTCCCAAAAGAATTTTGATAGGACTGAGTATGAAATAATTCCTCAGACACAATCAATAATATTTTTACTAATGTTATCAAAAAGTTCATTTTGTTGGGGGTCACCCTAATAATATGTTATCATTTTATGCCATCAAATTTATAGAACTAGATAGGATCAG
Source organism: Viscum album (assembly GCA_963277665.1). NCBI lineage: Eukaryota > Viridiplantae > Streptophyta > Magnoliopsida > Santalales > Viscaceae > Viscum > Viscum album. Next base: position 567,296,292 of record OY728160.1, on the reverse strand, counting down.
TATATAAGTACTCCAAATAATTATCAATTCTGATTAATTTTATTATATATACAATCTAGATTTCAATAAATTTTGTTTGATGTTTTAAATGTTTCAAAAGAATTATATTATTTTTTTGTATGGAAACCCATGATTTTATATAATATTCTTGAATGAAGGTAAGAAAATAGGAACATTCATCATGGGATGCGGTTCTGGATGTTCGTCATAAATCAAAAAGGATATAAACATGACTTATAATAAAACTTCATATAATGAGTAAAATGAGTCATCGTATGAGCTAGAAAGTGCAACAAAACTCCATATAGAAAATCCTAGTGCAACATCCACTTTTTTCACTTCTATATGGAAATATAATACAACACTATTAATTTTAAAATAATGAAATAATGGAGTGGAACCATAAGTTCATGGTAGAAATAAAATAAAAGTGACAAATGATGAATATAATTAAGTGTTCCCTTATATAATTATATCATTAATTATATAATCATCACTTATAAAAAAATTAAAGCCCCTAAATAATACCTTGGAATGACCCAAGATCTCAATCCACTCACTCTCTCTTTAGTGAGTTAGGTTAGGTAGTAAAAAAATGATTTTTGATACACTACTTTCCCCATGTTCCTCTGGTTGAATTTCAACATTACCTAACCAATTCACTCATTATCTAGCTCTGATTTTTCAGTTTCTAATGTGGGTTATTTAGTTTTTTCCTATGATTTTGAACACCCTAATGGTTTAGGAATCAATGGTTTGTGTTTTAAAATAGTTTTACCACTCTTGGTAATAGTGAAAACTTTGAGTTATTCATGATAGTTTTGTGTGTAACAAGATTCTTCTAAGATATTAAGGAAGGGTAAACTTGAGTGGGTGTAACGACCCAACCTAGAAGCCACTAAACCGGTGCTCCAATATGGTTTGCCACAAGGCCTCAAGAACGCCTCCCTGTACACCAGAGGTTTCCGACTAGAAACAAGGGCATAGGGTGTGATATTGGGGAGACTATGCCCTCATACTAGAATAAGAAAACAGCGGAAATAACTAAGTATCATACACAACAAAAAGTAAATACAGTGAGGAAGCAATAAACAAGTGAAATAGAACATGACGCAATAGTAAAATGTTATAAAATCCCGAACATCTATGCAATACAATTAACCACTGGTCACCCATGGGGTCGACCATACAAATACACGTACAAAAGAAATTGAAAGTAAAAGTACAGGGCTCTGCTACTAACTTTGATCCAATCTACGTACCCAATATTCAAGCACTATCAAACTGCAGTAGCCCAATCAGTAGAACCACTCGAGCAGCTCCTATCGATCATGCAACACTGGGCCTTAGCCATATCCACCATGTAACTTGTGCTCAACCTGAAAAGCAGACATAAGGTCTACGCGTATACCGAGGTTCACATACAGGGGTGAGAAATAATCTCAGTAGGGAACCCTGACAAGCAATCTATAACGGTGCTGCTAAAAGTGTATGCAACAACAATGTGCTCATCATAGCTAGAACACAACAAAAAGGAAGTAAACCAAAAGTGAAACCACAATTGAACTTAGGGTATGTGATCCCTGTCAACTGGGCAAGTGCCACCATGGAAGTCCATATCTATATACATACAAATTTATAGTCCCATACCTATACACATATATATAAATATGAATAATCATGATTAAGTGATTAGATTAACAAGAAACACATCAGCTGTCGATCCTTGGGACCATAATCCACATCTCATGGACAACCAGTATAGGGGAAATGAGATGGACATCGGGCCACTTAATCCGTGTATCAAATAAGTTGATCTCTGGGTCTGTAATCCCATCGACATGTACCTACTTCAGCCAACACGAGAGATATGACTCTAAACAAGCTAACCAAAAACAAGTAACCCTCTAGTTCAACCAAACAAACACAAGAAACCCTCTAGGCAGTACTCACAGTCTAACACCTCTACTTAAGTTATAAGGATATATAAAGACTCTCTGAGGAAGATCACACAGTCAATTCCCCTTATAATCAAAGGTACAATAAGACTCTCTAAGGAATATCACACAGTCAATTCCCCTTATAGTCTAAGGTATTCAATGACTCTCTAATAAAGCTCACACAGTCAATTCCCCTTATAGAACCAAGGTCACAGACTCTCTGAAAAGATCACACGGTCAATTCCCCTTATATCCCTAGTCATTCAATTAAAACAAAGACTCTCTAAGGAAGCTCACGCGGTCAATTCCCCTTATAGTATAAAGCAATCAAGGACTCTCTGAGGAAGCTCACTCAGTCAATTCCCCTTATAGTCCCAAGTGGTCCTAGGCTCTCTTAGGATGCTCACTCAGCAATCCCCCTTATAGCCTAAAGTGCTCAAAGACTCTCTGAGGAAGCTCACTCGGTCAATTCCCCTTATAGTCTACTACACCAGGTTCTCATGACCCTGTGTAGGTCAACAGGAATAGCAGTGCGATATGGCCAAATTAAACCTACTAAACTACTTGGCTAACAGTCTATATCAAATCAAGCATGTCAGAATACAAACTCTCCATCATACAGCAACAAGCATGGAAAATAGGAAAGGTAGCCAAACTGGCTAAACAGGACCAAATGGTCATAAACAGAACATGCATGGGAAACACATCCAAAGAATATCAATCAACATTATTCATATCCAATTTACATCTAGACAAGAATACAAGCATGGTAGGAAACCAACAGGGGTAATACAGTAAATGCACAAAACCCCGTTCAGGGGTATTGGGAATAATTGCACATAAAACTCAAAGACTTTTAACAAAAAGGAACAAACCACCTACTTAGGAACAAAAGGAAATAGTAGGAATCCAAACAAACAAGAAATACGTATCACGTCAGGCTCAGTAGCCACCAACCAGGAAGAACCTTTGGTAAACACTACAACATCAGCAAACCAAGTCAGATATAAACAAACACTGAGGGTGGCTTGAATGCCCAAACCAAAAATATATCCATAGCCCCAAAAGGATCACCAGTTTAGCATGGGTTCTAGGTGACACTCGATCACCATATCTACCCAAACCCGGCATAACAACTCATGGTCATTCATACAATGATCACCCACTAGTTCCTTTAAGTCAAACACTGAGGAAGCATCATACTCGAGATTCTCCAGGTAAACACGAGAGAAGACATCATACATGGGATCCTTAGCGAAGATCAAGGGAGGAATCCTACATTGAATCCCTCAAGGAAGGACAACATAGGAATTCCAGAACATGGGTCCTATAAAAGGAAAATAGGATAGGGATCTTATAAGGAACTCCCAAGGTCAGTACACAAGTAAAGGCATCCCTCAGGAATCCTTAGAAGTATCCGGTCTCACAGACTCATAGGACAGAAGGGAACATATTACAAGGGTAATTACCTCCAAATCATAAGTTATGGAGATAGATCATATCTCATATTCTATTTAAGGTCTGAACTAAGTTATTCCGAACACCCAACCTATCATCCACGCCAAGTCACACTCTTAGGTGTCAACTGAACTTGATAACTAGAGGAAGAACCCCTAAAATTAGATATAAACCCCCAAAAAGCCATTTATATGAACTATAAATATCAAAAAGACTCCACCATTAAGATCTAAGCAGAAAAACGCTCATAATAGACTACTCACATGCCCAATTCTGACTTCTAGAGCCCAAGATATCCCCAAAACTAATAAACTGAAGTAGTACTTGGCCAGAGCACATGGCCAGAACACATTGGGCATGCCTGTGTAATATTAAATGGCATTTAATTTACTTTACATGGCATTTACTATTCAAAAAAATTCACCCCATGTTTTTTTCACTAAAACACATGCCCATGTACCACTACGGGGAGTGTAATTATAGTACACGGCGTGTACTCCCAAAAAACCACTATTCCGTGTTCTCTTTCACACGGCCAGTCACACAACCACCCACTACACGGCATGTACTCAAAGTAAATCGCATTTACTTAAGAAAAATTCGTCTTCTTCAAATTTTAAGAACACATGGTGTGTACCCCTGGAACACACACTGTGTATTCTGGGTTTTCCGACGGGAAAACCCTCAAAACAACTGAAACGCCTGTTTTCACCCCTGAAACAACAGATCGATCCCCATGGGATTTCAAGAAAGAAATATAAGGATTTAAAAACATAAAACAAAATTTCTTAAGGAGATATATGGAAAAAACAAAAACGACCCTACCTTCGGGTGGAAACCGCCGAAGCTTCGCTTGATTTCACGGCTCTCGGTTGCCCCACACCGACAGAGCGCATCGAGAGCTTCGAATCGGTACCCCTCTTACCTCCCAACTCTATCTATTTATCAATCTCCAAATCTCACCAAAATACCTGGCCAAGGAGGAGATCATATGGAGTGTGCGCAAGAATTAGAGAGAATAAAAGAAAAGGAAAGAAGAAAGGAAAAGGAAGAAAAGGGGGCCTAGGTCGTCCCCGATGCCCGACATGAGTTTATGCCTTCCCTAGGCTAAACTCACCATTCTGGACACAACGTCGCAGATGAAATATCAATCCAAAGATCCATTTAAAAGTTATTTCCAAACGAACCTACGCGAAAAAATTAATATTTAATTGAATAATATTAAATATTAAATATTCCACTAAAATTCGAACAACTCGGATTTCCTCCAAACTCCTGTCCTAGGGTAAACACTCTATTCTAGGACCAAAGGAGCTGTTAGAAAAATTATACGAGATTATATGGTAGGGTAAAATGACTATTTTACCCCTCATGAGTATCCAACAGCAAAAATTCAAATTTCTACTCAAAACGACTGTCCGGAAAAACATGGGTTCTTACAAACTTCCCACCATAAACTTTATTGTCCCCAAGAAGCCCAGTGAAAGAACTGGTAATCATGCTCATAACCCCAGCATCTGCACAACCATGCTATATATACTATCTAATGACCTTCCTTATAGAGTTAACAACCACCTTCTATAGAGAAGATATTCAACTACGACCAAACTGGTACTCCCCACCATAGGAACACCCTTATCGTTATCTTAAAAGAAAAAAAACTGAGTTCAAAAGCTCTTGGAAACACCAAAGTTTAACCTAAACTAGGATAACCACTCTCAAAGGGCCAATGGTGCACTCCCCACCATATGGATTTCCTTACACTGCTCTGAGAGTATAAACAGAACAGGTTCCATCCTCAACAGGGATGAACATTAAGAAAGAAAAAGGATCTTGATGTTGGGTCGAAGCTCTATCATCATACTCAAGTCAAATCAAGATAGTGCATGATCGTCTCTTATAGGAGTACGCTAAGATTTCACCTAAGGCATGTCTAGATCTATCTAAGCCACACTACCATCCTGCCAAAACCCGACTAGGATTCAAGCAAAGGTCAACCATTTCACAGTAACCCGAAATTTCACAAAGTCACCTCTACAACATAAGGACATTTTAACACAGATTTCAGGATCTGAGTCCACAGGAAGTCTTGAAACATCAGTCCTCGGCTCGCACCCGGCCACTCACCGATCTAGATTAAAACAATTCCACTTGCAATAGCAACATCAGAAACACTGGTCAACCAGGCCAGGCACCTGAATAGGCCCGCTCATCGAAACCAGTCATGAAAAACAAACATTGCCAAAAGTAATTATAAAACACTGGCCAACCTTCTCACACAGGTTTTCCTAGAATGGAAAAGACGTCGATCTATAAGGGTACAATTCAAAACCCATGGTCTCTAGGTCTTCCACCTAGCCCTACAAAAAAGCCTCACAACTGGGTCACAAGGTCTAACCACCTAGTCCAAAAGATCCAAAACCACTCAGAAGATGGTAAATATCACAACAACCCAAGAATTCAAAACCAAAACACAACCTACAAGGGCCCCAATCCTCTCTGAGCATCCTCAGAAGGAACGACTCCTTGGAGGTCACAAACAAAGTAGAAGAGATAAGCTGAACTAACACTTATTGGGTATCTGTATACAGCAATACCACAAGGAGATCCATTTCGCAATAAAGAACTAGGTATCTATAGACATCGTTCTCAACGATCCGACTAGATAACCATAGACCTGAGAAAAAACACACAAAAAGGGTTAAAAAAGCATCTTGTGCCATATCGACCAAATGGGGTCACTACACCACCTGTGCATTAGGATTGAGTCATCATCCTCACACCAATTCCTCAATGTAGATCCACATAACCTGCCATCAGAGTAAAAAATAATGTGTAAGTTGACCCAAAGGTCTCAGTTGTTAGTAAAAACACTCACTAGCAGGCCTATATGTGATGAATCCTACGTGCCTAGTATGATGCATGAGATGCCTCTTGCCTTTTTCAGCCAAGAGTCAAAATCCATCCTTGGAATCTTACCAATGGCCAAGAGCCAGAGATACATAGTTAATCAAAACACCACATAGCATGTGTTTCACTCAAGGTGAAAATCATACACAACTGTAACATCGCAAAATCATAACAGCAATCACAAACCCTAGAAACCAGGACTTCTTACCGGAACAAGTGTTCTCGACGCACCAGCACGATATCCATCACAGCTTCAAACACATTCCTAATACTCCTATCTACCATATCCCAAATAGTAAATTCCAGGAAAGAAAACTCCTCAGATACCACTTTGAAATGACCCGACCCGGAAGCCACTAAACTGGTGCTCCGACCCGGATCGCCACAAGGCCTCAAGCACGCCTCCCCGTATGCTAGAGGATGCCGACTAGCAGTGATGGCCTAGGGTGTGATACTAGGGAGACTATACACTCATACTATAATAATAAAATTGTGGAAATAACTAAGTATCATACACAGAGGAAAGTAAACCGAGTGTGGAAGCAATAAACAACTAAAATAGATCATGTTGTAATAGTAAAATGTTGTAAAAGCCCAAAAATCTATGCAATACAATTCATCACTGGTCACCCACCGGGACGACCATACAGATACACGTATAAAAGAAACTAAAATTAAAAGTAAAGGGCTCTGCTACTAACTCCGAGCCAATCCACATACCTGATCTCCAAACATTGTCGAACTACAGCAACCCGATTAGTAGAACCACTCGAGCAGCTCTGCTCGATCCTGAAACACTAGGCCTCAGCACTATCCACCATGAAACTAGTGCTCAACCTGAAAATCAAACATAAGGTCTTCACATGCACCTAGGTTCACGTGTAGGGCTGAGAAATAATCTCAGTACGGCACCCTGACAAGCAACCAATAACTGTGCTGCTAAAAGTGTATGCAACACCAATGTGCTCAGCATAGCTGGAACACAAAAAAAAAGTAAACCAAAAGTGAAACCACAGTCAAACTCAGGGTATGTGATCCCTGTCAACTGGGCAAGTTCCACCATGGATTTCCATATCTATATACGTACACATGTATAGTCCCCTACCTATACACATATACATAAATATGAATATTCATGATTAAGTGATTCAATTAACAAGAACAACATCATTAGTTGATCCTTGGGACCATAATCCCAGTCTCCTGTACATCCAGTGTAAGGTAATTGAGCTGGACATCGTGCCACACAAGTTGGGTATCAAATAAGTCGATCTCTAGGCCCGTAATCCCATCGACATGTACTTGCTTCGGCCAACGCCAGATATATGCCTCTGAACAAGCTAACCAAAAACAAGTAACCCTATAGTTCAACCAAACAAACATAAGCAACCCTCTGGTAAGTACTAATAGTATAACCCCTCTAGTTCATTTTGACTGAACATTAACATTTTTATTGATTTTGGAAACACACTGAAAACAACATACAAGAAACACTCACGGAGGTCGAAATTAGTGGAGCCCCAGAGCATCACTGATGACAAATACACTACCACCAGATGGGAAGGAACCAAGGTTAAGGAAGAAAGAAAAATTATGATTTGGGGAAGCCTGAGACTCCAAGAAATCCGCAACCTTGTTCCCCTCTTGCTAAGTATTATTGATCGTTGTAAGAACGCCCATCAGTATTTTGCACTTGCGGATATAACCCCTCTGGTTTAGTTATAAGGATATATAAAGACTCTCTAAGGAATCTCACACAGTAAATTACCCTTATAGTCAAAGGTAAAACAAAGCCCTCTAAGGAATATCACATAGTCAATTCCCCTTATAGTATAATGTAGTCAAGGACTCTCTGAGGAAGCTCACACAGTCAATTCACTTTATAGACCCAAGGTCACGGACTCTCTGAGGAAGCTCACATGGTCAATTCCCCTTATATCCCAAGTCGTTCAATTAAAACAAATAGTCTCTAAATAATCTCACGCGGTCAATTCCCCTTGTATTCTAAAACAATCAAGGACTCTATGAGGAAGCTCACTCATTCAATTCCCCTTATAGCCCCAAGTGGTCCTAGGCTCTTTGACGATTCTCACTCAGTCAATCCCCCTTATAGCCAAAAGTTCTCAAAGACTCTCTAAGGAAGATCACTTGGTCAATTACCCTTATAGTCTACTACACCATGTTCTTTATGGCCATGTGTAGGTCAATGAGAATAGTAGTGCGGTATGGCCAAAGTAAACCTACCGAACTACTTGGCTAATAGTCTACAACGAATCAAGCATGTCAGAATACAAACTCTCCATCCTACAGCAACAGGCATGGAAAATAGGCATGGCAGCCAAACTGGATAAACAGGACCAAATGGTCCTAAACAGAACATGCATGAGAAACACATTCAAATAATAGAAATCAACACTATTCATATCCAATTTACCTCTACACAACCATACAAGCATGGTAGGAAAACAACAGGGGTAATACGGGAAACGTACAATACCCCGTTCAAGGGTAATGGGCATAATTGCACATAATACTCAAAGAATTTCAACAGAAAGGAACAAACCACCTACTCAGGCACACAAAGAAATAGTAGGTAGCCAAATAAACAAGAAATACGCCTTGCATCAGGCTCCGCAGCCACCAACTAGTAAGCACCTCTGTTAAACACTACAACATCATCAAAACAAGTCAGATATAAACAAACAGTGAGGGTGGCTTGAACGCCAGACCCAAAAATACATCCATAGCCCCAAAGAGATCACTAGTTTGGTACAGGTTCTAGGTGACACCCGATCACCATCTCTACCCAAACCCAATGTAACAACTCAGGGTCGTTCAAACAACGAGCACCCACAAGTTCCCTCAAGTCAAACACTAATGAAGCATCATACTCGGGATTCTCCAGGTAAAAATGAGTGAAGGTATCCTACATGGGATCCTTAGTGAAGAGAAAGGGAGGAATCCTACATGGAATCATCCAAGGAGGGACAACATAGGAATTCCATAACATGGGTCATATCAAATGAAAAACAGGAGAGGGATCCTACAAGGAACTCCCAAGGTCATTACACAAGTAAAGGCATCCCTCAAGAATCCTTAGAAGTATCTGGTATCGCAGACTCATAGGCCATAAGGGAACATCTCACAAGGTGAATGTTCTATAAAGAATAGGTTATGAGAGATATCTCATAGATTATATCCTATTTAAGGTCTCAACTAATTTGGTCTGAACACCCAACCTATCATCCATGCCAATTCACACTCTTAGTTGTCAACAAAACTGGATAACTAGAGGAAAAACCCATAAATTTAGGTATAAACCCTTAGAAAATCATTTATATGACCTATAAATGTCAACTGGATTCCACCATTATGATCAACGTGGAAAACACTCAAAATCAACTACTCACATGCCCAATTCTGACTTCCAGAGCCCAAGATATCCCCAAAACTACTAAACTAAAGTAATACATGGCCAGAACACATTGGGCTTGCCTGTGTAATAGTAAACAGTGTGCACTTTACTGTAAATGGAATGTACTATTAAAAAAAAGTCACCCCATTGTTTTTTTCACTAAAACACATTCCCAAATACCACTACACGGCATGTACTTACATTACACGATGTGTACTCCAAAAAAACCACTCTCCCGTGTTCTATTTCACACGACTAGTCACACGACCACCCACTACACGGTGTGTACTCAAAGTACATAGCATGTACTTAAGAAAACTTCATCTTCCCCAAATAGGAATAAAACATGGTGTGTACCCCAGGAACACACACCGTGTATTCTGGGTTTTCCGATGGGAAAACCCTCAAAACACCCGAAACGCCCATTTTCACCCCCGAAACAACAGATCAAGCCCCATGGGCTTTCAAGAAATAAATATAAGGATTTAAAAACAATAAAACAACATGTTTTAAGGGGATATATGGTGAAAACATAAATTTCCTACCATCGGGTGGAAACCACCGAAGCTTCTGTTGATTTCATGGCTCTCGGTTGTCGCACGCTGACTGAGTGCGTCAAGAGCTTCGAATCGGTACCCATCTTACCTCACAACTCTCTCTCTCTTTCTCAATATTCAAATCTCCTCAAAAGACACAGCCAATGAATATCACATATGAAACATGCTCAAGAAGGGGGAGGAAGGAAGATAGAAGAAAAGAAAAGGAAAAAGAAAGTAAAAGGAAAAAGAAAGGAAAAGGAAGAAAAGGGGGCTCGGGCCGGCCCCAGCTCCCTACATGAGTTTATGCTTTCCCTAGGCTAAACTCCCCATTTCAGACTCAATGGCATAGACGTATCTCAATCCTAAGATCTGTTTAAAATTTATTTCCAAATGAACCTACACGAAAAATTTAATATTTAATTGAATAATATTAAATATTAAATTTTCCGCTAAAATTCGAACAACTCATATTTCCAAAAAACTCCTCTCCTAGGGTAAACTCTCTATTCCGGGACCAACGAAGCTTTCAGAAAAATTATATGAGATTAGATTGTAAGATAAAATGACCATTTTACCCCTCACAAGCATCTAATAGTAAAAATTCAAATTTCTTCTCAAAACTATTGTCCGGAAAAACACGGGTTCTTACAAACTCCCCACCATAAACTCTCTTGTCCCTGAGAAGCCCAGTGAATGAACTAGAAACCATGCTCATAACCTGAGCATCTTCACAACCAATCTATCCAGACTATCCAATGACCTACCTCATAGCATTAACAACCACCTTCTATAGAGAAGATATTCAACTATGACCAAACTGGTACTCCCCACCATAGGATCACCCTTGTTGTTATCTAAAAAGAAAAAAAACTGAGTTCAAAAGCTCCTAGAAACACCAAATTTTAACCTAAGGAAGGAAAAACACTCTCAAAGGTCCAATGGTTCACTCCCCACCATATGGATTTTATTACACCGCTCTAAGAGCACAAATAGAACATGTTCCATCCTCAACAGGGATGAACATTAAGAAAGAAAAAGGATCTCGATGTTGTGTCGAAGATCTCTCAGCATGCTCAAGATGAATCAAGATACCGCATGATCATCTATTATAGGAGTACACTAAGATTTAACCAAAGGTGTGTCTAGATCCCTCTGAGCCACACTAACATCCTTCCAAAACCCAACCAGGATTCAAGCATGGGTCAACCATTTCACGGTAACCTGAAATTTCACAAAGTCACCTCTACAACATAAGGACATTTCAACACAAATTCCGGGATCTGAGTCCCCAAAAATTCTAGAAACATAGGTCCTCAGCTCACACCCAGCCACTCACCGATCTAGATTCAAATGATGACACTTGAAACAACAACAACATCAGAAATACTGGTCGACCTGGCCAGGCATCGAAACAAGTATTCTCGTCGAAACCAGTCGTGAAAAAAAAACATTTCCAAAAGGAATTGGAAAACAATTTCCAACCTTCTCACACATGTTTCCCTAGAATGGAACAAACATCGATCTATAAGGGTTTGAGTCAAAACCCAGGGTCTCTAGGTCTTCCACCTATCCCTAGAGAAAAATCCTCACAACTGGGTCACAAGGTATAACCACCTAGCAGAAAAGATCCAAAACCACTCATAAGATGGTAAAGATCACAACGACCTAAGAAGTCAAACCCCAAACACAACCTATAAGGGCCCTAATCCTCTTTGGGCATCCTCAGAAAAAACGACTCCTTGGAGGTCACAAACAAAATAGATGAGATAAGCTAAACTAACACTCATTGGGTATCTGTATATAGAAATACCACAAGAAGATCCAGTTCATAAGAAAATCCTAGTTATCTATCAACATCGTTCTCAAAGATCTGAATAGATAACCACATACCCAAGAAACAACACATAAGAAGGGTTAAAAAATCATCACGTGCCATATCAACCAACTGGGGTCACTACACCACCTGTGCACGAGGACTGAGTCATCATCCTCACACCAATGCCTCAATGTAGATCTAAATAACCTTCCATCAGAGTAAAAAGCATGTGTAAGCAGACCCAAAGGTCTCAGTCATCAGTAAAAACACACACTAGTAGGCCTATATGTTGTGAATCCTACGTTCCTAGTATGATGCATGAGACGCCTCTTTCCTTTTCCGGCCAAGAGTCAAAATCCACCCCTAGAATCTTACCAATGGACAAGATCCAGAGATACATAGTAAATTAAAACACTACACAGCATGTGTGTCGCTCAAGATGAAAATCATATACAGCTGTAATATCACAAAATCAGAACAGCAATCTCAAACCCTGGCAACCAGGACTTCTTACTGGAACAAGTGTTCTCAACTCACCAGCCCAATATCGATCACAGGTTCCGATACATTCATAATACTCCTGTCTACCATATCCCAAATAGTGAACACCAGGAAAGAAAAATCCTCTGATACCACTTTGTAATGACCCGACCCGGAATCCACTAAACTGGTGGTCCGAGCCGATTAGCCAAAATGCCTCAAGCGCGCATCCCTGTATGCCAGAGGCTACCAAATAGCAACGAGGGACTAGGGTGTCATAGTGGAGATACTATTCCCTCATACTAGAGTAAGAAAACAGCGGAAATAACTAATTATCATACACATTGGAAAGTAAATAGAGTGTGGAAGTAATAAACAACTAAAATTGAACATGTTGTAAGAGTAAAATGATGTAAAATCCAAAACAACTATGCAATACAATTCAACACTGGTCACCCACCAGTCTGACCATATAGATATAAATACAAAAGAAAGTGAAAGTAAAAGTACAGGGCTCTGCTACTAACTCTAATCCAATCCACATACACGATCTCCATACATTGTCAAACTGCAGTAGCCCGATCAGTAGAACCACTCGAGCAGCTCCGCTCTATCATGCAACACTGGGCCTCAGCCCCATCCACCATGAAAATCATGCTCAACCTAAAAATCAGACATAAGGTCTACATGTACACCTATATGCACGCGCAGGGGTGAGAAATAACCTCAGTATGGAACCCCACCAAGAAACCTATAACGGTGATGCTAAAATTGTATGCAACAACAATGTGCTCAGCATAGCTGGAACACAACAAAAAGGAAGTAAACAAAATTGAAACCACATTCGAACTCAGGGTATGTGATCCCTATCAACTGGGAAAGTGCCACCATGGATGTCCATATCTATATACATACACATGTATAGTCTCATAACTATACACATATATATAAATATTAATATTCATGATTAGGTGATTCGATTAACAATAACAACATCATCAGTAGATACTTGGGACCATAATCCCAGTCTCCTGGAAAACCTGTACAATGGAAATGAAATGGACGTTGTGCCACTCAATCCGTGTATCAAATAAGTCGATCTATGGGTCCATAATCCCATCTACAAGTACCAGCTTCGGCCAACGCCGAAGATATACCTCTGAACAAGCTAACAAAAACAAGAAACCCTCTAGTTCAACCAAACAAACATAAGCAACCCTCTGGGAAATACTCATAGTCTAACCCCTCTAGTTATGTTATAAATATATATAAATACACTCTGAGGAAGCTCACAAATTCAATTCCCTTATAGTCAAAGATAGAACAAGACTCTTTGAGGAAGATCGCACAGTAAATTCCCCTTATAGTCTAAGGTAGTCAAGGACTCTCTGAGTAAGCTCACACATTCAATTCCCCATATATCCCCAAGGTCACAGACTCTTTGAGGAAGCTCACGCGGTCAATTCCCCTTTTAGTCTAAAGAAATCAAGGACTCTCTGAGGAAGCTCACTCGGTCAATTCCCTTTATAGTCTCAAGTGGTCCTAGGCTCTCTAAGGATGCTCACTTGGCCAATCCCCATTATAGACTAAAGTGCTCAAAGACTCTCTGAGGAAGCTCACTCGGTCAATTCCCCTTATATTCTACTACACCAGGTCCTCACAGCCTTGTGTAGGTCAATGAGCATAGGAGTGCGATATTTCCAAAGTAAACCTGTTGAACTACTTGGATAATAGTCTACAAAAAATCAAGCATGTTGGAATACAAACTCTCCATCCTACAGAAACAGGCATGGAAAAGAGGCAAGGCAACCAAACTGGCTAAAGAGGACCAAACGGTCGTAAATAGAACATGCATGGGAAACACATCCAAATCATAGCAATCAACACTATTCATATCCAATTTACCTTTACACTAGCATACAAGCATGGAAAGAAAACAACATGGTTAATACGGTAATCGCACAATACCTCGTTCAAGGGTATGGGGCATAATTGCACATAATACTCAAAGACATTCAACAGAAAGTCACAAATGACCTACTCAGGCACACAAGGAAATCGTAGGAAACCAAACAAACAAGAAATACACCTCGCGTTAGGCTCAGCAGCCACCAACTAGGAAGCACCTTTGGTAAACACTACAGCATCAGCAAACCAAGTCAGTTATAAACAAACAGTGAGGGTGGCTCGAACACCCAACCCAAAAATACATCCATATCCCCATAGGGATCACCAGTTTGGCACGGGTTCTAGGTGACACCCAATCACCATCTCTACCCAAAACCCGACGTAACAACTCAGGTTCGTTCAAACAAAGATCACCCACTAAGTCCCTCAAGTCAAACACTGAGGAAGTATCATACTAGGGATTCTCCAGGTAAACACGAGCGAATGAATCCTACATGGGATCCTTAGTGAAGGGAAAGGGAGGAATCCTACATGGGATCCTCTAAGGAAGAACAACATAGACATTTCATAACATGGGTCCTATCAAAGGAAAAATAGGATAGGGATCCTAGAAGTAACTCCCAAGGTTAGTACACAAGTAAAGGCGTCCCTCAGGAATCCTTAAAAGTATCCAGTCTCACATACTCATATGACAAAAGGGAACGTCTCACAAGGGGAATGTCCTCTAAAGCATATGTTATGGGAGATATCTCATAGCTCATCTCCTGTTTAATGTCTCAAATAAGTTGGTCCGAACACCCAACCTATCATCCATTCCAAGCCACACTCTTAGGTGTCAATTGAACTTGATAACTAGAGGAAGAACCCCTCCATTTAGATAGAAACCCCAAAAACCCAATTTATATGACCTTTAAATGTCAAAAGGATTCAACCATTTCAATATACATGTAAAAATTCTCATAATCGACTACTCACACGCCCAATTCTAACTTCCAGATCCAAAGATATCCCCAAAACTACTAAACTGAAGTAGTACATGGCCAGAGCACATTGCCAAAACACATAGGGCCTTCTTTTGTAATAGTACACGGCATGTAATTTAATTTACCTGTATTTTACTATTCAAAAAAATTCACCCCATGTTTTTTTCACTAAAACACATGCCCAAGTACCACTACACAGCGTGTACTTATAGTACACGGCGTGTACTCCAAAAAAACCATTATTCCGTGTTATATTTCACATGGACACCCACTACATGGAGTGTACTCAAATTACATGGAGTGTACTTAAGAAAAAATTGTATTCTCCAAATGGTAATAACACACGGTGTGTACCCCTGGAACACACGCTGTGTATTTTGGGTTTTCCGACGAGAAAACCCTCAAAACACCTGAAACGCCAATTTTCACCCCCGAAACAACAGATCGAGCCCCATTTGATTTCAAGAAAGAAATATAATTATTTAAAAACATAAAACAACATATTTTAAGGGGATATAAGGAGAAAACATAAACAGACCTACCTTCGGGTGGAGACCGCCAAAGCTTCGGTTGATTTCACGGCTCCCA
The DNA here is from genome assembly GCA_963277665.1 of Viscum album. Lineage (NCBI taxonomy): Eukaryota > Viridiplantae > Streptophyta > Magnoliopsida > Santalales > Viscaceae > Viscum > Viscum album. Next base: position 567,280,255 of record OY728160.1, on the reverse strand, counting down.
GTTGTCGCACACCGACTAAGCGCGTTGAGAGCTTCAAATCAGTACACCTCTTGCCTCCCAACTCTCTATCTCTTTCTCAATCTCCAAATCTCCCAAAAATACATGTCCAAGGATAATTTCATATGTATCGTGCTCGAGAAGGAGGAGGAAGGAAGAGAGAAGAAAAGAAAAGGATAGAAGAAAGGAAAAGGATGAAAAAGGGCTCGGGCCGGCCCCGGTGCCTGACATGAGTTTATGCCTTCCCTAGGCTAAAATCCCCATTCTAGACTCAATGGTGCATACATAATCTCAATACAACACTCCATTTAAAAGTTATTTCCAAACAAACCTACACGAAAAATTTAAAATTTAATTGAATGATATTAAATATTAAATATTCCGCTAAAATTTGAACAGCTCAGATTTCCTCCAAACTACTGTACTAGGGTAAAATCCCTATTCTGGGACCAAAAGAGCTATCAAAAATTTTATCTGAGATCATATGGTAGGGTAAAATGACCATTTTAACCCTCACTAGCATCAAACAGCAAAAATTCAAATTTCTGCTGAAAATGACTGTCTGGAAAAACACGGGTTCTTACAGTGGGAATGGGTCCCATAACCATTGCAATGTTTTATATATCTAATATCAATGATAAAAATTGTTAATTTAATTTCAATATTTTTTTTAACAAAATATTCTAATAATTTATATGAAAAATATTTGATTCTATGTTGAGATGGTTGGGATTGAAATTGGTCGTGGGTTGGTAAATTTTCAAGATGGTTGTGATTTAGACCATGTAGTTGATTGGGTAATTGATTATTCAACCAATTGAATTTAGTATTTTCATTTTACATGTGATGAAAAAAAAATTATTCATAAATATTTTGAGTATTCACATCATTCACCTCCATTAATGGTATCCCTATAAGAACTTCCTTGATTGATTTAATAGTTGGGAAATTATTGGTCACTCAAGAAGAAACTTTTATTGGAAAATCATACATTCTAGTCACACTGACACTAATATAACACTATTAATTTTAAATTAATTAAATAATGAAGGAGTAGAACCACAAGTTCATGGTGGAAATAAAATAAAAGTGAAAAATGATGAATATAATGAAGAGTTCCTTTATATGATTCTATCATTAATTATATAATAATCATTTATAAAATAAATTAAACCCCCTAAATAATACCTTTAAATGACCCAATGTCTAAATCCATTAACTCTCTCTTTAGTGAGTTAGGTTAGGTGGTGAAAAAAAATTATTTTCGATACACTACTTTCCCCATGTTCCTTTGGTTTAATTTCAACATTACCTAACCAATTCACTAATTATCCAGCTCTGATTTTTCAATTTCTAATGTGGGTTATTTAGTTTTTTCCTATGATTTTTAATACTCTAATGGTTTAGGAATCAATGGTTTAGGTTTTAAAATAGTTTTCCCACTCTTGGCAATAGTCACAACTTTGAGTTATTCATGAGAGGTTTGTGTGTAACAAGATTCTTCTAATATATTGAGGAAGGGTAAACCTGAGTGGGAATGGGTTCCATAACCATTTCAATGTTTTATATATTTAACCTCAATAATGAAAATTGATAATTCATTTTCAATATATTTTTAAAAAAATATTCTAATAATTTATATGGAAAATATTGGATTCTATGTTGATATGGTTGGGATTGAAATTGGTCATGGGTTGGAAAATTTTCAAGATGGTTATGATTTTGACCATGTAGTTGATTGGTTAATTGATTATCCAATCAATTGAATTTATTATTTTCATTGTACATGTGATGAAAAAAAATTATTCATAAATATCTTGAGTATTCAGATTATTCACCTCCATTAATGGTATCCCTATAAAAACTTACTTGATTGATGTAATAGTTGGGAAATTATTGGTCACTCAATAAGAAACTTTTATTGGAAAATCTTGAAATTTGGGAGTCTAATGTGGTGAATACTAAGCGTTTCACCACTAATAATAATTTCATAGTAATATGGAAGATCCCTTGTAATATGGTAGATAATAAGAATATAATAAGGTATCTATTTACTAGATATATTTTATGCAGAAAAGTTCCTCTTCATCTAATATTAAATGATATTTGTGCCTTGATAGATGGGGGGCCCACACTTCCTAATATTATAAACTGAATACCAAGGATCACTTGCATCATTATGTAGTAATCTTAAAAGAATATTGGAGTTCTACTCAACCATTCAAATATTTATGTTATCTATCCTACAAATTTAAAGGACACTGAGTAAAGATATTCTCTCCACCTAGATAGAATTACCTAAACAATAAAAGGAACTATATTCTATAACCATGGATCCCCTAGAATCACGCACAATCCCTCCTCATGACTCTCTATTTACTGGACACATTTACATTATGTTTTAGTCCAACATTGGGGGTATCCACTTGATCCACTACCCTAGAGGGTCTCTATCATTTGTAATCACACCCCTAGGGTGGATCCCCTTACTGGTAGTCATTCTCTTATCAATATGAATAAAGGAACATAGTTTGTCCATGAGATATAGAACACAAACTTGAATGAATAGAGGGAGTTATTCTTGCCTTCATGACCCTTTTTATTTGTCTCCTAAATCACCCAACACAAAACTGAAAACACTATTACCTAAATATTAACCATATATGAATGTTTCTAAACACTTTTAAATAATGTAGACAAAAATTCAGAGATGTATCCCACCTAAAATTGAAATCCCATAAGTTTCCCAATAAGGGACCAAGCAAAGCGGGCCCATTCTACATCAAAAAAATAAGTTCTAGACTAACTCATATTTTAGCCTCTCACAACACATAAATGGTGATGGTATCTAAATTAATTTTCTATGAATATTAATTTCAGTTGGTATGCCCTTATTGCAGAACCTCCAGAAATGTATGTTCAATTTAACTAGGACTTATTTAGACAATACTTTTCTCACCCACTCATCATGCTCCTATTTGGATCTTAATAACAAGTGAAACTCTAAATCATTAAATTATCTTATGGTAAACATTGATAATGTGCACATATCTGGTTTATCAAGAATATAAATCCTTTCATGGAAAATCTTATGATCCTCATCGAGGGATGTTGATATAAAGTCAGGGTTTATTCTCACTTTCCAAAAGTAAATGTGAGGGGTAGGGAATTTAGGAATGAAGTGAAAATGAACTAATAATTTTTCTTTCTAGTGATTTATGTCACCCCAACCCCAAACCAACACACCATGTGTGGGATCCTATCTACAATTATTTTTAATATCATGAATGGGAATTGATTTTAGGATGTTTATTTGGATATTTGGGTATTTTGGATTTTAATCCCCATGGTCAACCATAACTAGAAACTTTTCTAAGTGTGAGATAAAACCTAGATAGCATACTAATGGAATAAACACTAGATATATGTACCTTATTCATGGATCCATCAGATGTATGATGAGGATCCTAGGAGGTGGGGTGGCCGCGTCAAAGGAGGAGGATCCCGGGAGGTGGGGTGGCCATGTCGGAATCGTTTCGGAGTCGTGTCGAAACCATGTCGGACCTGTGTCATAGATGTAGGTTCATGGGGAGGTGGGGTGGCCATGTCAGATAATTCAAGATAGGAGGAGTATCGTAGGGGGATCGGAGGAGGTGGGCACGTTGAAACTATATTAGACCCATGTTAGGGTCGTGTTGGATCCACATCAGAGAAGGAGGGTTGCGGGGAGGTGGGGTGGTCACATTAGAGATGTTGGGAGAGGAGTAGGATCGTGGGATGGAGGAGGATCGTGGGGGAAGTGGGGATCAGAAACTTTTGAGGTCGGGGAGAAAGTGGTCACATGGTGGGATAGGGCCACAGATAGTAAAACAAGCGTGGTAATAAGTGACCTATATCCACAGTTTTTATTTTCCATGGCTATAGATATGTGTCTATAAGTCCAAATTATAGTAGTCCTCATTTGGGAAACTTACTTTTAAAGTGGATTTTGTACAAAGGTTATGGGTTGACTAAACCATATTACATCAATAGAATTATCCCTCAATATAATTGATATAACATAGAGGGAGGGGTTGATGAAATCCGATTTAGGATTTCAGGATTGGGGAGTCCACTCAATGGATCAACGAGTTACAAGCCTATAGTTGAAAAATACCAACCTACCACCTTCAATTAGCTTTACCAACCCTCATTGAGGTTATAAAAAGGGTCATATGGATCCTTTCCACTAGAATTTCCTTGAAACTAGAAATTCTAAGTTCAATAGTGAGTCCTATTTAGATGTGATAAATAGTGGGAGACTTAATAAAATTAACTATTATTATTTCTCATATAATTTTCAATCAACTAAAGTACTAATAAACTGTTTTAATTATTTTATAAAATGAAATTTAAAACCAAAAAAACAATGTAAACATTCCATAAATTGGGGTATTCATTACAGGTAAAAAAAATTAGATATAGTAAAATCATTTTTGTGATAAAGTATTATCAAAATGATTGTATTATGTGTTGGAATCCCCTAATCCTATTCTTCCACCACAAAAGGTGATTGATGGTGAAAATGATTCATATCGAACATATGTTAAGGATTCTTCTTATGTATGTTATATTATATTATATTATTATACTTAAAATAAAGTTTATACTTACTTCTCCAAGACTATATAAACAAAATGGTTAAATCACTGATGAAACTTTTTTGTATACCTCACCAAGTGGATAAGGATTGGATGAAACCTATTTCTCCACCCCTTATGGTAAAAAATTTGAAAGAAAAATATGAATATCTCATTTATAATCTAAATAAAAAAAATAAATTATTGTTTCCTTAAAAGAGAAAAAATATTTAAAGTAAAAAATTAATAAACTGAAGGAAATTTATTTCTTAAGTGGAAATAATGAACACTAGAACACAAATTAAAATGAATTGAAGAATAAATTAATTTTATCCACTTCACATATATTCTTCAAGTTTCTATTCACCATTATTTTATTAAATATACAATATAATTACCACATAAATTTATTAAAAAATAGGAAACCATAAATAATACAAAGGTTGTAAAGGGAACTCAAAGGGATATCAAAATAGGGTGATTCCTTTGTTAGTCAAGAGGAGATCACTATTTCTCATTCCCAGATTAGATTGTTTTGTGTTTTAAATAAGTATGACCAAAAAAATTATCTTAGTGTTTTGATTCTCATAATTAAACGTTATTTTGTTTTCAAAATAAATATTTTTTTGTGCACAAATACTAAACTAATAGTTTAGTAACTCTTGAATCACAAATATCCATTATAATTAATGATGAATTTAAAATATAATACTCTTAACTGATTGTGAAAAGTTGAGTATTTTTCAAATAAAACTAAAATTAATTGACCTTTTTATACCCATAAAAGTTTTTTAGTCTCAATTGAGCTAACATGTTAGATATAAAAACAATTTACTTATCATTTTTTTATAAATAAGCCTTTATGAATAAAGGTATGTTAGAAAAAAGTTAGAGTTAGTTCAACAAGCCCATGTGAAATATTTTGAAGCTAAAGGTATCTTTATATAATTCATGATATTTCATTAATAAATTTTAGAAATTATCAGTGAATTAAATTAATAAACTTGGTAAATATTGAGGGATATCTATTCCTTCTTGTTGGAAAACATCTTATCCAAGTAATCATTGATCATATATATAGAGTAAAGGTTATCCCCAAATCAAATTTCCTTCTATAGAGAAATGTTATAATGTTATTAAAATGAAGATAAATGATGAGTATTATATATATTTCAATTCTTCCATAATTCCTTCCAAGACATGTTTTTCAAATAGTAGTGAAATAACTAAAAATATTCCAACAAATTTTCTAATAGATATCATATTAATTACGTTATGATAAGAATCTATTAGGAAACTACCATAAGTTTTTGTTGAGAATCATTAGTTAAAATATTTACTTAGCTATAAATGAATATTAAAACACTAATGTATATCTAATTTAATGATCTTATAGCCAATAAGGATATTAACGTCTAGCCAAGATCGATTATATTTCAATAAAGGAATATTTTATCTTTAAAGATAGTGGGATAAAAATTAAATTTTATGGGTTAAGGATCTATATGAATATGAGTTGGCATATAGATACTTAACTACACTAAGATCAATGGTAGGAGTGGTACCAGAGACACATACTTCATAGGAACTTAAAACCAAAGATGTTGTTTATGTTCACTCTAAAGAGTGACATATATAATTTTTTTCTAGAATAAATATTCTTATAATTTTGTAGTAAATGGTAATATGCTAGGTATAAAAACCCATAATTAACATACATGTATATTACAACATTTTAGATGAATATTAATCACATTAAAAATGTACATCCCTAGGGTCCATAATAGTTTTGTGTCTTCGGAAACTTGGAAACATAATATTCAATATTGGTTAAAGATCTTAAACATATCCATTAAAGATATTCTTCTTTATTACTCCTACTGAAAACCTTTCTTCATAACCTGGGGAAAAGGAAACATAATAATGGGTGATCTTAGATGCTCGGTAAGGATAAATAAAGGAAATTAGTAAGTATTACACGAGTATAAGGGTATGAGAACATGATCATAACATTTTAATATTATACTCTACATATCAAAGATCATAATATTAAGTCCTGACATAAGTATTGTTAGTTCATAAGACATGAATCATAAATAAATCAAATATCATCGGCTATGAGTGAAAAATAGTCATAAGACATAGAATTTTGTAATAAACATCAACTTATAACAACGTGAACATGCATAAATTGAAACAGCTTCACTCATTAATTTAAGGATATGAAATTTGGACCTTGAATAAACTTATCGACATGCATCCAAGTCCAATAATAACATTATTAATACATAATAAGGTTCAATAATAACATTTTAAACATGTAATCAGGTACATGCATAAATATATAGACATGTATCCAAGTTCATGAATAACATTATGAAAATCTAATTTGGTTCATGCATGACATTGTGAACATGTAATAAGGTTCACTCATAACATTTTTAACCTGAAATCAAGTCCACACATAAATATATGGAAATGAAACTAAGTACATGAATGACATTATGAACATGTAATTAGCTTCATGCATATCATTGTGAACACATAATATGGCTCACTCATAACATTGTGAACATGTAATCAGGTCCATGTATAAACATAGTGACATCCAACTAGGTCCATGCATAACATTATTTACATGTAATCAGGTTCACTCATAACATTTTGAACATGTAATAATGTATACTCATAACATTGTGAACATGTAATCAAGTTCACGCATAGGCAGTAATACCTCTTGAGTGGGACACACCAAAATCCCCAGTGGTAGAACTTTCTTTAAAGTGGATCAGGATAAACCTTATCCTTATAGTGTATCAAGCTCGTTGACTTGTTCCCATCATTATCTCATGAGATATAAATATTTAACCAATGCATTATTTGGAGGTATAGGTCCCAACCATCACATAATAATAACATACATATATTCTATGTAAGATCATAAACATTAATCATATCATAACCCATGAAATGAAATGGTTAACATAGAAATTTAATCATATCATAACCTGTGGAAAAAGAGATAGTATTCTTAATAATTTCATCATAGTATAATCCATGAAAATAATTGGGTTTCATAATCTTTTTAATATTCTATAATTTGTGAAACAAAAATGGTTTTCATAAACATCATTCCTTCAAAACATAAATCATTCAAGGAAATATTATGAATGATATTCACTGTCATATCCCTATTAAATCATAAATAATATCTATGTATGTACTCTTATATAGATAATGATTTTAAAATATCACTTTGATAATTTCTTAAAGAAAATATCATTTTAGCTTTTAAAAAACACTTTTTAAATCAGAAAACATTTTGAAAACCTTGTTCTTTGAATATAGATTTGAAAAATTATAAAGGAAGATTTGAAATATTTGAAATATTTTTCTTTTAAAATCATATTAAAATATAATTTAAAAACCTTTTTGAAAATATTTTTATTAAACATGGATTTTTAATTAAATAGATTTCTGACTGAAGAGACATAAAGTCTAATTTTCTTAAAAAAATTATTAATTATATTAAGTACCGAGGAGTAGAAAAATGGTAACAATACATTAAGATATCATGAAAAAACATAGTATATTAAATCTTAATAATTATTGAGATATGGATCCTAATATTTCATTCATGGAAGAATAATCATAAACAATGGGATTGTAGTAATAAACTTTCACCACTTTGGTAATTTTGAATCAAAATACCTATGTAAGAATAAAATTACATGAAGATTAAAATAAAACTAAAATAATTAGTTTCATGATATAACATTTAAAACGTAATTATATACACCCTATAAAATAATATAGGTGTGAAACAAAACATGTGTCCTAAAGAAGGAAAATTGAGACAAAATTACTTTACAGATTTGGTAAACTTTAAACCACAAACCCCATGAAAGAGAGATCATATAATGAACATGTAAATACCCATTAATTTAATGATAATAATCATATAATAAATTCTTTTTCATTATTCACACTACAAAAAATAAGCAATTGGTGAATATGACATAAGTCTCACAGAAATAAAAGTGATACTAGAAATCCCCTCGCTTCTTGAGTAACATTAGAATTATCACACCCATGAAATAATAACAAAAAAAACTTTTAATGTCATTAAATAAGTTAAATTAATGATATAAAATTTAATATGGTATTTTATACACCACATAAAAGAAACAAGTGGTGAATATGGAACTTATCTCATGGATATAAAAAATCGTGATGAGAAAACACTTACCTTAAGTCTTGAATTTCTTCATAAACACTAAAAACTTGTTTATAATAAATATAAGTTTCTTATACATATACCTTATAATCCTATTATTATATATAATACTATATATGATTTTATTATGACTTTATTTTACCTGTTTATTAATAATTTTATATTAAAGTTACGTTTCGTGTAATTACCACTTTTTTTTCTGTAGATGTTTTGACTTGTTATTTTTGATCCTATTACATAGAACAAGATTTAATTATTTATAGAATGTAAAAATGATATAAATATAATACATATTTATTATATAGTAATCTATAATAATATATAGAAGATATAAATATGAAATGAAATACACTGTTTATGGAGACGGTAGGTTGTACGTATACATGAATATTGTTTCCATTTTATTATCATATTTTAAAAAAAATGAAAAGTAAATTATGTATATACATACATACATACATATATATATATATATTATCATTCTAGAAAAATTATTATTTCATAAATCTAAAATGTGTTTAATAAACTTATCCTTAATATATTCCATGTAACGTTTAAAGGAATAACATCGCTTTGAGGAGGTGGTAGTCCACACATCCACAAACGAAGTTATCGTATTCCCAAAAAATTGAAATCATAAAGGTATGAGTTATATAATAATTAAATAACAATAAAATCAAAATATATATCATATATAAAATATAAAAACATTAATTCCATCATTATTCACAAACTTCAAATGTGTTAATGGAAGAACGAATGATATTGGTTTGGGAGGCGGTAGCCTGCCGTACATACGAATGATGATTGTGTATCACAATTTATGGAAGTGTGTATAGGTGTAGGTTGAACCCTTAATATATAAAAATTACAGTATTATTAGGATATTGAGTTTATTATATAATCATTAAATAATAATAATTTAGGGGTGGAGAAATAAATAAAACAAAAGTGTTTGTTGAAGGATATTACCTCTTCTTTGGGTAATTCCTTTTGGTTTTCACCAAATAACTAACATGGTTTTCTTTCTGTCCAAATGGATTCATATAGGATGACATCAGGTAATTTTTAATATTATTTTTTCAGGGTTATTATGATTCAAATCTCTTTATAGGTTTAAAGAAGTGATGTGGGTGAGTGTCCTTTTTATAGTGGAGAAGTAGTGGCATTCTTGTAAATATTAAAAGGTAACCCTATTGACAGGTCTCCCTTACATCATGTGCATAAAATAATGATGAAATTTATATAAAAGGGATTATATTTTAAAAATATTTCCATCCAATTACTTTTTTACATGTATCAATTTTATCGGTCCCCTTAAGTTAGAGTTTAACCACTAAGTAAACTCGTATTTACCATAATCGTTGTAATTAATTTTAATTACATTCACAAATATTTTTGGAAAAAAGTTACGTTTACCTTATTAGATATAATAAATCATTATTAATCCAGATATGGAATAAATTTTTCAAAATTTAAAACATATAAGTGGAAAATTTTAATTTAAAAATAATCCTACAGAGGGGATGAAACAAAAGTTTTTTAAGAGAAACAATTCAAAAGTTTGAATTGTTTTTATATCCAAATTTATTTTGAAATTGATTCCAATTACCTAAATTTTATTAATATACATATAATTTATCTAAATATATTTTAAAAACGATTTAAAACATAATTTAACTATATAAATAAATTAGATGAAAAAACATTTTCAATTAAAATTCAGTATTTCCATTATTAGTCAAAAAATGAAACTTCTATGAAAAATACCAAAAATTCACCCGAAGTAAATTTGGATATTAAAATTTAAAAAAAATTATTTTCTGAAATATAAATTATAAAAGTTTCAAAACATAAATTTAAAATAGGTGAGCCGTTAAAAGGTGTTAAAATTACCATTGAGAAAAATACATTTTTTTATTCATAAAATTGGATTTATTCTCATCTTATATCTATAAAATCTATTGGATGAGTGTAAAAAAATTATTGAATATATAGTATATAAATTTTATTAAAAACATTCATTAAAATGGGTTTTTTTAACTTATTGAGATAAAATTGTGTTTTTACACAGAATAATAGTTTTATTAGAAAATGAATTTATTTATTTTCATATAGTTCTTACTTTAATTACTAAATAATTGATAACCAAGGGATTCATTTTATATACTTGTTTAAATAATATTTTTACAATTTAGCTACTCTTATTCTTAACTTCCATTCCAATGGATAGGTGCTAACTATAATAATATTTTAATAACAATATTAACAGTATATTTTAGTTTAGTAAAACTCAGCCTTGCATGTAACACAAGCTATCAAAGGAACTCATAATTTTGTATAACAAAATCCAAACATAGTGTTGTGTGTAACACAATCTAATATAAGTATTGAGTGTAGTGAAAGCAAAACTTGGTGTTTCTTATAACACAATCATAACTTGGTGTAGCGTATAAAGCAAGAATAACTTGGTGTGTAGTATAAAGAAAATATAGCTTGGTGTAGCATGCAATGTAAGACATCAAAGAAATTTAGTTTATAAAAAAAATTAATTCATAAAAACTTGGGGCGTCGCATTCTACCACCTTAAAATGAATTTGTCACTAAAAATTTATCTGGTTTATCAAAGGTTTAATACTTGAAGGTTCCTTTCATAGAAAACCATATCGTAAAAATGAATAAAAACATCCTTTAAAAGGGTAAAGTTGGAAACATAACAGTTACCCAAAGTAACTCATAACTAGGTTTCCACATATGAGAACATAGGTGGTAAGTGAAAACATGGACAAGGAAGATAAATCTAACTATCAAGTTCTAATGGAGAGTGATAGAGAACATGGTTAAGAGAAAATTAATTATCACCAACCCATAACCCAAAAAGGCTTGAAAAAGTTCATTGATATCATAAAAAAATATGATAATGGGAAAAAATTGTATTTCAAGACCATTTTTCTAAAGTTTAGTAATTTTTATGAGAAGATATACTTACTTGATTCAACACAATCACACCCCTTTTTTTCTTGATCAATTTCCACTTATTCTCTTATTATAAGAAATAAAGGTTAATTTCTCAATCCTGAAGCATTATAAAATCATGATATACATAAATAGAATTATAGCTCATTCTATCTATCTTTATCACAACAAAATGGTTAGAAAAATTTATCTAATATGCATAAATCCTCAAATGGTGAGATAATACTTTAATCTCTAATACCTCATCTGAATTTTAACATAAAACATTCCATAAATGGTTAACCTTATAACCCTTTCAAAATATGAAAATATGAAACATTAGAAATAAGGTCACTATATTTCTCAAAATCAGTTTAACATTGATCCCCTATATATCATAAAGTAGATCTTATTTTTTTCATACCAAACATGTGAATACCTTCATCATGTTTTATTTTGAAATAGGGTAATAACCTGAATTTCCATAAAAACTTATTGGAAACGTGCATGATTTTTTATTACAAATATTATTGGATTTATTTCCTTAAACCTAAAATGATTTTTAAACTTCAATCGCAATAACATACACCACTTTTTCAACAAATCAATAATAAGTTCCATAGTAATCAATAATATTCAATTTACTTTATCTATAATCATCTTCTTATCCAACCTAAATACAATTTTCAAAACATTAGGAACACATTAAGGTAAACCTTACCTAAATAAAAATATCACCTTTCTATTAAATCACATTTTTAAGAAATCAACACCATTTCATATATTTTTGAAAATCCTTAATGGAAAATATAAACTTCATGATTAATATAACATAATTCTTTAATTCCAAAACATATACACTTCAATCATATAATTTTATTATTAAACCATTACTTATACTTCATCATCTTATTCCTTAATACCTCTTTCCTAGTATACAAAATATGAATCATGGATTAAGGTTCATCAACCTCAATTTAATTATACTTGTTATGTTTAATTTAAACAATACTGTTAGAACAACCTGTACCTTTCACATTTCATTTGCGGTATCTTTATCTTCAGTAGTATAATCAATACCCATGGCACCTTCCCAGTCCTCTTAAATAGATTTGAACTTAGGAAATCAATTTTCATAATTCCCATATCTTCCAGATTTCAAACATTCAACGTTAACCCAATTCCTTCTAGTTCCCTCTATTGAATAAGACTTGAAATCATATTATTAGAAACACTTCTCATAGCATACAACCACATAGTCATGAAAAATTATATACAGGATTTCTAAATCATAACTCTTTATTTTAAATCTATGATTCCTTTGACTTATCCTTAGTGAAATCCCTAAAAATATCTTTATAAATATCGCAAGGGATCCCATTAAAGTTTCCTCATCATAGTTTCCAAAGGTTCACTAAACCTTTCCTATGACACCAATTATAGAGACTCGGGCTTAACATACATGGATATTACATCATTTTAGATTAATATTATGAACATTTAAAAATTACATTCCTGGGCACCATAATAGTTTAATATATTTGGAAACTTGGACACATAATCTTCTATCTTGGTGAAATATCTTCAACATCTCCCTAAAAGGTATTCCCCTTTATTACTTATACTTAAGACTATTCTTTATAACCTGGGGAAAGGAAACATAAGAAAGGGTGATCTTAGATAATCATTAAGGGTAAATAAAGAAGATTCATAATTATGTCATGAGTAAAATTGTATGATAACCTGAGAATAACATTTAAATATCATACCTTGCATATCAAAGATCATAATATTAACTCGTGGAATAAGGATTGGCCATTCATAATACATGAATTATAAATAAATCAAAGAGTATAATCCATGAGATAAAAATATAGGCATAAGACATAGAATTCTGGAATACACGTCAGCTTATAATAATGTGAGCATTTTTAAATAGAAATAGGTTCACTCATTAAGTTAAGAACATAAAATAAGGCCCTTGAATAAACTAATAGACATGCATCTAGTACCACACATAACATGATGAACATATAAAAAGGTTCACTTATAACATTGTGAATAGGTAATCAGAACCACATATAAATATATGGACATGCAACCACGTACATGCATAACATTATGAACATGTAATCAAGTTCATGTATAACATCATTAACATGTAATAAGGTTCACCAATAACATTGTTAACATGTAATTAGCCCCACTAATAAATATATTTACATGCAACCAGGTCCATACATAACATTATGAACATGTAATCAAGTTTACGCATAACATTGTGAATGTGTAATATGGTTCACTCATAAAATTGTGAACATGAAATCATGTACATGAATAAACATATAGACATCAAATCAGGTCCCTGAATAACATTATAAACATTTAATCAGGTTCATACATAACATTGTGAACACATAATAAGGTTCAATAATAAAATTATGAACGTGTAATCAAGTTCACGGATATGTAACTATACCTCATGATTGGGATACACCACCATCCACAATGGTAGAACTTTATTCATAGTACATAAAGTTACACCTTATTCCCATATTGGATCAGTCCTGTTGACTTATACCCATTATTATATCATGAGATATAAATCATTACCAAATGCATTGGAGGGAGATATAGGTCTCACCGATCACAAAATAAGAACTTACATATGTATTCTACAAAATCATAAACATTAATCATATTATAACACAAGAAATAAAATGAGTAACATAAAAATTTAATCATATCATAACCTATGGAAAATAGATAAATTTAATAATAATTTCATCATATAATAACCCATGAAAATAAGTGGGTATCATAATCATTTTAACGTGGTATAACCAGTAAAAGAGAAATAGGTTTCATAGAATTCATTCCTTCAAAACATGAATCGTTTAAATAAATAATATGAATATTATTCATGAATCATATCACCAATAAATCATAATATATATTAAAGGATTTCCTATTATATGGAAAAAAAATTTAAATATATCTTTGAGAATTTCTTAAATAAAATATCCTTTCAGCTTTGAAAAAACACTTTAAAAATCATAAAACATTTTGAAAACCTTTTTCTTTGAAAATAGATTTGAAAAAATATAAAGAAAGATTTTAAATCATTGAATCCTTTTCTTGGAAAATAATATTAAAATATAATATAAAAACATTTTAGAAAACATTTTTAGAAAACATGGTTTTTGAATAAAAAAGATTTCCAACTAAGGAGACATAAAGTCAAATTTTATTAAAAATGTTTTCTTAATTGTCTTAAGAAAAAAGGAGCGGTAAAACGATACCAATACATGAATATGTAATTAAAACCCATAGAATAAAAAAAATCATGATAATTATTGAGATATGGATCATAATATTTCATACGTGGAAGCGTAATAAAAAATAACCCTGATGAACGATAAGATTGTTGCAATAAACTCTTACCACTTTGGTAACTTTCAATAAAAATATTAATGTAATAATAACATTAAATGAAGCTTAATATATAATTAAAATAAAGATATTAATGATATAAAATGTAAAATAGAAGTATATAATACCTATAAAATAATATAGGTGTATAAAAAAACATGTGTCCCAAAGAAGGAAAATTTAGACAAAATTACTTTACCAATTTGAAACTTTTGAACCATAAACCCCATGAAAGAGAGATCATAAAATGAAAATGTAAATAACCATAAATTTAAGGACAAAAATCATATAATACATTCATATTCACTATATACACCACACAAAATAAATGAGTGGTGAATATGGAACAGGTCTTATAGAAATAAAAGTGAGACTAGAAATCCCCTTACTACATGAGTAACTTTAGAATTGTGATTCCAATGAAAGAATAAAATAAATAAAAATTATTAATTCATAAAATAGTTTTAATTAATGTTTTAAAATTTCATAGGGTAGTATATACACAATATAAAATAAA
This sequence comes from Viscum album, assembly GCA_963277665.1. Classification (NCBI taxonomy): domain Eukaryota; kingdom Viridiplantae; phylum Streptophyta; class Magnoliopsida; order Santalales; family Viscaceae; genus Viscum; species Viscum album. The sequence goes on along the minus strand of OY728160.1, from coordinate 567,264,498 downwards.
TGGGTGGTGAATATGTCATGTATCTCGCGAATATAAAAAGTGAGATGAAAAAACCTTTACCTTAAGTTTTTACATTCTTCATACACTTTTAAAACACTTTTATAATAAATAAAATTTTATTATACATATAAAAAACAACCATATTCTTATATATCATACCATATATGATTTTATTATGAATTTATATTACCCATTTATTAATAATTTCGTGACGAAGTTACGTTTCGTGTAATAACAACATTGTTTTTATGTATATGTTTTGACTTGTTATTCTTGATCATATTACATAGATCATGATTTACTTATTTAAATATTGTCAAACATGATATAAATATCATATATATTTACTATATAATTTTTTATAATAATATATAAATTATAAAAATATGAAATTAAATACACCATTCGTGGAGATTATAGGTCGTACATACCCATGAACATTGTTCCCATTATCTTGTCATATTTTAAAATAATGAAAATTATATTATGTATAAAAATATATATTATCATTTTTTTAGAATTATTATGTCATAAATATCAAATATTTTTAATAAACTCATCCTTAATACATTTCAAGTAATGTGTGAATGAATCACGTCGCTTTGAGGATGTGATAGTCTACACGTCCACAAACAAAGTTATCTTATTCCCACAAAATGAACGACATAAATGTATGTTTTATATAATAATTAAATAACAATAAATAAATTATAAATATCATATATATAAAATAAAACTATTAATTATATCATTATTACTAACCTTTAAAGGCGGTAATGAAATAACGAATGACATTGGTTCACAAGGCGGTAGTCTGAAGTACACTTAAACGATGATTGCATATCCAATTTAATGGAAGTGAATATAGGTGTAGGTATAACCATTAACATTAAAACATTTCAGTATATTTACTATAATGATTTTATTACATAATAATTTAATAAAAAAAATTGAGGGGTTTTAGAAAGAAATAAAATAAAAATGTTAGTTCAAGGATGTTACATCTTCTTTGGGTAATTCCTTTTGGTTTTCACCAAAGGAATAACATGGTTTGATTTCTTCCCAAAGTTTAGATTTTGGGATAAGATGAAGTAATTTGGGATCTTATTTTTACAGGTTTCATATGACCCAAAGTGCTTGAAATTTTTTAATAAGTGAGGGGGTGAGTGTCTCTTTTATATTAGAGGAGTGGCATTTTTGTAAGTATAAAAAGGTAAACACTATTGAGAGGTCTCCCTTACATCATGTGCACAAAATAATGGTCCATTTTAGATAAAAGGAATTATATGGTCTAAATATTTCCATAAAATGTATTTTTTACATGTTTCTAGGTTTTTTTACCCTTAACATAATGTTTAACCACTAAGTAAACTCGTTTTTACCTTAATTGCTTTAATTAATTTTAATTATCTTCACTAATATTTTGGGTCAAAAATTAAGTTGAAATTATTAAAAATTATAAATTTTCATTAATAAAAATATGGAATCAATTTTTTCAAATTCCGAACACATAAGTTTTCAATATTAATTTAAAAATAATCATGTAGATGGGACGAAACAACGGGTTTTTAAAGTGAAAAAGTTCAAATGATTGAATTGTTTTTATATCCAATTTAAATGTTAAATTAATTCCAATAACCTAACATGTATTAAAAGATATATTATTTATTTAAATACACTTTAAAATAAATTTAAAATATTATTTAACTATATAAATAATTTATATGAAGAATCATTTTTCAATTAAAATTCAATATTTTTCACTATTCATCAAAAAATGAAAGTTCTTATAAAATTGTCAAAAAATCACCTGAAGTAAATTTTGATATTTTGAATACAAAAATGAAGTTTATTTTTTCAAATATAAATCATAAAACTATCAAAAATTATATTTCAAATAGGTGCACCATTAAAAGGCGGTTAAATTACCTTTTAGAAAAATACATCTTTTTATTCATAAAATTGGATTTATTATTATCTTATACCTATAAAATATGTTGGATGAGTGACAAAAAAATTTATTGAATAAATAATATATATTAATTTTCTTAAAAAATCATCAAAAGTTCTTTATTTAATTTATTGAGATAAAATTGTGTTTTTACATAAAAAAATAGTTTTCTTTAAAATGAAAAATATTTATTTTTATATAATTATTACATTAATTTATATATAATTTTTAACTAGCTGATTCATTTTATATTCATTTATAAATAATATTTTCACAATTTAGTTAATCTTATTCATAATTTCAATTCCTATGGCTAGGCGGTAATAATAATAATATTTTAATAAAAATATTAATAGTATATATTAGTTAAGTAAAACTCAGCCTTACGTATAACACATGGTATCAAAGAAACTCAGGATTCTATATAACAAAAACCAAATATAGTGTCGTGTGTACCACAATATAATCTAATTTATGTGTTCAGTGTGAGTATAACTTGGTGTTGTGTATAAAGCATGTATAACTTGGTGTAGTATATAAATCAACCATAACTTGGTGTAACATATAAAGAAAGTATAACTTGGTGTAGCGTGCAATTAAATCCATCAAAAAATTAAATTTAGTTGAAAAAAATAATTCATAAAAACATGGGGTGTTACACTAAGTTCGAAAAGTATGTATAAATTTAAGTAATGGTCCTTATATATAAACATTCAAGGATTCAATATTTTAAGTGTTTATAATACATGATATCTCTTATGAGTATTCAAGAGAAACTTAACATGGATGGTACAGTATGGTACCAATAAAAATGATTGATTATTGGAATGTTTAATCTTTAACATGACTTATACTCTAATCATAAGAACTAAAATCCTTTTAAATTTTACTTTATAAAATAATATTTCTGTGATCATCATATTGGGATATAAATTCTCAAGGCCACCTATTTTAGAGAAATACTCATGGTATATGTCTATATGACATGACCAAAGTTATATGTAATAAGTCTAAAGTGCATAACTAAAAGGGTTGTTGACATCAATAAATTCTAATAAGATATAAAGATTACATAAATTAATTTATGAACAAATCATGCATAGTGATCATAGAATATTCATTTGAAAATGAATGAGTAGCATGTTTCTATAACTAGTTATTGGGAGAACTATAAGTTATTAAGATAAATATATTGATAACAAATAAAAACATTTGTTGTGACTTACCAGTTTTATAAGACTGATGAATGAAATTTCTCCAAGTTTGACTTAAAGTAAAAACTATGTTCTAGAGAACTAGATCTAAAAAATGGATCTGTGGGTTTTCTAAATCTAGTTATAGTGTATCTATTAACATCATACTATAAAATACAAGTTAAAACAATTTAATACCAAATTGTTGTTGGCATATAATCCTTATAGTAGAATATACATAGGCATATGATGAATTATGTAGATTAAAATAATTTCACAAGATCAAGTGATAGGAATTCATCTCATGTCCTATGATATATACTAACATTTGGTATTACTAATTATAAATCATAATAGGTGAATATCAAATAGATACAATATAATTGTATATACTTTTAGTTAAAACTATCTGTCATTTCTTGGAAAAGTAAAACTTGATGAGTTCCCGGTGTCCAGATAAGTGAAAATACTAGTAATAAAGGTAATTGAACACTTGTTTACACTTGGTTCAATTTTATCTATTATCACATAAAAATTCTAAATTAATATGAAAGAAAAAATTTATAGCTATTGGTTTCCATTTCTACAATATCTGTGTATGTTGCAGATTCTAAAATAGCTTAGGAATCAGTTTTAGCAACATCCTATTCTGATTTTGGGTAATACAAAGAGAAAGAGATTTTTTATTTTATGATAAGATTTGACTGTGTATTTAGTCAAATATTCTGACATGGGAACAATAGTTAGATACTCAGTTATATTACTACATGAGAGGTTTTATTAATATATTAATGTTGCAGTAAATAGATTTTCCACATAGACACATGGCTTTAACAACCCTATCCACAAAAATGTGGTAAACCTAGTGGTTGTATCCATACTCAGTAGAAGTATGTTTTTCATGTGATTAATAATCAATCATTAGTAGTTAACTATAATAAAAGTGTGATTTTTTTGTATTTGGTTCCATATAACCAACTAATTTTTACTTTTGATTATATAAATATTGAAAGAAGTGAAAATTAATATAAATATCTTATCACATATTGTTTGTTATTCTGTATAAAATTTATTTGATAATGTCCTAGAGTATTAGTCACATTGATAAGGTCATAGAAGTTCTCTACTAAGATGGGTCCTTGAAATTCTATGATGATATTCTTAAATATAATTCTGTGAGTGAATAATTTACTTTCATAGTGCACATATTATATATATTTTCAGGTGTAAGTACTCATAAGTGGATGATAATTTTTCTCATTAAGTTTTCACTTGGTAATATTTAAGATGGGATATTATGAGAATGAAACCACCAATAGTAATTCTACATATTTTTGTGTCATCAAATATTCCTATCTACAAGAATGTGTAATGGTCCTTCGACTTTAGGATTGTCATTAATCCATGTCATGAATCATGCACTTATATTTGTTGACAAAAACCATCATGCCATATATTGGTTGGAAATCGAGTACATTAGGTGCATCATGAATGAAATATTATTAATAAATAATTAAGGGAAGGATTTTTCCATTCAATCTTTATGGAAGTTCATATATTGACCCTTTGATTGAAATATAATTTTCGCATAAATTCCTGGCCCATGGTGTAATAATGTTTATTTTATACAGTCAAAGAAAGATATATCAATCATATATATTGATGACATTGATGTGAAACCTTATTGATGAGATATTGATCCAAAAATATTATATTATGTTGTGATTGTTCATATGGGGTTATCAAAATTGAAACATTATGTTCTTTCTCTTGGGTTATTTAAGCCATTGATTGATAGTAATCTTGGACTTTAGGCAAGCGTGCCTAACACCAATGAGAAATAATCCTAGAGGGTCACATATAAAGTGTTTCTGTTAATCTCAATTAAATTCTATTTGAATATAATTAATACAAAAAAATTATTATCAATACCAATGAATAATTTTATCCAATATCTATTTATTTTTAATACTCAAAATGTGATAAATAATTCTTTATTCATTAATAAATAATTTATTTTATTATGTGAATATGTAATAAATATTAATTCACTGGTTTGTGAATAAAATATTTATTTTATTTATTGAATATTTAATAAATATTTATTCATTGGACTATGAATAAAATATTTATTTAAGTGAGAAAAATATTTATTTGGTTAATCAATAAATGTCTATGAGTTTGAGTGGACCGAGATCATGTTCAATGATGAATATTAATTTACAATATAGAAAAAAAAATGTATTAGCATGCAAGTTAGCATCATAAAATAATAATAATATTATTATTATTATTTTATAGAATGTGCTTTATTAAAGAAAATAATAATATTTAAGCATTGGTACACAATTAAATGATATTATTAACCAAAATCCTAGCTCTATAAATATATGGTTATATCTATTGTGTAGGTTTAATTGATATTTGAGAAGCATTGTGTACAATGGAATTTTCCCTAAAACACCTCCTCTCATCTTCTCTAGAACGAGAAGAACTCCTTCCAGCCTGAAGGATCTTAGAGAAATCAAGTCAAGCAATGCAAGAAAATTGATTCTTCATTCTAAAACTCAAAAATTAATTATCATAGCTCAGGGATCAAAGTAGAATGTGTGGATCACCGCAAGATGGATTCTACACTTGGATCCTCCAACCACAACAAAGGTAATCTAAAAAAGGGATTTTGGATGATCAAAAACATTTTTTTATGCAATTTTTGTATTTATTCTTAACAAAAAATTGAATATAAACACATGTTTTGTGATATAATGTAATCATTTCATATTATAACTCACATGATATCCATCTATCATTATATTTCACATATGTTTAAGGGTCAATTCCACTATTTGTGAAGCATTTCCCAAAAATATAATGAAAGAATTTTCAAGGTTTATAAGACTCATAATTGATCATCCTTTTATATACATCATTTCTTGGATATGTATAAGGAAATTAGATTTTAAAACTAAATCCAATCCACATTTTCATGATCAAAAATGTCTTATAAGACACATCATCGACCCTTGTTTTACTAACATAATGGATTCCTTGTTTAAAACAATATCAGTCTAGGAATAAATCTACTCTACATTTTCAATGATATTTGAATACTTGGTTAATATATACTCTAAAAAATCCTTATAAAGGAAGTAATATATTTTACCAATTGTATCCAATTTTTAATTGATCCTTCCAAAAATTTCATAAAGAAAACTCATGAAGTATATGAACATACCTAGACCTTTTACATGAAATAGTTCACACATAACTTTTTGAACTAATTGTAGAATATTTTTAGATTTATCACCTTTAATATCAAATGGTTCCTTGGTCAATTTTAACCAAATAGGAAACCATGTTGAATACTTAATCTTTTTATATGATGAAGAGTCTAAATATCCATCTTGGTATTACCTTTACATTTTCTTCTGCATTTACTTAACAAATAATCAACTCACCAAAACTGGGTATTCTTGAGTCTTTCATTTAATATTCATAATTTTTTATTGATGATTCAAGTATTATGGAAATATTAATTGACTATGAGGCACCAAAAAAACAATCATTCCATAATTAATTAATGTATAATTGTATCTAATGGATACATGAGATAAATTTTTTGGCACTACTCAACCCCAAAAAGTTAGTCAAATATAATCAATCAACTTAGAAAAATGGAAGTTTTGTTCTTCTCCCTACTGAAAAAGGAACCAACATTCCTCAAATAATTGTAAAATTCACCTCAATTCTTGTAAAATTTTTTAAAATAACTTTTTTATTGTATTTGGATTCAAATGTGTGAGACACATATAGTATCAAATACCCTAGAAGTAAAATAGAAACAATACATTTTATAATGAATATATAAGAGGCTGAAGCCTCTAATTTTTTCTATTTTAATACATTTTAGTTTCTCTTCCATTAAATTATCTTTAAAAATATAAATCAAATGTCCATATGTTTGATTCTCTCCCTCTTTATCATTGGTTTCTTAGAAAGACATCATAAAGGTTCTATTGGAGGTGTAATTTATATTGGCCTTTTCATCTTCTATTTTTCACTGTATGAACTAAATATTTATATTTCTTTGAGTTCATATCTTCTTAGTGAACCTTACCCAAAATGTATTTAGCTGGTCTCTCTATACTATTCATTTTATAATGCTCAATAAAACGAGATTCACTAGGTCACAAGGTTGGAAGTATGGGTTTTATTGAAATATTTTGGTTCATATTTCAATTCACACATATTCAGTGTGACCATCATCTCATTCATTTATTTCTTAACTTTATCCTCAAAAACTTTTTGGAAATGTGACAGCATGGTATAAAGTTAATTTCTATCCACCCCAGACCATTTATTGGGACCTAGACCGATGGAACACTTCAATAAATCAGGCACACCTCCCCATATCCTACAGGCTTCCAACTAGTAGTTTGGGTCTATAGTGGTAAAGTGGGGACACTATTCCCACTTATTATAAAAAACAATAGTGAAAATAATGCCAAATAGATACAATACTATAATAAAAAGATAATTGAAAGATATATAGGAAGGTGATGAAAATAATAACAAACCATGATATATCAAATAAGCTATATAATGTATGTCTACTAAATAATACATCAATATTGCACATAAGCATCAACCTAAAAATAAGACCAGAAGAAAAATCCGGATGGATCCCAAATGGTCTTGATTCCAAGCTCGGTTATAGCTCACATGCTTCATCTTATCAGTCCAAACAGAAACCAAGTGTTGTGACCATTCCCTAAACTTGTACCTTGAACCAAATATCATATGTTTGGGTACCCAAGAGCCATGGAAGCCCAAGCAAGGTGTGAGTACAATTTAGTAGAGAACCACCAATGGTGTCCCTAATATAACAATCCATAAACAATGAACAAAGATTTTATTTGGTAAAAATTTACAAATAAAATAATTTAAAACATTTAAAATTATAAATAAAAACATTCACTGAACCCCTGGGTTGGTTTCACCCTAATAATGCAACATACCTGCTTCGTCCAATGTTAGGGTGTCTCTCAACACATCATGATGACTGTACTGACCCATATCTTGTCCAGGGGTAACATACTTTTCCCTTGTCCAAAATAGAACCCAAGGGTTATATACCCATCCTTGGGACCCTAGAATCCACTAGGGGGCTTGTTCACCTGGGGTTTAATCATAAGTCTCATCATCATCCCAAGGGTCATGATCAACACAAGTTTAACCATAAACTAATGTCCATCTAAGGGCTGTGTTCACCCCATGTTTAACTATAAATCTAAGCATCGACTCAGGGACCATGTTCACCACATCTTTAACCATCACATTGATTAGGAATATATACATACTAATATTTCTATATAACAAAATATATAAATTAAGGCATACGGTATCATTTAAAAGTTTCATCCAAGGCATAAAAAAGGAAACCAAAGTAAGGGTCAAACCCATTTCACTATTTAATTTCAAAACCCTCTCCCATTTCCATTTCCAAATTCTATTTAAAAATTTATTCTGAAAAATATTTCAAATTTCTCTACCAAAACATCAATTCTAAAATACTATATACATTTCATCAATCTATTAAACATTTCTATTTAAAAAAACAATCTCAATTTACCATTTCCAAATAAAACTTCTATTTTTAAATATAACCATTACATTTTCCATTATAAAAATAAAAATTGAAGATGATATTTCACAATTTTTATTTCAAACCCATGATCTATTTACTACCAAGGAACCCCATTTGGGAATTCCTCGCATTTGGGAAAAATTCATATTAATTAGTGAATTTAAAAATGGTGAATACATTATTAAAAAATTTAATTTAAAATAGGTAAAGTCATTGAAAATTTATCCCAAATACATAATACACCACTAGAATAATAAGGTGAGATTGTGGGTTAATTTAAAGGGACCACCTACCTGGTTTATAAGATTTTTCATTTTAAAATTTATCCAGATAACTCACTACTCAGGTTCATTCAGGACCAATGGATAATTCTCAAACCACCTGATGCCCTATATCATATCCAAACAACCCAACATAATTAATTATAATCATATTATAATTAATTAATAACTAACAATAATTAACCAAAAACATATAGTTAAGAACTTGCACCAATTCACTCACCTGGTACTCATACCACACCCAAACCAAGACCAATAATCTTTTGAAGGTCTGTGCCATGATTTTAGAACTCACTCATCCAAATACCTATTATTTGAAGATAGAAATATAATTTTAGTACAAAATTTATCTCAAATCACTTAAAAATTCACGTAGTGATTTACCTTCAACAAAACGTTAGGTGACTGAATACTGATGGAATATTGGGATATCCTCAAGCTAAGATGCACAGAGGCCCCATCATCCCTAGAATATTCCACCATTCTACAATGGAATCGTCTCTCAAATCCATAGTTGAGAGAAATCAAAAATTATAAATAGATGAGGATGAGGATAAGGGGAGGCACCAAATAAATGAACCTTGAAATAATTATCAATAACTAGTACCAAAATCACCATAAGAGGAAAGGTAGCCAAGGGAAAGGGAGAAAAAGCTCGCTAGTCCATGTGATCCAAAATAAAGAAGGAGAGGGAGAGTTACCCATATAAAAAACAAGGGAGGATTCAAATACTATTTCTTAAAACTACCACCAGTGATTCGATGGAGGCTACCATCTATTCAGTGGATTCAGATAGTGGATCCTTCCACTGCCAATCTCCATCAACTAGCTGGTGGATGGTGGAAACCTATTATCCAGTAGTCCCTCTAGCAAGGATACCAGTTGGATGGTGGTTATAAACTATATAACCTTCCACTTATCCTACCTCATGATCCTTATTTATACCTTAATCCACATCTTGACCTCAAAAACTCATCCAAAAACTCCTTTATAGGGGTCCCAACCTCTATTGTACTCAATCGAACTCCAATTCTTTAACAACCCACTCAGTAGCTCAATAATTCAAATTTTTATATATAATTAAAATATGTACATATGCATGAGGTATTAAAAATTCCCTATTATAGTACTTATCATCCTTGAGAATTCCCAGTGGTTATACAATTTTATCTCTCGACCTATGTTGGTCATAAATTCCACTCAATAGTAGTGTTATAATATTGAATTCAGAATGTGCTTCTTGATTTTACCTTGAACTTCTAGAACATAAACCACTAAACACAATCCACCGCTTGAATTCATCGCTAAAATGTTGATACAACACTCTCTTGAGTCAATCTTTACTGAGATACCCAAGGTATTTCATCCAAAAAAACAATTGCTCTATGGTTCCCCCCACTATAAGGCATAGCTAGAATGGGATATTTTTGAGCCACATAAACTCCATTATTAGAATTGAAAATCATAACACACTCTTGAATTATAAAAAATTACATCATGAATTTCCCACTCCATCATTCCCATGATTTCATTAAAACACGAGTCCAACACTAATACTTCTCATTATTTTCAAATTCCACATCAACTAGACGAACCTCCATCATCCAAGTACCATTCCAAAGGTCTCTATTTTTATTGAAAGACCTCAAAATACCACTGATACTTGACTGCACACTTAAAAATATATACCTAATATATTTGATAACCCACCACTTATAATTACAAGCTAGGAATCAAGTCGAACCTCCTCCAGCCTACTTTTCCCAAAATGATCAGCTTTAACCACTAACATGTTATTAACCCTCTTGATCATGATGTAATAAGACTCAAGGGAATATTTTGATCATAAAAAGACTCCCACTGAAGTTATTTCCCAACTTATGGTGACATTCCATGGTTAAAACATTAACCACACATTTTAACCATGGAGTTGCACTATGAACACCAATACTTCATCAACTCGATCATGCTCAAATCACTAAAAACCATCTCGAGCCCATAGTCAATTCCCAGACCCCATTTAATACCACATACAAGTTCAAACCTATAATTGGGGAAATAATCCCTTGAAATTTACCTCATTTACCTCCAATATCTGATCACAACAATGATCTTCCACAAATCGATGTCACAAACCCCGTGTTTCACCCACAGGGAACTAAGTGATCACGACTAATATGTTACTCCCGACCTTAGGATTAGACTCAACACCAATCCATTAAAATAACTCTAAACATAATGGTTTATCCTTTATCTAAAACTGCATGCATTAAATGGATGGTGCCACCTAATGGATGGTTTCGTACATCCTCGATCCCTACCATGGGAGTTTTAAATATTCATTATTGACATCATGCTCCCTTCTATAGGATCATCCTGGATATCACATCACCAAACTATTTATTGATATCTAAGGCCCATAATCTATACATTACCAAACATTAATGGTAGATAGGGCCGAGACCGCTCACTCTTGAGCATCGTTACAAAATTTAATCCAACCTCTACTCTTGAATCACAAAACGTAACCCATGATACTATCGACAAACCTACCAACCTTGAGGTTCATACCTTTAAAAATAAAATTTTAAACTCTCCATTATTTGGATCATCCATTACCACTCCTATATAACCAACCCAATGGTCCTCATTGAAACCACAAATGTATCCCTCCTCCTAATCCACACTCCCAAATCAGTTGCATCAAACCGTGACGCTCCATTGAGGTTCAACCTTGAATTTTTCATGTCATCTCACCTGATCCAAACACATCCCATTACCACCACTAGAATGTATTGAATATTTATTAAAGGATATAATTCTCCATACTCGCAAGCCCCTCATTTAACCCACATCAATCTTCAAAACACATACACATTTGTCTATTTATTTAAACATAATGGTGTACACTCAAGTACTTCCCAATCACAAAACAAATGGAAAGACATAACACTAACTCACACTTCCCTCCAAGGTTCCATTAAATCTTAATAGTCATAGGCTTCTATGCAACCCGATCATGAAGACCTGCCATAAACTTTAGTTATCCAATTTCTTTCAAAACTTATCTCACACACTTAATACACTAGCCATGCCTCCCCCGTATGCTAGTCTCGCCAATTTTATTACATCCTCTATGCCTTTCCAAAAATGAATAAACTTACCAAGATAAAACCATTTACACAACCACTCAAAACCTAAGCATTGTTCTTGAGTTCTACTGGTATTCATTTACACCCTCACCACACTTTTTAAGGTTTTCTATAATCTAACAAGGTAAGGAACCTAATTGTTACTTCCCTTAAAAACTATAGCTTCCTAAGCACCAACCCATTGGGTGATTTATATTTCAAGAGAATTGGTAATCATTACATGCCTCACACAAATCACCTTTTTAGTATTTTCTTATCTAAAAGTAGCACATGCTTGATCCACCTTGAATACAGCATGTATGCCTCACATGTAAATTCAACCTCAAAACAACTCAGGGGTCTAAAACCACATATCCTTGAGTACCAACAGTTCTTAGATTTCTAATAAGTCATTAACCATTCAATTCTATCACTAAACCTACTATCCATGATACTCACTCACTAAAAAACATAAAATGTAGTTAATAAGGTGGATCATCCAAATGAATTTTCCCCTTTACAAAACTAGCATTAAGGTCAAAATCACTTGCACAAAAGTGCTTTGTCCCAAAAGTTTTAAAGACATATAACATGATTATGCCACATAACAGGATGCAACTATCACATTTTGATGTCATAACCTAAAACATATACCATTCCACACATACCTAAGTGCACTCATGCACTTATTCTACCCCTCTCATAGGTATCCCATGAAGTTCACCATGAACCTACTCCCTAATGTGGATTCATTCCTAAAAATTTCACTAGGATTCCCTCCTAGCCCACATGTCAAGATCACCCATGTCATAAACCTCAGGATGATACTCACCCCCATCTCAAGATTGAAAAATATCTAACTACCAAACACCTACTAAAGAGTCTCAAACATAGGTTTGGATCTAACCCATCCTACCCATTCTGAGGTCAGGCATAAACCCCAAGTCCATCAATAACCCCCAACACATCACAGGTCCCAAATTCATAGGAGAAAAGACACAAATTAGGTTCTCTCATATCCCTATCCACTCATACATTGAGCCAAACAACATACACCCACTAGGTCCACATCAACAACCCATATGTATAATTTATATACCTATGTAGATATAGGGTTAATATTTGCATTTTTTTAAAACTAGAAATTTCCAAAGCAAGGATCAACTAAATGAAGTTACAAGTAAGTGTTATAGAGGTAAAAAATGTATATGTTTTACTTGGAATTTTATTTAGATGATTCCTCATAAAACACAAAAAATCATCCCATTATTTACTTTAAAATATTAATTTAATTAAAAAATTTATAGTCAAGGCTCGATTAAAAAATATTTCAATTATATGTTAAAAAGAAAAATACTTTTTAAGTTGTAATTAGAATTTTATTTAGCTGTAAATTTGTAATAACCTTTCCAAAATAATCACATGACATGTATTTTATCCCTTTAGGTGATTAGTTAAGTAATATACTTCCATACACTTAAATAGAAACACTATATAAATTATTGCGGAAACTATAAACAACTGACCAATAACACAGACCCAAAATACAATCATAGTCAGTCACACACATGAATCATATGTTCCTGATAAGATGTTTGTACCCACCCTCACTTATTATACCAGGCTAAGAGGTAAGATCCATAAATCAATAACCTCACAATCTAATGCACCACTTGAGGTAAAATCAGATCAACTATAAAAATGAACAGCATGAATAAAAATCACATCCCTAAAAAATGGATATCCTTCATACATGGGTTGTCCAGTCCTAGGAACAAGTTCTATATCATTTCATTTCATATTCCTATTCTCCTATCTACATTTCCCAAATAATAATACAAACCAAAAACAGCCCTAATATCACTTTGTTATGTCTCACCTCCCTGGACCACTGACTAGTTCCTAGATCAAAGGAAAACTACAATACCACAAACACACCTCCTTGTATGCCAAAGTTTATCGACAAATAGCATGGGTATATGGTGTTATAGTGGGGATACTTTATCTTCCTTTCAGTTTAAATAATAGTAGAAATAATACCAAACATATACAATACCAAAATAACATAACAATAGAATGACATATAGGAAGCTGTCAAGAATAATAATAAACCATGTTATACCAAATAATCTATATAATACATTTCAAGTATGGTATACATAAAATGAACATAAACATATAAAACCAAGAATAATACCTAAAGATAAAACCAAACAGTCCTATGTCCAAGTCTGGTTATATCTCTAGTGCTCTATCCAAGTAGTCTGAATAGAAACCAATTGTCATGCCCCTACCCTAAACTTATACATGAAACCAAGTAGCATATGCTTAGGTACCCAAGTTCCATGTAATCCTGATAAGGTTGTGAGTATGACTCGATAGTCCACTACCAAGGGAATCCCTAAAATAACCAATCCATAAATAGTACATGTAGATGTTCTTAAGTGAATAGTTGCAAATAAAACCATTTAAAATTTTTAAAATTAAAAACATAAACCATGTTGAACCAAGGGGTCGGGTTCACCCTAGGTATGGAACATACATAATTTGGCTATTGTTAGGGTATATCTAATCATGTCATGATGATTGTACCAACCCATCTCTAGACCAAGGGTAATATACCCATCCCTTGTCCCAACCATCACCTGGGGATACTATACCCATCCCCAGGGCCCTATTATCCACCAAGGAGGTTGTGTTCACCCCAGGTTTAACTAAAAGTCCCAAGGTCCACCCAATGGTCCATTTCAACCATGGTTTTAACCATAATACAGTGTCCACCATGGGACATGTTCACCCCAGGATTAAATATAAATCCCATCATCCACCCTGGGTTTATGTTCACCCCAAGTTTAACCATCACATCTATGGGGAACATACACATACCATTATTTCCATACCAAAAAATAAAAAAATCAAGGTATAAGGGCTTGTTTAAAAATTCCATCCAAGTCTTGGAAAAAGGAAACAAAATAATAGGTAAAACAGATTTCACTATTTCATTTAGAAATCCTCTCCCATTTCTATTTCCAAATTCCCTTTCAAAATCAATTTTGAAAAACATTTCAAAATTAATTCATAAAACATCAATTTCAATGTACCATATATATTTCATTGACCCATTACACAATTTCATTTCAAAAATCAAGTTCAATTTACCATTTTTTCTACAAATTCCATTTCTAAAAAGAACCATTCTAATTTTCATTTTCAAAATAGAAATTCATGTTACTATTTCAAAATTTTGATTTCAGAACCATGATCTATTTAATACCAAGGAACATCACTTGGGATTGAATTATATTTTTTCAAAATGGATATTAAAGGGGGGTTAACTATGGTGAATCTATTGTAAAAAAATTTTATTTAAAGTCGGTTGAGGCATGGCCAAGCCAGCCTAACCGTATAATGAACCACTAGAATAATAAGTAGATATTTTGGGTTAATTTAAGGTGAATTTCTACCACATTTATAAGATTTTGTATTTTAAAAATTCACTCATAATCTCACTTTCTGAAATCATGAAAAACCAATGACCAGCACTCAAACCCCCCACGGAACTATATCACATTCAAACAACCCAACCTTATTTATTTTTTTAATACCTCATGTGTACAAATAGGTTTTAATTTTCAAGATAAGTTTAATTCTCAATATTCTAAGTAGGTCATTAAATAATTTGGGTTTATTTGAGTATACTGAAGATTTGGACCCCTCTAAAAAGATTTTTTTATGGTGTTTTGGGGTCGATAAGTAGCCGAAGATATCAGGAAGGATTGAGAGTCAATCTAGGTGGCTGAGGTTTTAGTCTATAGCTACTAGACATCTGATGGAAAGTACATAGGGCCTATTATCTATATGGTATCAACTAGCTTGCCAATGGACCTACACTAGTTAGCTGATGGACCTCCACCAGCCAGCCAATGGATGTTGCCAGTGGAATGAGCCTTATCCAGATGACACTAACCATCCAGAAGAGTTTTTAAGGGATATAATTCCATTTCTACCCCATTGGGTTTTTATAGGTGACCCCCACCCCCATCTCCTTCTTTTGTTGGTTTGCATAGACAAGGGATCCCCCTCCCTTATCCATGATCCCCTATTCCTCTTAAGTTTATTTTTCTACTAGTTCTTAGTGATTCTAGATAGGTTAATTCATTTAATTCCTCCTATTCTTATCCTCCTACTCTCCTACAGATTTTTTATTTCTCCTAGTTAGGTATTTGAGAGACGATTCCACCAAGGAATGTTGGAATCATCCCGAGAAGATGGTACTTTCATATTGATTATCTTGAGGACGTCTTGATAAATTGTATATACATCATCTCTTGATGTTTAATTGTAGGTAATTCCCTGTGTGAGTTGTTAAAGGTTTTTAAGCTAATTAATGTTCCATGGATTATGGTTTCAATTGAAAATTATAGGGATTTGGCTGAGTCGGTTTTTGAAGCATGGAATGAACCTTCAAAGGCTCATTAGTCTTAGTTTTGGTGTGGAGGGAGTACTTAGTGAGTGAATTTCAACCTATTCCTAAGTGTATATTTTTTTTGTTGATGTAATTTGTCAATTAATTATAATTTTATTATAATTAATTAGGTTGGGTTGTTTGGATACGAGATAGGGCCACAGGGAGTTTGAGCATTGTTCATTGGTCTTGGATGAGCTTGGGTGGTGGGATGTTGTGTAAGTGTTAAAATGGAAAATCTTATAAACTAGGTAGGTGTTCCTTAAAATTAACCCACAGACTCACCATATTATAATAGTGGTGCATTGGTTGGTCGATCTGTCTTGGTCATTTCTCGACATAGTTTAAATTAAATTTTTTAATAATTGATTCACCAAAATTAAATTCCCCCTTTAATATAACATTTTCTTAAATGTGAGGTTATCTTAAGTGGGGTTCCTTGGTAGTAAATAAATAAAGGGTTTGAAATCAAAATTGTGAAAAAATACCTCAAATTGGTATTTTAAAAATGGAAATTAGAATGATTCTTTTAACAAATGGTATTTTTACTCATATTTTAAAATTATAAATTGAACTTGATTTTTAAAAAGGAAATGTTTAATGTATTGATGACATGTATATGTTATTTTGGAATTGATTTTTTGGGAATGGATTTTAATTTTTTTTTTTTTTGAATTGGTTTTGAAAGGGAATTTGGAAATGTAAATGGGATATGATTTTGAAAGGAAATTTTGAAATGGGTTTAATCATTTCTCTAGTTTTATTTTTTTAATCCTTATATGAAATTATTAAATGATACCTTATGAATTTTTTTTATTTTATTGTATGGAAATAATGGTATTTATATGTTTCTCAACAATGTGATAGTTAAACCTAGGGTTAAGATGGAATGCAAGTGGAAACTTGAATTTATGGTTAAACTCTGGGATAACATAGATCTTGGGTGTATATTAGGTCCAGGGGGATACGTATATTACCCTCAGTTACCAACTTGGGTTGGGGATATGTATATTTCAATTGGTAAGGATATGGGTTGGCACAATCATTGTGGTGTGATAAAATACATCCCTAAATTGGTCAAAGAATATATATACAATTATCAAGGTGAAACTGAACTCTAGGTTTGGCATGTGTTTATATTTTTAATTTTAAATGTTTTGAAATGTTTTATTTGTAACTATTTACCTGAGAACATCTGTGTTCACTATTTATGGAATTGTTATTTTATGGGTGTTGGTGGTGGTAGCCTACTGAGTTATACTTGAGCCCTTCTTAGGGCGCCATGGAATTTGGGTACCTGAGAAGATGCTACTTGATTTCAGGTATAGGTTTGGGGAAAGGGCCTAACACTTGGTTTTTCTTGGACTATTGCGATGGAGCATAGGATCTGGAACTGGGCTAGAAATCAGGAACCATTTGGGATACTTCTATTTTTGTCTTTTCATCTTATTTATTGGTTGATATGTATGTTAACTATTGATGTATTCCTTATCTAACATATAGTATATATCTTATTTCATATAGCATTATTTATTACTATTTTCTGCACTTACTTGTATATCATTCCATTGTATTATTATTCTGGTATTGTATCAATTTTATATTATTTTCATTGTTGTTTAACCTAAAGAGTGGGTATAGTCTACCCTAATTAATCACAATAGACACATGATACTAGTCATAAATGTCTAGTATATGGGGTGGTGTGCCTAAGATATTGTAGCATTCCACCAGTCCAGGCATTGTTCAATGGTTCGGGGTGGTGGGACATTACAATAATGCTCTATGTTTGGATGTTGATTTCCCAACTCACTAGAAATTGATGATAAAATTATGTAATACTTATTTTCACCCTCAATGGCTTCCTGAGGTGGCTGAAGAGGTAGTGGGAACTTTCACACACATAATTTCCATTTATACTGTGGTACTATGCATAAGTGCATATACCACTCTTAGAAATTTTTACAGGTTAGGACATATACTATGTCCAATATTGATCAGGGTGAATTTTTGGTATCATTCCCATTATTTACTAAATAAATTTTAGTATATTTTCAATTTTATCTTTATTACCAATTATTATAAATTATATATTTTTTAATATTAAATATCAGTCACTATTTTATCAAATCAAAGTAACCCTAAACTACTAGATTCGGAACACTCATTCGCTTAAGTATTCTAGTGGAAAGTATCCTTAAATCCTTTACTCATAGTATAATTTATGTATTAAACACTAATAAAAGTGATTCAAGGTAGAAATTTTTATAGAAAACTATATTACCTAATGATTCTATGATCTATTGAGTGGAGTTTCATATCTTACAAATAATAAATTTGATTTAATCGAATATTTTTCACTCTGATTATACCAATATATCTATGTTAATTTTTTTTATTCCAATATTAGTTTATTCAACCCATCACTTTCATAAGAACACCCTAATAGTAAGGGGCACCCTCAACTAGGTTTAATACACACCTTGCACATGTTCTTTTGTTAAAATTCAAGTGATGGAAGAGTTGAGGACTTAATTAGTTATTTTATAAGTTTTTAATTATTATTAGTGAATCAAATAATTTTATATTTTACATGATTATTCTGTGTTGTTTCACACAAAAATTAACCATGCTTTAAATATAAAATCATTTACCGAGAATGTTAATTTTATATATGTGTGCTTGCTTATTATTTTATCTGGTTATTTAAAAATTGCACATAAATAAAATAATAAATCATGTATAAAAAAATAAATGAATTGATCATGATATTTTATAATGGTTGATCTTTCAAGTGAATTATGAGTAAAAATAAACCTAAGAAGTTACTCTATGAGTTTAATCTTACTCAAGTTGCAGCACTCACCCTATCTAATGTGTTCGACTCTCATCTATTATTTCACCAAATCTTAGCACAAGATATGTTTTCGTCCATCATCATAAATATATATATATATATATATATATATACTGACACGCATGTGAGGATGATCAATAATGTATGATACACATAAATATGATCACTCATGGACATGCATTCTTTTATACACATAATGAGGTGACAAAATATGTAAAGACCGTTATTTTTTGAATAATTATTACAAACAATGTATTTGTAATAAATAAATATATATCAGACATATATTGACGACTCTAAGCTCATGATTAGTTGACATGAATTAAAAAATACATAAATAAATTAAATTTGTGAATAATTTCACTTGATAAATTTTATTATGAATTAAAATAAATTAAACTAATTTTAACTCACAAAATATGATTCATGCGGTCTTGAAAATTTGTATTCAATTACAAATAGTTTTTAAATATTTTTGGAATTTGTTTTATTAATTTTTGGGCATCATATGTATTTTTAACCACCCCCCCCCCCCCTCCCTGAAGGGGTTCTAGGAAGTAATTATGCATGAAGGGGGTGGATATGCTGGGCAGGCCCAAACTCAGTAGGCTACTGGGTCGGCGATGCTGAGTGCCTTTCATGGGCGGCATGAGCTGACTAGGGGGATGACGATGCATGATCCCCTATTTTAAAAAATAAAAAAAAATAAAAAAAAGGATTTTCTACCTATTATTTGTAGGCAGCTTCCACCAACATCAATGTGATTGGCTAGGTTTTGTATACCATAGGTAGATATTTTTGCCTAAATTTTATTATTATTTTTTCATTTTTTTTCTACTCTCATACCAACAAAAACATCCTCCACCTACATTTTTTGTTTCCCAAGCCTATATAGATAGGATTTTATATTATTTTTCTTTTTTGATTCCTCATATTGTGGCGGAAAGAGACCCCTAACTCTAATGTGACTCAGGTAGACAAATAGATTGCCACATGCTTCTATCTTTGGGAGATTACACCTCATAAAATAGCTCCCCACATCGAGTTTCCTCTCTGAAACTGATAATATATATATATATATATATATATAATTATTTAATTATTTTTTATGAAAAAATCATACTTTGAACATCATATAGTTATATCTCATCCATAAAAAACTCAAACCAAGCATATTTATAGGCATTGGAGCTATTACCATTCCCTATACTCAAATTCATGAAAATTTAATATTAATTTGGTTTAATTAAATTAAAAATTTATCTAATTACACTTTAGGTACTAGGACTGTAGTGGAACCATGAGATTCTGGGGGGAATAATATTTTTACATCATGATCAGTATCGAAATGTCATCACTCACACAGCGTAACCCAGTAAACAACATCAGATTCTTGTGTGAATTAAATTCAGCATAAAAAATAAAATCAAAACCATACTTCATTCAATTTCGATCGGAAATTTATTTCACTCATCATCGACAATTGTGGCTTAAAATAACCAAATATAGAACCATCTAGATCATCCATATGCACTCCAGAAGCTTTTGGATGCCTCTATCGCTAATATTTAGGTGCTGGAATGGAGAATTTGTGACACCTTCAATAGTTTGACAATCATATGAGCATATTTTCTATGATCATTTATGGAATTCATACATTGGGTGCTCCTAAACCTATCTTTCTCTCTCTATAACATGATAGATATGAGATATGTATTCTTTGAATCATGGGATGAATATTCTATTTGATTATTGAATTTAATTTCCTTAAATAAGAAAGTTTTATTTATGAAAATTACACTTTGTCCCTTCTATAAATGAAACCCTTTAAATTAAACCATATTTTTCATGTATGATGTATCAAACCTATTGAAAACATCATAAATTTTTAACAAATTACCTATAACATATGAATTGAATTAATTTCTAATATATAATTCATTAAATAGACTCTTCACCCTCAAAAATATTTAATGAAACTTCAATAAAAATACTCATTCATAAAATATTATTCCTTGTATTCACTTAACACTTGTGAATACACTGAGAAAAAAATCACTTCTTATTATTCTAAACTCAAATAATAGTGATTTTTTTTCTTTCAATCATTCAAACTTAGACATATCTCGGTCATTTCATGGGGCCCACCATATCTGAGACTCCAATTCACTAGAATTTTCCAAGAATTTGTGACCATATAGGCATGTATCTTGATAGTAGTGGGTGATACACATAGACCCAGAGTGGTATCTAGCATCATATCATGAAACCAAAGGATATGAGGTTTAGTAAAAGTAGTGGAAACATATTATAAGCACACACCAAGTAATATAATCTTTTTTACTCATGATATCTCATAAAGAAGGACACAAGATTTGTTCCAACATCATTTCTTTCCTTATTATTTTAGGGCCTTTCTAGATGGACTTGTATTTCTCTACCATATCCATGTATTTAATACAGGTATTATCATCCTGGTCTACGAAGCCTAAGATATCTCATCCTTTTTAAATAGATAAATTTTGTCTTTTTCATTCAATCAGTTTAATACCAGTAATGATATACCCAATATAAGATACCTTGTCTCAAGATAAATGTCATGGTTTCCATTTTACATCAAATTACATGATCAAATGATACACAATGATAATGATCTCAAGTCTTGATAACAATACACATGATCATGGATAATAAAATCCAATGACACCTGTAATATGTGGTGTTCATGTTGGTGGATTAGTCATCATGATATCCTCTACTTGAGATCACCAAGTGATAAATTCATGAGAATAAGTCTTAATGATTATAATCCCCTAGGACATGATAGTCATACATTATCCATGTCCTATTAGTATAGTGTATCTAGACCATAGGATATATATTTAAGATTATTTTCAAGGTATCTTAAGGTTCTCATTATAGTTGGGAACTACTATAAACTTTTTATATGACAGATAATCTAAGGAAAGTAGCATGTAAATAGTGTACACAAAATTATTATCACTACTATGTAAGATAACACCATATATAACTCTCTGTATACATGATGTGGTGATTAAAAATTATTTCTCAAGTTGGTTCAAGGGAACCCAGATTCAGAATACCCATGCCTTCCCAAAAATAAATCTCATTAAAAGGGGTATTAACTCGATCTATCATAAGTACCTAGGTATGAGAAAACCACATCACCTCACCGGAACCATGGTAGGGGACCTATACTTAAATCAAGGGAGTACCAACCATATTAGAGGATCATGCACCCTAACTGAGCTATTATATGTGGGGAATATTGAATTTGTAGATAGAGGATATCATTCCCTAAGTAAGTAGGGGGAACACTAACCCTTCTAATAAATGACCCACAGATATAAAATATTGTACCCTAGGTAAATGGGATGAATACCACCCCTAATTGTAGGATGATATAGAGTATCTTTCACCCTAGGAATATAAGAAGATTACTGACTCTATATATAAATCAAACTACAAATAGAGGATCTCATGGCCCATATAAATAGGGGGATACCGATCCTACCCATAGTATGATAATGCTCTGATCATGACTATTGAACCCTATCATCATCTTAATGGAGAAAAAATAAAAATATACCTATTTCACCATGAAAATGGATTTGGATGGTCTAATATTCCATGTTATAGTGATATATGTAGAAAAATACTTATTATAGTCTATTTATTTTTTTGAAACAGAAACCTAATGAAGAAGTTGTAAAAACCCCATTAAAGAAAAAGTGGGGGTTGTGGTGGCCTTTGGGAATTCCATGTGTCACACAGGAAGAGATAGGGTGCACCATGCTGAGCATGTGGTTCCACACTTGCACTAAAACATCCCTTTTTCTTGTTTATTGTCTTATCACTCCCCCACCTGACCCACCTATTCAATCACGCTGGCCACAAATGCAGCTAGCCCTTCTCCATCATTGATAGCCATCACAGGGGTCTAGTTCCTATCTATAGTTACCATCAACTACATTCTAGTTATCCTTTCTCTTCCCTATTAATTCATCATGTCACTATAATCCACCTTTAACAGTCCCTGCTTTCCTTGTGGATACAACCCAAAATTTGGGTTTTTTATCATCAAACAATAAAAAGAATGTAAATACCAATATCCAAAAGAAATGAATGGAGGAAAGTGGTTCATGAAAATTATGGCTACCCAATATAAATTCACGATGGAATACAATTAAAAAATAACATGGATTGCTGAAGATTTTGGGAAATGAGGAAAAATATTGCGTAGAATAATTTTCCCAATTATAAAAAAAATATAAACATCACATAAAAAAGCAGCTAGAGATAGAATATTTCCCTTAATCTATTAATTTCAATTGAAAAAAATGTTTATAAAAATATTTATCAAATATTCAAATAAAATTATTTTAAATCAAAAAATGCAAACTTATTCTCAAAATTGAATTATTTATATTAGTCCAGTATTCTTTAATATTTTATTTAACCATTTAATCACTATCATCATAAGAATAATTAAAAATATTATTCATGTAAAGGAGAGGCTTCAAAATCATAATTTTTAAATGAAATTCATGAAGAATAGAATGATGAAAATAATAAATACCTACCACAAAAAAGGGTCACTAGTTGAAGAAGGTTTTATTCATGTCCAATTTCATCATCAATCCTGAGGAGTAGTTCTTTGATCACTCCCAAAAACACTCCATTATTGTCACTAAAAAATCCTAGGGTTCATGAAAATAACCCTAGGATTTGGATATAAAGATTATTAAATAGTCACTGAATATGGGTTAATGGGTTTTAATCACCAGTAATGGATTAATTAATTATATTTAGAATTTACATTTTTAATACAATATAATTCGTCAATGATGCCCAACCCTGAGGGTCCCCAAAAGGAAAAAAAGTTATACCATCCAAATAGTAAAACCTTTTTATAGACACAACTTTAGTGTTAGTTTTACCATCTAATTTACTGTATAAAATATATAATAATTTCATCACAAATATGATTTTTTAGAATAAAAATAACTTATTTTTATTTAATATATTGTTATCAAGGCCCTAAAACACATGAAACTATGTTCGAGGCTCATATGATGGTTAAATACCACACATAAAAAATCAATGAAATCATAAGATAATTTTTCCAAAGTCATCTAGGTTTAATTTTACCATAATACCCATAGGGTGGTCTCAGCACTCTAAAAACTCAAAGTCAAATTAAGTATCAACTAGGAAGAAATTCAATCAATATATTTCACTCACTATAATAAATTATCATCCTTAAAAAATAAACACCCATGGTTCATCAAAAAATAAATCTCACAAAACAAATCATCGGGAAAACAACCCAATGTCACATGATATTATTTTATCTCAAAGGTATGAGCTCTAAAAAACATAGAACACAATAATTAGGAAGGTTGCATATTCTCCCATATATAAGATATCATCACTAGCTCATCTATAAGAATGAACTAAGCATAAACATGCCTCTTCTCAAGGAAATTATTTCCCAACCACATCACCCAAAACCCTTTTTCTATCCAAAGATTATTCTTCACATGGAAAAAAAATGAAACCATGAACCATTAATATATGTATCAGAATGTTTCATTAACAAGGTTACCCTTTGTGTTAGAACCTCACTCCCCACCTTTAAAGATATTACTAGATGGTTATTTTATTCGCACTCCAACACTAGGTGCCTTACTAGATTTCACACAACATTAAAAGAGACACCAAGATGCATGCTCTTTAAATTCCACATAAACTTCCCTAAAATTTACTACCTAAATAGAACTAGCACCAATGTCACTATCTCATGACCTGAGGGAAACATGGGCCTTATACCTTTACCCATTCACAAACATTTATGGAAATCCTCTATCTTTAACTTGATCTTCAAAATTTTTACAAAAACTATCTAAGATAACCTAGTTTTATTATTGTCTATCTTTTATGAAATCTACTTATGAGAACATTAGGAATATCAGTAACCCTACCAAAATTTTAAATTCCATTCCAATACCCATTGAGTGGCCCAACTCTTTCAAAATATAATGTTGATGGTTATGTTCATTCATATGAATCTACTCTATCATCTCAAAAACCCAAGATAACACCAGAAAAAGCAACCAAAATTCATAACATCATGAGAAAACATATTCCTACCTCATATATTAAGATTTTCCATGTGATGGGTGCACCAAAAATGATCCATTGTACATAATGAATTGAGGGTTGTGATTCATTAGGGTGGTACCCACTCAAGTTTTCCATCCTAATATTACAAATGAACACCAAGAGAAGACCATTATCTACCTAGTAAAGTGGGAATCATGTTACCCACCTTTAAGAAAACCCTTCAGGTCAATCTCTTGATAATATACATTCACATAGGACCACTAAAAATACATCACCAATGTGGTCCTCTATCACATAAGGGAATAGTGTGGGACCATAACCACTGATTGAAGGATTGATAATTCTCTCTATTTCAATGCTAGAATACCTCTTTAAAAGCTTTATAATCATGCTCCTCCTCCATCACCCAGACATAGATTCCTTTGCAGGAATTTTTAACTACCATGCTATTGTTATTCTATTAAAATATCATCAGTTATCGTGGCCTAAACTTAACATAGATAAATTATACCTCATGAATTCTAAACCCATAAAATATGAGTCTACTACATGAATGAAACTCATGTAGTAATATAATGAAAAATTCCTTAAACACCCAACAAGCTTCTCTAAAAATCGATACCTATAAGGGTTTGTTCCGTATGTCCTGTAGATTTTATAGGGGTGCTCATCACTATACTCAACTATAACTAAACACCTTATCTGGAATACATGTTGATTCATATATAGGCCTTTATCCAAGGGACATTCATAGGTATCCCTTTGAAATAATTTATACATTATTCCACATTCAATAGAATTGAATTTATCATCCATGAACATACTGAAAAAAAAAATCCATCCATACTATATGATGGGTAAATGAATCACCTTTAATAGGTTAGGATCTAGTTTCCACATCCGTAGGGAATGAATTTTCAAGAAAAACATAGATGACCACTTACCATTAAGAAAATTATAGTCCTTTGTGATAAGATCTAGTTTGACATTTAAAACTTGACTTAATGGAGAATCAGTAACCAAATCCCTAAATATGATGGCCTTATTTTACTAAATGGGGTGAAATAAAGACAGACACAATCAGTGGAAACACTCTAGATAACAAGGGTCTATCTAGGGGTTCCACTAAAATTTGTAACTCCAAAACCACTAGTGTAATAAGAATAAATCATGCTTACACCATCTGATATGAGGGTCCCCAAAAAGAATACTCAAATTGTACTCTTATTGCATCTGTTGTGTTTGACCATAGGCATACATTGCATGCATCTTCTCATAGCTCCAATTATTATCACTCCATACCTGCTAGAAACTAAACCAAGGTGGTGGTAGTGGGAGTGGACTATAGAATCATTCACCCCAATCTACTACTACACCACCAACATCCCAATAGAACCACACCCTATTATTACACTACCTTCTGTAAGAAAAATACTTGATTCTAGTGTTGTATTAAATGTGGATACTGATCCACCACACTACTGTAGATTTATTTAGGTGAATTTATAGCCTTATAACATGGCCATGGTACACCGATACTAAGAATAATGAAATAAAAAATCTCAATAAGGGTCTTCAGTATATGTGGTGTTGTATGATTACACAATGAAAACTTGATTACTCTTCCTTTGGAGTCCCTACCTGAACCACCAATATTGAATATTTACAAAAATAAACATTTCCAAGAAACATCTCATGAGGTATGTGGGCCTTGACACACCCTCAGTGAGGACCATAAATCTCTATAGAGGATCCAACATCCATGAATAAAACATCATCCTGAATAATGACTCAAACTCTAACTATGGTAGAGTAGTCTCATTGTGAGTTAGATAAAAAGATCATATGATAATTGCTTACTATTTCATATAAGGAGATCAATATGAGAATCATCATATAGTCAGTGAAAATCCAAACCATATAAAAATAAAAGTCTCAAACTCCAACCAATCCTCTATCATTGAATATTATATCTATCCTCACAAACCCATAATGTTTCTGATATTGAAAAAAATTCAACATACTTATCCTATGGTTTGTCTTTCATAATGTAGTGGAAACTAGAATTTTTTCTATAAGAGAGAGAACCACTAAGATAAAAGGGGAGAGAAATAACCTTAGATTATAGGGGATGAATATTTTTCAATTATATCTCATAAACCAATTCCTTATCATTCACTAGATAGAGGTGAGAGGACCAACTAAAAATGGAGGCTCATCATGATCCTTACTCTACAAACAATATGGTTATCAGTAGGTAACACCTTGGATTTTTTAGGATAAATCCACAGTTATTTGAGAATATATAGATGATATGACATATAAAGAACATGGAATACCACAACTGAACACTATATAATGAATGTACCATCTTTTTTATACCTCAAAACCAATATATTTGAGATCAAGGTATACTAAGAGGTTATCAGAGTCCTAGAAAAAGGATACATGTTGTTACACCAATGCTTTTATTCCTATTCTAATAAACAAACTCAAGATCCCCTTATCATCATGTCCTTAATGTTCCAAAACCATTCCTCAAATGAATGTTAACTCTAAACTCCATCCCTATGAAAAATGAGCATTGATACCGTTCTTACATGAAATGAACCACTAATGCCCCATATAAGCTAGTTGTAAGTTGAAAGTTCCACCCCAATAACACCTTTAATAGGTCAAGGGAAGGTGACTAACTTCAAGTATGGGAATCACACAATATGGGAGGTCTTATCCTATATCAACCTCTAATAGTAACATATATCTAATGCAAAATAACAATCAACAACACCAAGAAAAATACATAAATAACTGAATTGTATATAACACATGAATGTGGAAAAAAATACAAGTACAAATCCATGTAGGAAAATACCCGAAATAACTATATAACCAAAAAGTATTTAAATATTCTAGACATAAGACACATTAAATCTTCTCATCAATATGTGTACTCCTATATCAATCCCTATCCAAAATGGTCACTGCCACCATCATAAACCACCAAGCTCCACCATTCACCACCAAGAATCACCAGGATCAAATTCAAACATGCTACATCATCTTCACATCCACCAATACCATCTTCAAGCATGTATTATCTACATAAACACAACATATGTGGGAAAAATCCCATTTAGAGTTGAGTATATATATACCCATTAGGATACCGAGAAACCAAAAAAGAAAGAGGAAAAAGTAAACTAAAGCTTTGGTATAGTAAAGTAATAAATGAAATACAAGGAAAAATAATCTAGATATTCTCAACCACTAGAAGTCTCAAGGACACTGATAATTCCTATTCATGTTAGCTTGAACCCTTAAAGGCTTAAACCTTATAAGAAACATTCAATTCTTGGAGTACCAAAAATTCCATGAGGTCTAAAATAGATTGCCCAGCGACATGCCATATCTCGAAGAAACCCATGGTTTCAAAAGGATCTATAATCCTCGAAGTATCAGTTCTAATTCATCTATATGGATTTTAAAATTTCACTAGAAACTATAAAGGGGTACTTTCTCTTCACTAAGGAAAACATATTAGTTAATAAAATACCACACTATACCACCCACCATATTCATATCACCATTCTATAAATCCATAGGGGAACCTAATCATTTCCCAATAATAGATTTAAATCAAAGGGGTATTGACCCATGTTATCATAACTACCCAGGTATGAGAAAACAAAATTGCCTCACTGAAACCATTATGGGGAACCTACGCCTCACTAGAAGACACCTCAACCGAGGGAGTACAGACCTAGTAGAGGATTGTGTGCCCCGACTGATCTTTTAAAGGGGAAATACAAGCTCTATAGATAAAGGAACTCATGCCCTGAGTAACTGGGGGGGATATCGATCCTACCTATAAAAAGACCCACAAATATAGGATCTCACACCCTGAATAAATTAGGGGAATACTAATACTACTTGTAGTATTATATAGAGGATACCATTCCCTAGGAATATTGGGAAAAACCAACCTTATCTATAAACTAGCCAACAGTTAGAGGATCTCATTATTCACATAAATGGGGATACCATCCCTACCTGTAAGATTAGAACACTATGATCATTTCACTTAAACCCTCTTAGCATCCCTTGGAATCATAATTCAAAACCTACATATCTTGCCTCAAGAACAGTCTTAAATGGCCTAACAGACTATTCTATTACAGAATAGATTGAAAAATAATCAAGATGGGAAATTTATTTTATCAAAATTGAAAACTGGTAAAGATGTTTTGATATTAAATACAAAAAACAAATAGAATATTATTATACAATTAGTAAAATGGGTTATCTGCTCCCCACCTTCAGAAAAAAAAAACCCTTTGATTTATCTCCTGAGAATGTCTAGTAACACAGGACCATTGTGGGGAAATCATTACTATTGGCCTCTCTCAAACATTGTAAGAGTGTGGTCCATCTTGGTTCATTGATTTTGAGAAATATATCTTTATTTTAATTTAAAAAACACCCCTCCAAAGATATCCAGTCATGTTTCTCCTCCATAATATGAAGATAGAATCATTTATTAGAAGCATCAACTACCACATTGTTGATGTGCCACCAAAATATAATCAAATTCCATGGCCTCAAATATATAAATACCAATGTTTCCCCATGAATCTAGATATTAGATATTAATATACGTTCATCACTATTATGGTAAGACAGAGGAAAATTCATCCAACACCCAATAATTTCTTCTATGGATTAATACACAAAAGGGTTCGGTGTACATACCACTTATATTTCATAATTTTTCATATTATTTCTTTAAAAAACACCTGAATTCCATCTAAATAATACAATACAATACATATATAGGTCTCCCATTGATATACAACCATGGGTATCCCTTTTAATTAATTCATTAATTCTTTCACAATTAATGAAAGTGAATTTATCATACATGTACATACTGAAAAAATCTATCCATACTATCTAATATGTAACCAAATCCACCTTCAATAAGGTTGGATCCACTCACCACACCCAAAAGGGGTTAATTCTCACTAAAAACTTTGATAACAACTTTTCATCAAGGAACTTTTTGGACTATATGATTTGATCAAGTTCAATATTTAAAACTTAAATAAACTATGACTTGTTAACCACATCTCTGAATATGATGTATCACTTCACTAGAAAGGGTGACTAAATTATGGTCACCATTAGTGGAAACTTTCTAGATAATAAGGTTTTGGATAAAGGTTCCACTAGAATATCCAACTCTCAAACTTCCAATGCAATAAGAATAACTCACACTAGTTCCATCATATATGTGGGATCCCAAAAGGAGGACATGAAACATACTCCAGGTACATCCATTGGAGTCTGATCATATTATTTCATCACATGAATTTTCTCATATCTCTAAATGTTAATAATTTTATCCTGATAAGAACTAACCAAAGGTGGTGTTCATGGGTGGGGAGCATAGCATCATCCATCCCCATCTACTCCTACACCACCCTCTTCCCTAATGAACCACTCCTTATTAGGTCACTACCTTCAACAGGGGAAATATATTATTTCAGATCAGTTTTTAAGGTGGAGATTAATAAACCACACTACTATGGGGTTCCAATAAAATTGCTAACTCTCAAACCTCTAGTGAAAGAAGAATAACTCACACCAGTTCTATCTTATATGGTGGATCCCAAAATAAGGACATGAATCCTACTCTAGGTGCATCCATTAGAGCCCGGTCATATTATTTCATCACATGCATATTATCATAGCTCTAAATTTTAACACTTTTAACGTAATAATAACTAAACAAATGTAGTTTTGATGGGTGGGGAGAATAGCATCATCTATCCCCATCTACTTCAACACTACCCTCTTTCCAACTGAAGCACTCCTTGTTAGGTCACTACCTGCAATAGGGGAAATATATTATTCTAGAGCTATTTTTAATGTGGAGATTCATCCACCACACTACTATGTCTTTATTTAGGTGAACTATTAACCTTCTCCCATAGTCAGGGTACATACATGCTAAGAATAATCATTAAAAAATGCTCTATCGAGGTCACTAGAAGAAGTAGTATTGCATGATAACATAAATGAAACTTGATAAATCTAACCTTAGAGTACCCACCTAAACCAAAAACCTTGTGCATCTCCACCATGAAACATGTCTATGAAATATCTCATGAGGAATGTGGTCCTAAATGTGAACTTAGTTATGATCATACCACTCTATGGAGTGTCCAACATCCAAAAATAAGTTTTATCCTAAATAATGAATCAAAATATAATTATGGTAGATAAGTAATATCATGATATCGAGAAACAACTCATTATTCAGTATAGGGAGATCAATGTGGGAATCATCATCTAGTCACTAAAAGTATGAACCATATAGAAATTCAAGTCTTGGGATCCAAATGATCTTATGTCACCTAAAAATCTGGCTCTTCTGAGAAACCCATGATATTTTTGACATCAAAACACATGCAACATACTCAAAAAATGGGTAGTTTTTTCAAAAAATAAAAAAACTAATATACATATTATAAGAAATATTTTTACTAAGACCAAAGGGGGGGAAAATAATCTTTGATCATGGGGTAATAATATCACTCAATTGGGTATATGAAAACTATTCCTCATCACTCAATAACTAGTGGTGAGGTGATTAACTACATATAGGGGATCGTCCTGACCCTATCTTCTCACAGAAGCTGGATATCAGCTAGTAACACCCTTTTTTTTAAGATAAATCCATAATTATTAGATCATATATAGATGATATGGAATATAAAGAATATTAAAGATCATAATTAACTATTATAATATGTATTTATTAACTTTATTTTACTCTGAAACCATTTTCAAAGATCTCCAGGTAGATTAATGGGCTATTAGAGTCTTAGTGAAAGGATATTTTAGCCATTTCACCTACATTGGTCTATGAATTATAATAATATAACTCAATGACCCCATAAAATCATTTCCCTATTGTTCCCAAACCAATCCTCACATGATATCTAACTTAAAACTCTATCCCTAGGACAAACTACGTTGAAACCACTCTTATAGGACCTGACCCACCAGGAGCCTATCCGGGATGAAAATAAGTCGAGAGTGTCACTCTAAGCCAACCTAAAATAGGTCAAAGGATGGTGAATGGATTGCGTAGTTAAATCAAGAAATATAGGATGAATTATTATATATCAACCTACAACATACACATATCTACAATTCATAATAACCACTGACAACACCAACAACAAATATATATATAAATGGAATAGTATATAACACATGAAATTAGAAATAAATATAAGTACAATTATATGTAGGAAAATACCTAAAATAAATATATGTTAGATAATTATTTTTATAAACAAGACCTAAGACATTGGGAAACTCTTCCTCACTATGTTTACTCCTGGATCGATCCCCAGCTGAAATAGTCACGACCACCACTAAAAACCACTATTCTCCATCTTGAACTACTAAGCATCACTAGGAATATAATATCCTATTACCTTATTTTACATATTCCTTGACCCTTTTTTTGATCATACCTCGATAGGGTATTATATTGGGTTGTTTATAGGGAAATTTAGAAAAATTTAAAAGCCTAAGGGATTGTTCATGGTTGGCGCATGGATAAGGAAAACTGTGCAGTTTAGACCAGAAAAGAATGAGTCCTTTGATAAGCCAGTATAAGGGGCACATGGTTTGTCTAAACTATTAAATCACACCTCCAAACCATTAACCCTATGGAAAATGGGTTTTTCATGGTTGGTGTGTGGTTATTTTTACCAAGTGTCCAAACCATTCACCTCATCTAGAACTCTAATAGGGACGCATAGTTAGTCCTAACCAAATGAACTCTCTAAGAAACCATGCATGTGGGTTTTTAGTCCCCAAAAATATTAAAAATATCCAGTCCTTCATTAATGATTGTATAGACCCGAAGCTTGACGTACATAGACATTACATTACTTTTTCGGAATACTTAGTACATAACAAAAACACACACACAAGGATCGTAATAGTTTAGTGTCTTTGGAAACTCGGAATATAATCTTCTAATCCTGGTGAAAGATCTTCAAAATCTCCCATAAAGATCTTCTTTTTTTATACCTAAAACCTTTCTTTATATCCTGGGGAAAAGAAAACATAAAAGGGTGAGCTCAAATGCTCAGTAAGGGTAAACAAAAGTAATATAAATCACATCAAGCACATAACTATTGGAAATCTTAACCTGCAAAAGAGATCATAATTTCATAACATGGGATAAATCATGGCAGTGAAATGTAATCACAATAATCATAACTTAAAACATGAAACTTTGTGGCATACACACGTAATCATAGAATGAGATTGTGATATATTCCCTTACCTTAGGTCTGACTTGTGATATATTCCCTTACCTTAGGTCTGACTTGCTTTGTTCGTGTCCGAACCTCCAGTATAATGATTTAAATCATGTTATTTACTTATTCCAGAATCATATTCATTGTTATTATATCATATATGGTCCACTTATGACTTTATATTACCCATTCTTTTGTAAATTCATGTTAAAGAAGTGTTTTGGGTAAAATCGTTTCATTTATCGTAGGTGTTTGGACTTGTTGTTCTTGACATTATTGTTACTTATATCATGATTTACTTACTTCCAGAATATAAAGTATGATTTATATATCATATATATTCAGTATATATATATATATATAATAGATAGATAAATGAAATGAAACACACCGTTCATGGAGACGGTAGTCCGTACGTACGCATGAACGCTGCTTTCCTTTCCTTATTGTCTTGAATGGAAGTAAGTAGATGACATATATATATATATATATATACATAAATACAGTAGATATAAAATGTCATATATTCCATTATTATTCATTATATATACTTTATAATCATTCTGGAATGGTTAACATGGATAATGAATCTCATCGCGTCGTGGAGACGGTAGTCCGTACGTACGCATGAGCGATGATATCGTTCTCATGGTTGTGGAATTGTGTTGAAGTGTATGTATACTATTTCAGTATCAATATCACTTTATAATAATAATATATAGTTACTCATTACACCATTATACCCATCCTATTAAGGTGGTGGCGGAAAATAGATTACACCACGGCGTGGAGACGGTATTCCGTACGTATGCACGCGCGGTGATTTCATTTTCCGTAGGATGGATAGATGGTTAAATAGGGTTGTTTCATAATTATAATAACATATCAGTATATGACTGATACTGATGTTATTACTACATAATGAAACAACTAAAGAAGAAGAAGTTGAAGAAGAAAGAAATTGGAAAGGATCGGTAATGGATATTACCTCTTCTTTGAAGTGCTTCTTTGAGACCTCCTTTTAGGGCACTAAAATTGGTCTTTAAAGAAGACCAGGACCTCTAGGATGATACTAGGAAAGTGGAGAAGAGATTTTGGCAGGTTTTGGCCGAGCTTGAATGCTCAAATTGGTGTGAAGAGGAGAGGGAGGAGGTGCCCTTTTATAAGGGAGGAGAGGGGCACCTTTGGAATAACTAAAAATATTATTTTATTATAAAGCCAAATTCGGTTTTAAATAGCTCAAAATTGGTTTATTTCGAAGATAAGGTGGGGATGGGTCGAAATAATCTCATCCAATAGAATTTAGACAAGTTTAGGTTCCTATTTTAACCTTATCATTTAGATTTAACATTAAGTTAAATAATTTTACTTTTACCGTGTCTTCTTGTGTTCTTACACTATAAGGTTAATAAACTTACTATAAGAAGCCAAAAGAACCCCAAATTGTTTATTATTAATATATATAACCTTATCTAAGTCATTTGGCCGAACCTTATATTTTTAAGAATAAAATAACAATTAATAATATAATATTTGTTTTAAAAACTATTTTATGTCAATTTTGACACTATTTAGTAATTGATTTTTGTGAAACTCATAACAGAATGATAAGTTCGAAAAAAGTTAATTAAATCAATACTAACATGTCATATTAACCTAGAAAATTATTTTATTTCATAAAAAGTCTCAAATTATATTTATTTGGGTATTTATAACATCAATTATGTCAATATTTCATTAATAAGATAATTACTGCATCATCGTTGTGTCATAAATAAATTAAATTATTTAATGTCTAAAAATTACAAATAAAATACCATTATGTAGGAAAGCGTTTTATCTTTCTAATGAATATTTATAGTCGAATTTATCTTATGTATAACCTTATATTAAAAATGTTTTATTAAATAAACTTTGATTTTAACTCTTTTAACTTTTCTTTGAATTAAATAATAATAAATGTCCTAATCTAATTCAAGTGGGACTAAATGGTCATATTTTATTCCTAAGTTTGTTTTTGGTCGAAATACACTTTTCCAATAGGATTAATACATGTGTTAGGGTAATATTAATATCATTTTTACCCTTAATTACCCTATTTACTTTTAACCGTGGTAAATAAAAGTAAAAAGTTACTATTCACCAAAAATTATTTTCATCTCATTGAACCACATTTTACTTACTAACATCAACCGTGTCTCTCGGATTTTTTAAATTCCATTCACAGAAGCGGTAAAATTAAGATTTATGAAAAAATTAATTTTTTTAACTACCACTTAGTAGTTTAACTATTCATCAAAAATTGAAGTTTTTCAGAAAAATGCCAAAATTTAACCCTAAGCTATAATTGATATTCCGAATTCAAAAATGATTTCTATTTTACAAAATTCCCAACATATAAGTTGCATTAATTAATTTTATAATTAATTTCCACTGCCACAACAAATAGCGTGTTTTTAAGAGATAATAACTATCAAAAGATTAACAATCGTTTATGTCTGGTGTAAATGTGAAATTACATCCAATGACCAACATTGTATTGAATTGTAAAAATATATTCTAAATATACTTTAAAACCACTCAAATTAATAATTTATCACTATTAATTATTTCGATTAAAAAAGTTGTTTTTAATTATAATTTAGTAATTTTCACTATTCATCAAAATATGAAAGTTATCCGAAAAGTACCAAAATTTCACCTTAGGCTATATTTGATACTCCGAATCCAAAAATGAAGTCCATTTTGAGAGCTAAAATTTCTAAAATTTTAAAAGGTGGTTATTACTATTCTTAACGACTAGTTTTAATAATATTTTAATAGCATATCGTTGTTTTGTGAAACTTAGTATTTCGTACTACACAGGCTATCAAGGAAGTCCGTGATTGCATGTAATTAAAGGTAAGTCAAGGATGCATGTTGTGCAAGCTCTTTTTGGTGTAGCGTACAACACAAGACATTAATGAAATTAAAAAGAAAATTTTTCATAAAATCTCGGGGTGTTACATTCTACCCCCCTTAAAATGAATTTCGCCCTCGAAATTCATCGGGGTTATAAATGGTTTACTATTCGAAAGTTTCTTTAATAGAAATCCACATTGTAAAAAGGAATACCAAAACCAATCTTTAAAAACAAAAGTATGAAACGTAACGGTTACCCAAATAAACTAATCACTGGGTTTCCACATAGGTGAAAATATGGATATGGAAGAGAAATCTAACCATCATGTTCTGATGGAGAGTGGTAGAGAACATGGATATGGAAAAGCTAGCAATCACAAAGCCATAAATTTGTGATGATCTAAGGTACCATCTGATTCATCAGATATAAGAGCACTAAGACAACATTTTTGGTTTTCAAGATCATTTCCCTAAAGTTGATGAAATTGGAATTAGAAGAAATACTTTCGTGATTTTGGTATAGTCTCGCCGTTTTTCATTCTTTGGACAATTTCCACTTCATCTCTTAAAGAAATGAAGTTGAATTTGTCATTCGTGATGTGTTAGTAGATCATGTGATAGAATGATGGGTCATTCCATATCTTTCAAACAAAAGGTTAGCAAAATTTATAAGTCCATCTTATGGTTAATTGTATATGGTTCCAAAAATGAACTTATACTTCATATATCATACCGCTTAATAAAATAAAACTAGTTTCTACTAACCAGGGACTTCCTGTTGGCCAGTGGTAGGCAATAAAGGCCAGTCGCACTTCAGTTGTGGGTTCGATTCCCACAACCTTGTCCGACGAGATGGGTTGTCGCACGTCCTGCAGGTTGTCCTTTTTCTAAAACTAAATTACTATAACATCCCATCAATAATATTGAAAAAAAAAATTATCCTTAAACAATACTAACTTATGTCCAACATAATCCATTACAATCTTTAGGCTTATCCATAATACTTCAGTCCACTCTCATAATATAGTGAAAATGATTACCAGAGATTTAATACCATCTTTGATCCCCATACATCATAAGATATGTCTTGTTGTTCAAATTCCAAACATTCAAAGGCCTTAATAATTTATTCTCTTGAATACCCATTGAACCATAGTGAAAACTTGAATGCAGTTAAAAGTTAACACTTTTCACATACCAAAATCCTCAAAATTCTATATACTCAAACCATGACATCACTTAGTCCTTATATCAATCATGAGCTCATGAATACTGTTAAACATTTCATTTTCTAGTTTTCCCTTCATTATGCGCATATCATCTTATTTCCAAAAATATCTCAACCACTTTGAATACCACATTAGACCAATACATAAATATTCCAATACTCCATGATACAACATTATTTTGGAATCCCATTACATAAACACTTAATCATTCCACCACATCGTTGTCATATTCAACATCGCCAATAGTGATAGCATGTGACTTCCCTTTGTCCCTTTCCTTAAGCGGTTGCTCATGTCGATCATCACTAACCCTTGGATTAGGGCATTTATTAGCATAATTCCCCATTTCCTTGCAC
The DNA here is from genome assembly GCA_963277665.1 of Viscum album. NCBI lineage: Eukaryota > Viridiplantae > Streptophyta > Magnoliopsida > Santalales > Viscaceae > Viscum > Viscum album. Next base: position 567,225,995 of record OY728160.1, on the reverse strand, counting down.
TTGAAGCATTAAAGTGTTGGTGGTGTGTTCTCTGTAGTGTTTGCTTTATTCACATCATTAGAAACCCTTTTTCCATTACTTAGACACTCAGCTGCTCGATGACCTTCTTTTCCACACTTAAAACATTTTCTAGTCCCTTTAAGACAATCTCCACCATGCTTCTTTCCACACTTTGTGCATAAGGAAACATTCATCTTCTTTTCACCATTATTCTGAGATTTCTCCTTGAACTCCATCTTTCGTTTATTGTCAAGACCATGAGATGGATATATAACACCGAATTCCATTTCTACCTTGATAGCACAACGCACAATTTCTTCATAGCTACTGAAGTCTCTTATAGCTAATTCCCTTCGAAGACTTAGTTTTAAGCCACTGAAAAATCGATCAACTTTACTTTCAGGTTGGATGATAATGCCAGACGAATAACTTGCAAGTCTTGTAAAATTCGCTTCCTATATATCAACAGATTCATCATCCGTTTGCTTTAGTTCAAGAAACTCCTTTTCCATCTTTGTTCGAAGAATACGAGGGAAGTACTTACTGAAAACCAAGTTCTTTAACTCATCCCATTCCATGGACTCAATTTCATCTATTGGCCTCGTATACTTGATAAGATTCCACCATTGATCAGCTTCACCTTCCAAACAATATACTGCTAAGATGACTTTATCATGCTCAGAACATTGAAGAACTGAAAATATCTTTTCAGTGGTACTGATCCATTGTTCAGCAACAAGTGGATCAGAAGTCCCACTAAAAGAAGGTGGACGTTGCCTCATGAAGGACTCAATAGAATATTGTTCCCTTCTCTTCTCATTTGGAAGTCCAGAATTATTCATATCTTGTGTAAGTATAGCAATAAGATTTTGCACTCCATCTCCCATAACATTTGTTTGTTTAGGAGGACAATCATTGCATTGTCCATTGCATTGATCAACACGGTTCCTTCGGGTTCCAGTCATCGTCTAAAACCCAAAAAGAATAGTGTGAGAGGAAAAAATCATGCTAGGGAAAACAACATTATAAAGGGGGAGTACCTTCAATATCTAACATCTTAGGTTTAATTATATGATCATTAGTGTAATTCTAGTACTATAACCTATACGTATACTTAACCTTAGGGGCATCCCTAGACATACCTTTAGGAATATCTCTAGGGATCTCACTAACGTTTTCGCATCCTAGTTTCCAAAGGTTGACTAAACCTCTCCTCTGATACCAACTGTAGAGACCCGAAGCTTGACGTACATAGACATTACATTACTTTTGCGGAATACTTACTACATAACAAAAACACACACACAAGGATCGTAATAGTTTAGTGTCTTTGGAAACTCGGAATATAATCTTCTAATCCTGGTGAAAGATCTTCAACATATCCCATAAAGATCTTATTTTTTTATACCTAAAACCTTTCTTTATATCCTGGGGAAAAGAAAACATAAAAGGGTGAGCTCAAATGCTCAGTAAGGGTAAACAAAAGTAATATAAATCACATCAAGCACATAACTTTTAGAAATCTTAACCTACAAAAGAGATCATAATTTCATAACATGGGATAAATCATGGTAGTGAAATGTAATCACAATAATCATAACTTAAAACATAAAACTTTGTGGCATACACACATAATCATAGAGAATCATTTCTTGTTAGTCAAGACTCATTTCCAAGACTATCTTAGTGGACAAAGTCCCTTTCTGAACTGAGTCACCCTCGTTTCAGTCCTGTTTCACTGAACCGGTATAACCTACCGTTCCAGCCATGTCAATCTCATGAGATATAAAATCTTTACCCAATGCATTGGAGGGAGATATAGGTCCCACCCATCTCATAATGATACCATTATTATGTGTTCCACAAAATCATAAATCATACATCATTGCATAACCCATGTAATAAAAATGGGATTCTTAAACAACATGACATCATAAAACAATTCATATAAGATAAAGGAATTCATAAAAATAATTCCATCACAACATAATAAAATCAATTTAACAATAGGGATAGAAATAGAAATTTATATTATCTTAGATAGAAAATAGTTTTGATAAAGCACTTGAACTCCATTCTTGAGGAAAATATCATTTCTACTTCAAAAACATTTTCCTTTCTTAACTTGTCATACAATTTTAAACTAAAAGAAGTTGATTAAAAATAAACTGGAAAACTTTTAAAGTAATCTTCTTGGAAATGATGTTTTAAAAATCCACTCATGCCGTATAAGTTAAGAAAAACATTCTTCTTACTTTTTTCGGAAAAGTCAAAAAGTACCTCGTACGAAAAACGACAAAAGATTCCCTTCATATCTTTGAAAAACGACAAAATATTCCTTTCATATCTTTTACTAAAAACTCACCAAAGGGTAAAATTGGATTTAAAAAATTGTATGTGGATGGAAATAATATTACATATTGAGGAAACATGGATGTGGATGATAAAATACACCCCAGTAAATACCAAAGTATAAACAATCTCGGATAAAATGAGATTGTGATATATTCCCTTACCTTAGATCTGACTTGCTTTGTTCGTGTCCGAACCTCCAGTATAATGATTTAAATCATGTTATTTACTTATTCCAGAATCATATTCATTGTTGTTATATCATATATGTTCCACTTATGACTTTATATTACCCATTCTTTTGTAAATTCATGTTAAAGAAGTGTTTTGGGTAAAATCGTTTCACTTATCGTAGGTGTTTGGACTTGTTGTTCTTGACATTATTGTTACTTATATCATGATTTACTTACTTCCAGAATATAAAGTATGATTTATATATCATATATATTCAGTATATATATATATATATATAATAGATAGATAAATGAAATGAAACACACCGTTCATGGAGACGGTAGTCCGTACGTACGCATGAACGCTGTTTTCCTTTCCTTATTATCTTGAATGGAAGTAAGTAGATGACATATATATATATATACATAAATCCAGTAGATTTATCATGTCATATATTCCATTATTATTCATTATATATACTTTATAATCATTCTGGAATGGTTAACATGGATAATGAATCTCATCGCGTCGTGGAGACGGTAGTCTGTACGTACGCACGAGCGATGATATCGTTCTCATGGTCGTGGAATTGTGTTGAAGTGTATGTATACTATTTCAGTATAAATATCACTTTATAATAATCATATATAGTTACTCATTACACCATTATACCCATCCTATTAAGGTGGTGGCGGAGAATAGATTACACCACGGTGTGGAGACGGTATTTCGTACGTACGCACGCGCGGTGATTTCATTTTCCGTAGGATGGATAGATGGTTAAATAGGGTTGTTTCATACTTATAATAACATATCAGTATATTATTGATACTTATGTTATTACTTCATAATGAAACAACTAAAGAAGAATAAGTTTAAGAAGAAATAAATTGGAAAGGATCGGTAATGGATATTACCTCTTCTTTGAAGTGCTTCTTTGAGACCTCCTTTTAGGGCACTAAAATTGGTCTTTAAAGAAGACCAGGACCTCTAGGATGATACTAGGGAAGTGGAGAAGAGATTTTGGCAGGGTTTGACCGAGCTTGAATGCTCAAATTGGTGTGAGGAGGAGAGGGAGGAGGTGCCCTTTTATAATGGAGGAGAGGGGCACCTTTGGAATAACTAAAAATATTATTTTATTATAAAGACAAATTCGGTTTTAAATAGCTCCAAATTGATTTATTTCGAAGCTAAGGTGGGGATGGGTCGAAATCATCTCATCAAATAGAATTTAGACAAGTTTAGGTTCCTATTTTAACCTTATCATTTAGATTTAACATTAATTTAAATAATTTTACTTTTATCGTGTCTTCTTGTGTTCTTACACTATAAGGTTAATAAACTTACTATAAGAAGCCAAACGAACCCCAAATTGTTTATTATTAATATATATAACCTTATCTAAGTCATTTGGCTGAACCTCAGATTTTTAGGAATAAAATAACAATTAATAATATAATATTTGTTTTAAAAACTATTTTATGTCAATTTTGACACTATTTAGTAATTGATTTTTGTGAAAATCATAACAGAATTATAAGTTCGAAAAAAGTTAATTAAATCAATACTAACATGTCATATTAACCTATAAAATTAGTGTAATTCATAAAAGGTCTCAAATTATATTTATTTGGGTATTTATAACATCAATTATGTCAATATTTCATTAATAAGATAATTAATGCATCATCGTTGTGTCATAAATAAATTAAATTATTTAATGTCTAAAAATTACAAATAAAATACCATTATGTAGGAAATATTTTTATATTTCTAATTAATATTTATAGACGAATTTATCTTATGTATAACCCTATATTAAAAATGTTTTATTAAATAAATTTGATTTTAACTCTTTTAACTCTTCTTTGAATTAAATAATAATAAATGTCCTAATCTAATTCAAGTGGGCCTAAATATTCATATTTTATTCCTAAGTTTGTTTTTGGTCGAAATAAACTTTTCCAATAGGATTCGGACATTTGTTAGGGTAATATTAATATCATTTGTACCCTTAATTACCCTATTTACTTTTAACTGTGGTAAATAAAAGTAAAAAGTTACTATTCATCAAAAATTATTTTCATCTCATTGAACCACATTTTACTTACTGACATCAATCGTATCTCTTGGATTTTTGAAATTCCATTCACAGAAGCGGTAAAATTAAGATTTATGAAAAAATTAATTTTTTTAACTACCACTTAGTAGTTTCACTATTCATCAAAAATTGAAGTTTTTCAGAAAAATGCCAAAATTTCACCCTAAGCTATAATTGATACTCCGAATTCAAAAATGATTTCTATTTTACAAAATTCCCAACATATATGTTGAATTAATTAATTTTATAATTAATTTCCGCTGTCACAACAAATAGCGTGTTTTTAAGAGATAATAACTATCAAAAGATTAACACTCGTTTATGTCTGGTGTAAATGTGAAATTACATCCAATGACCAACATTGTATTAAATTGTAAAAATATATTCTAAATATACTTTAAAACCACTCAAATTAATAATTTATCACTATTAATTATTTTTATTAAAAAAAAATTTAATTATAATTTAGTAATTTTCACTATTCATCAAAATATGAAAGTTATCCGAAAAGTACCAAAATTTCACCTTAGGTTAAATTCGATACTCCGAATCCAAAAATGAAGTCCATTTTGAGAGCTAATATTTCTAAAATTTTAAAAGGTGGTTATTACTATTCTTAACGGCTAGTTTTAATAATATTTTAATAGCATATCGTTGTTTAGTGAAACTCAGTATTGCGTACTACACAGGCTATCAAGGAAGGCCGCGATTGCGTGTAATGAAAGGTAAGTCAAGGATGCATGTTGTGAAAGCTCCTTTTGGTGTAGCGTACAACATAAGACATTAATGAAATGAAAAATAATATTTTTCATAAAATCTCGGGGTGTTACAATGATACCTAGAACCCCCCCCCCCCCATTTTACCCTAATCAATTTTATTTTATTTTGGAGGCTCTCCATAGGATTCTTTGGCTCTCTAACCTCTTCTCTTTGTGAATCAAAGTGTCAGTGATCTCATTGGATCTCCTTCCAGTATGTTAATCTCAAGTCATGTGGTTTCTTCAAATCACATCTTCTATCCTATTTATATATTAATAGATCATTATGTTAGTTATGTATCGAATCTTATTTTTGACGGATTTTGATTTTGGATTCAATTTATTAATCTCTATCACCTTTGTTCTTCATTGGTGTTCCTGGTATGCATGTTGATTTGTATCCATTATTAAAGGTATGTGGGTACAAATTTATTTTCCTACAATTGAAACAATAATTTTCTTTATTTATTTGAAATAATTTTTTAAATGATTTAAAAACATGTATTTGAGTTTATTGATGTTTTATGTTGAAAAGGGTATAGAAATTGTGGAAAACACCAATTTCAATGGAATTGAAATTGTTTGGTGGATTTGAAAAAATGGATGGCTTCATTTTGAAATTTATTTTATTAAATGATTTGGTTTCAAAACTTAACAAAAATGGATTAAATTGAAATATGATTTAAAAATAATGAATTGATGAAAATCTAGGATTTGGTTTTGAAGTGAAAAGGCATGTTAAAATTTGATTTTGGGAAATTGAATTGTAAAGGATGGAATTATTTTAAATGAATGATTTTCCCAAAATTTATTGATTTATTGATTGATGGGTTAGTTTATTGAATAAAATGTGAGCATGGGTACTTATTGGGTGACTATGACAAGCTTGCTCGTACTATAACTCCCTATAAATAGATTGATGATGAAAACATTAACTAAATCAAGTTTGGCATGATAGCGTATAATGGGCTCCCCTTATGAGGTATAGATTGATTTTCCAAAATAGGATCTCTTAATGGGTTCTTATTCAAGTGTGCACATATCTTGAGCCATGTGATGAATGAGAAGTGTGAGGATCCTATTTCCATAAACTAACTTACTATAGGGATTATTACATGGTGTTATCATATGTTTTGATTTGTTGATTTCATGTTGTTGATTATAGATATTTTTTATTCATGAAAATTTATTTATATAAATGTTTTATATAAATTTTTCATTTAATCCTATTTTTATGTATATGTCATCTTTTTTATTAAAAGTGTGTTTTGTAAAAAATATTTAAATGAATTTCCATTCCTTTTTATTTAAATTAAAATAATAATTGACTTAATTGTTATGGAATTGATTAGGGTACACTTAGTGAGACTATACTTGAATGTCTAGATCACACTCAACCTTTTCCTTCAGGAATTTTTAGATTATATTATGCTAGGTCCATGAAAAGAGAAAGTTCCACATAGAGTTGGTGGATGTTCTTGATCCTCGAGACCTATACTGATGGAGGTGACCGATGGAGATGAGATCCACCTATTACATGGGATGTGACTAAGTTTCTATCTAGGAAGATGTTGTCTCACATAATGATGTGTTGTTTTAGGTTTTATTTTACCTATTAAAATTATGGTAATTTCTCCATGAGGTGTCTTTACATACCAGATTTTTTCTTTTTTCTTCCACTTTTTTATGAAAAAAGTTGTTCCCTTGTGTTTTTTATATGATGTCAGGTGTTAGTCACTCATCCATTGGGACCTGGAATGCCCTTCAATTTATGTTAGGACCATCTCATGTAACACCCCAAGAATTTACAATATTTTAATTTCTGAATAAATTTAGTTTTTTTGATAGATTTCTTTATACGAAACACCATGTTAAGCTTACTCTATATATAACAATGATTTGGCTTACTTTACACATAAGGATGAGTTTTACCAAACAATAATATATTATTAAAATATTATTTTTTTAATATAATAAGATATAACCTAGTCATTAAGTTGGAGGTTATCAATAGTATTAACTAACTTATGAAAATATACTGTTGAATTCACTGGTTACAAATTAATTATAAATGAATATAGGAACCAACTGAATATATAGGAAATGTTTTTATAAAAAACTATTTTTATGCTCACAAAGTCATTTTATTCTAAAAAATTAAATTAATTACTATTATTGAATGATATTAATGAAATATATATGTTACTTATTCAATAAAATATTTTTTATATTCATCCAATAGATTTTATAGGCATAATATAAGAACAAACACAATATTAAACATAAAAACCTATATTTTTATAAATACATTTTTACCATCTTTTAATAAAGAATCAAATTTAAATCAAATTTTTGACAATTTTATATACTTTATGGGAAAAAATAAAATTATTATTTTAAATCATGATACAAAAATTTAAATTGGTTGAATTATTGGTATTTTTCTGATAAGTTACATGTTTTTATGAATAGTGAAAAATATTAATTTTAATTAAAAATAACTTTTTCATCAAAAATAATTTACAGTGTAATATTATATTTTTGATTGGTTGTAATTTATAATTAGATTATTTTTTATCATTTAATACAATTTTGGTCATTGGAATCAATTTTACATTGAAATGGAATATAAAAACTTTTCAATATTTTGAACATTTTCAATTTAAAACCTATATTCTCATTTCGTCAAGAAGATTAATTTTAAATTAAATACTGCAACTTATATGTATTAATTTAAAAAAATGAATTAAATATTTGAAATAATTGAGTAAAAAATATTTAAATACGGTTTATTTTATTTTTGGGAATTATGAACATTAATGTTTGTAATTTTTTATTAATATGGTTAGAGGTAAATTGAGTAATTAAGGGTAAAAAATATATTATAAATATTAGAAAATTACCCTAAAACATGTCAAAATATCATTTTATGAGTCGTTGTTGACCAAAAGTATCCTTGGTCTGATAATATAACCTTTTTAATCCACTTTTATGAGACTATGACATCTAATATATTTTCTTTAAAGAAATGTTAAAAATGTCATACTCATATTTTTAATAACTATAGAATTTTTAATATAGGTTCATAAAGAAGATAAATTAGACTTTAAATATTAATTTTATAGATAAAATATTTATCTTCATCATAAAAATTTGTATTTAATTTTTAGAAAATAAATATTTACCTTAAATTATTACACAATGATGATTTAGTAATTGTTTAATTAATGGGAATATAAAATAAATGATTATAAAAATATTCAAATAAATATAATTTGAAAAAATTAATGTCATTAATGAATTTTATAGACAAATATGACATGTTATTTATATATTATAAGTTTTTTTGAATATATCTTGTTTTATTGATTTTTTTAAGTCAAAGTAATGAATAATGTCAAAATTGTCATTAATGTTTTATTAAAATAAATAATATTTTATTAAATGACATAAAATTCATGAAAATATAAAATTAGGGAAACTTATTTCTATAAGATCAAATTTTTAATTAATGATACATTTAGGTTTTTCTTTTTGTATTTTAGAGTAACTATATTAATCCTTGAGGAATAAAAACACATGTTGTCGTAGTAAGAGTTAAAGGGATTAATTAAGAGTTAAAGCCAAAAGATAACGGTAAAAAAGTGGAATAATATTGTATAAAAATTATTTTTTGAGATTATTTAGACCCGTAATCATCTTATATTCAAACTAACTAACTTTGGATCTATTTGTATTATAAAATTAATTTCAATTAATTTAATATTTTGATGATTTCCAAGAGTGTCCCTCCCCTCTCTTATAAAAGGGAACATATTATTATGTTTTATTCACACTTCAAAACCTATTTGGTTCAAAAAAACCCTATCTAAATATCACCACAACATACCTACCTTAATCCTATAATCTTTACATTTGTAATAAATCTAACCAAATAATTCTCTTTGTAAAAATATAAAATAGATACCCAAATAAGCTGTAACATTCACTAAAGATTGATTTCTTTTTATTTCTTCTTTGAACCCCTGTAAATTATTCTTATTACATGATTATATGATAAATTAATTTTACCAAATATACATAGATTTTTTTATTATAATTTTTCTACCAACACTTACGGACACTTCCATCTAATGGGTACCAAACTTACCGTTCTTGTGTATGATGAACTACTGCCTCACAAAACGAATTTGTTCATTTTTCCTTTACCAACTCTCATGGTTGAGAATTATTGTAAACATTATGTTTATATATTATATATATTATATATATTATTTATTTATTCTTCTTTAATTATTTTATAAAACATACCTTTATGCCTTCCATATTTTTTAAATACGATAACTTTGTTTATGGACGTGTGGACTACAGTCTTTTCAAAGTGATGTGATTCGTTCACACTATACATGGAATATATTAAGGGTAATTTTAACAAATATATGTGACAAATATGAAATAAATATGATACCAGAGTTATAATATACATATATATCATTTAATTTTCATAGTTTAAATACAAAAATATAAATGGAAGTAGTGTTCATGCATATGTATGACCTACAGTCTCCATGAACGATGCATTTCATTTCCTATCTCCAAATATTATGGATTATTATAAATACCTATATACTAAATATATATGATATCAACATCATGTTTTACATTTTTAAGATGAGTAAATTATGGTCTAATTATTAAGAACAACATGTAAAAAAGTCAAAACATACTCGAAAAACTAGGCAATTAACACCCAAATTAGTGAAAATAATGAAATATTAATAACAGATAGATAATAAGATATTATAATAAGATAATATATGATATTATAAATATTATTATGGTTATTTTATAAGTTAATAAAATTCTTAAAACCATTATACATTATGTAAAATAATGTTCACCCAAAAGGAAATGCAAGGTAATTGAATTTATAGTCTCACTTTTATTTATGTGAGATTTATGTCATATTCACCACTTGTTTATTTTATGTGGGTTATATACTAAAAATTAATTTAATATATTATAATTATACTTAAATTTATTATTATTTACATATTTATTTTATGATCACTCTTTCATGGGATTTACGGTTCCAAAGTTACCAAATCGGTAAGGGATTTTTTGTCTCACTTTTATTTATGTGGGACACATGCCTTATACACAACTTGTTTATTCTATGTAGTGTATGTACTAAACATGAATGTATTTTATGAGTCTTATATATAATATTATGCTATATTTATATCCATATAATTTTCTTTCTTTCATGGGGCATACTATTCTACTGATTATAAAGTGGTAAGGGGTTATTTCACAATCTCATAGTTATTCGAGTTGTTTTTGTTTGAGTATCCACTGGGGAATTTTTCTCTTAAAAGTTAATGTTTTATAAAAAATAAATTCTTTTATTGTTATCCAATTATTTTTTTAAGTCATTTTTACCCATTTTTTACTTTTTACAAAATCATTTAAAAGGAATATTATTATCGTTTTTCAAAATAAGGTACTTTATTACTTTATTAAAAAAGTAAAAGGAATGTTTTGTTTTAACTTATACAACATTAATAGAACATTATACCATCATGTCACCCTAATGTTTTAAATAATCCATTATAATTATAGAGTATTATTTTCAATAAAAAAATATTTTAAAATTGTGCGTCCTTTTAAAATTGAGCTTAATATCTTATGATACTATCCAATATATTTTATTGATGTTTTTATGATCATTTTGACTGTGGATGTATTATTTTGATACCATTAATGGTTTTTGGTTAACATATTCACATTTTTTTTCTAGTTTTTCAATACAGATGTTTATGTTTTAACCTTTTCATATTAGGAATGAATTGGAATTAGTAAGTGATGGGATGGTCCCTCTATAGCCCCTTGATGAATCAGTATGCCTAATGAGACAAACTATTTTTTGTATTGGCTTATGTCATGCCCATTTATGTATGGTGTCATGGAAGAAGCCCTGAAAGTATCTTTATAATGTATGGAATTATACATTCCCCCATTATGATATTAGTTGTTGATATTCCATGCGTTTATTTTACTAGTAGAATATACATGGTTATGTTTTATAGCTCATTTGATTATTGATATGGTATTATTTATTATTGAAATATTATGCTCAATATATGTTTAAATGTAATGTTCTTTAGTTATTCACCTTTCCATTTGGATTATACTGAATCTAATTATTTTAATGTCATGTGTTTTAAATTATTGAAATTTCCATATAGATCTATTCCCATTGATTCATTATTGCTTCTTCTATACTTACCCTTACTAAGCATTTGAGCTCATCATTATTTTTTTACTTCTCCAAGAATCCAATAAGTATACTAGGAAATATATACAAGTATACACTAGAAATAATAAAGTAATAATTAAAAAAGTATGTTGTAATTAGTGTATTTAATTGTAATAATAGACTCATGTATGTATTTGGTTTACCAAGACTACTAAACTGGTAGGTCCTTTAGGATGAGATATATGTGTATCTATACTATTGTAATAAAGTAAGGCATTGTATCTAGGCAACTAGGGTCAGAGAATTATAGTTGGTATCAGATCAAGTTTTGTATAAACCATGGAAACTCAATTTAAAAAACTTGGATTATGGAATATAACACTAAGATATCCTTTGATGATAAGAATAGAAGAACATCCTAGAATTTTGGTATGGTAGAGATTATGTGGGTCTTCCTAGAAATACATCCCTATCTGAATACTACAAGTGGACATGGTTCTAGTATATATGTGCCTAGGGGTAACAATTCTGAAAAGGTTTTTAGGCCATGACTGATAATAACCTATTACACAACAACAGGCATTAATACGTACCTAGTTTGTCACTCCTGTGGAATATGCTTAAGATAATTCACATTTTCTTTAAAACCATCATGAAGGATATGAACATATGATGAAAATAAATACTCTAGGTTAAACCTAAGTTTTTTTAGATTGAAAATATGGTTTCATGATATTCTATTTATGATTATACATTTTTCTCGCTATAACTATTGTTATTAACACTATGATATTTGGTTTCAGTAAGTGGATGGAGCCCAAAGGTGTCATTTTAAAATTAAAAATGATGTATAAGGTGGTGGAGATGAGAAAAAATGTAATATTCATAGGATTAAAAGATTTCATGTTCATGCCTAATCATTTTTTCTAAAAAATGATTAGAAACATAAACCTTAACAAACTCCAAAACTCACCAAAGAAGAGAAGGATAGAGCCTGATAAGAGATCCAATGGTGGATACCATGGAGAAAAGAAGGATTGATTTCCATCATGTATGAAATGTGGAAAAAGAAACCTAGGAAAGTGTCTTAATTTAATGGAAAAATGCTTCATTTTTGGGAAATAAGTATATAAAGAAAAGAATTACCGAGGAAAAATGAAGATCATGATTGAAGGAAATAAAACTCATCCTAATAATACATATATATTTCATTATCATAAATTTGGGGAACCTGGACATTATCTGAGTTAATTCCCTCTTCTATAGGATAAACTCTAGACCAAAGAATAACCTATGTAGAAATAAATAGATTAAGTGTTTATGTATTGGGGTTGTATTGAAAACCCATAGTTGAAATTTTGTTTAGATATTAACATTATTTAAAGTATGTCCATCATATTTATTTTAGAAGTTATATTAATATATTTTTATAAAAATAGCAGTCCATATATTGGGTGACATCACGTTGTGTCTCTCAAGGCCATGGGTCTTGAACCCACAACCGAAGGGCAACAAGGGTGCAGCGCCTACAACTAGCATATAAGAATTCTTAGTCAACGTGACTTTTTTTAGTTAAAATATCTAATGGATAAAGGTTATTTTTATTTTAAGGACATTTGATTTATCAAATGTATAACCTTGGGATTGAAAAATGATTTGGTGATTAAGTGATTAATGTTATTTTAGAATATTTTTTCTATTTTGGGAATCCTATAAGATTAAGGTAAACATAATATTTTGAGGAATAAAGGTTGAATTTTATTTTGGATTAAATATGATTTTATTGTATACTTATGGTGATTTAGGATATTTATTAAAATGTTTATCATATCTTGGATATTATGTGATTTAGGAAATTGATTTTTGGTATGAGACATTAAGATTTATTTTTTTTTATTTGGAATACTGTGATCAAATACTTCTAATTTTTTGGTTTCAATCTTAGTTTATAACTTTTTTGAGGAAGGATCGTTATTTTATAAATGTTCTATGTTGAACTTTGGGTATTACTATTGAATTTTGGAGATTAAAGTTATTGTTTTTCATATAATGGTGAATAATTTTAAGGGAATTATATTATATTATCCTAACCATTTTGGTTTTTCTTAATGTTTCAAGACAGGATAAAAATGGTTAATCATTTATGGATTATGTGATTCTATAGAAGTTGATTCTAGTGCTTCAGGTGTGAAAAACTTATCTAGAATACTAATTATTTAGAGAAAAAAGTTGATTTTCTGGTGGAAATTGATTAAAGGATGAAGCTCTACTTGTCAAGTAAGTATGTTTCCTTATGTTCTTAGTCTACGAAGTAAATAAATTTCTTAACTTTAGGAGAAGGATTTTAGAATTAAAACTTTGTTCATTAAATTTTCTTATCAAGAAATCAATGGCATATTTAACCCATCACAAATTTATGGTTTTGTGATGGTAGACTTTCTGATAACCAGGTTCTCTATCACTCTCCATCAGAACAGCATATTTTTATTTCCCTTTCATGTCTCAGTTTTCACTTCACACTAATTTTATCTTATTTGAAATCCAAAAAAAAATTTGTAACCTTGACATTTCACATTCCCTCTTATTAAGAGTATGTTTTAATAACCCTATTTCTGAAGTGGGTTTCCTATAAATGAATCTTCAAGTATCAACCAATGATTTTTGAAGTGAAATTTCAAATTGCGTGGATGCAATTTATTGGAGGAGAGAATGTAACACCCCAAAACTTAAAAATATTTTGAATTTTGAATAAATTTAATTTTTTTTTATTATATTAATTTATATGCAACACTATGTTAATCTTGTGTAACATACAACAATGAATTGTCTTGTGTTACCCATAAGGCCGAATTTTACCAAACAATAATATATTAATAAAATATTATTATTTAATATAATTATATATAACCTAGCCATTAATTTGAAAGTTATGAATATTATTAACTAAATTAAAAAATATATGGTTTAATTAATTGATTAAAAATTAATTAGAAATTAATGTAGTAACTAACTGAATATATAGGAAATGTTTTAAAAAAGAACTAATTTTATGCTCAAAAAGTCATTTTATCCTAATAAATTAAATCAATTACTATTAGTGAATGATATTAATAAAATATATATGTTATATATTTAATAAAATATTTTTTATATTCATACAATGGATTTTATAGGCATAATATAAGAATGATCCCAATATTAAACATAAAAACCAATATTTTTATAAAAGCAATTTTACCACCTTTTAATGGAGAACCATTTTTAAATCTAATTTTTGAAACTTTTATATAATTTATTTGAAAAAATAAACTTCTTATTTTAAATTAGGATATAAAAATTTACTTTGGTAGAATTATTGGTATTTTTCTGATAAGTTTCATGCTATCATGAATAGTAAAAAATACAAAATTTTAATTGAAAACAACATTTTCATCAAAATAATTTATAATGTTAAATAATATTTTTTATTGGTTTTAAAGTAAAATTAGATTATTTTTTATTAGTTAATTCAATTTATTTCATAAGAATAAATTTTACACAGAAATTGGACATAAGAACCTTTCAATCTTTTGAACGTTTTCACATTAAAAACTCATTTTCTCATTTTGTCAATGAGATTAATTTTAAATTAATTACTGCAAATTCAGTGCTTTAAATTATAAAATATGGATTAAATATTTCAAATATATGGGTCTAAATTATTTAATTAGGTTTATTTTATTTTTTTAGACTATGAATAGTAACTTTAGTAATTTTTTTATTAACACGGCTAAAGGTAAATCGAGTAATTAATGGTAAAAATAATATTATAAATATTATAAAGTTACCCTAAAAATTTTTCAAATATCATTGGATGAGTGGGTTTTGAAAAAAATAATCCTTTTTTTAATAATATATCCTTTGGAATCCACTTGGATTGGAGTATGACATTTATTATATTTTATTTAATGAAAAGTTAAAAATGACATACTCATATTTTTAATAACTTTACCATTTTTAATATAGGGTCATGAAGAACATAAATTTAACTATAAATAGTTATTTAAAATATAAAATTTATATATTCATCATGGAAATTTATTTTGAATTTTTATGAATTAGTTAGTTTTCTTAAAGGCTTACACGATGAGGATGATGTAATTGTTTAATTAATGGCAATATCAAATAAATGATTATGAAAATATTAAAATAAATATAATTTGACATAATTAATGTTATCCAAGAATTTTATAGATAATTTTTTCATGTTAATGATATATTAGAATTGTTTATTTGAATATATCTTGTTTTATTTATTTTCCATAAAGTCAAACTAATTAATAATATCAAAATTGTCATTAATGTTTTATTTAAATAAATAATATTTTATTAAATGATATAAAATTCATAATAATATAAAATTCGGCCAAATAATTTTTATAAGATCAAATATGAGATCAATGATCTATTTTGGATTCTTTTGGTATTTTAGATTAACTATATTAACCCTTAAGGAATAAAAACACATGTTGTCACGGTAAGAGTTAAAGGGATTAATTAAGTGTTAAATCCAAAAAGATAAGGTTAATAATGTGACCAAAACTTATCTAAAAAATATTTTTTGAGATTATTTAAACCCATGATAATATTATATTATAAATAATTCACTTTTTAACCATTTGGATAACAAAATTAATTTATATTAATTCAATATTTTGAATATATCCAAGAGTACCCCTCCCCTATCATAAAAAGGCACATCTTCTTCTCTTTTATTCACACTTAAAAACTTATTTTATTCAAATAAAACCTATCAAAATATCCTTAAAACATCTTAAATTCATTCTATAATCTTTAAATTTGGAATAAATCCAATCAAATAAGTCCTTTTGTGAAAATCAAAAGGATATACACAATGAAGAGGTGATGTTCATCAATGAACGTTTTCATTTTATTTCTTCCTTGAACCACAATTAATTATTATTATTACATGATTATATTATAAACTCAGTATCCTAAATATACTTATATGTTGTTATTATAATTTTTCAATATACACTTTCACACACTTGCATCTAATGTGTAACGAACTTATCATTCTTTTGTATTGAAAACTACCACCTCATGAAATGATGTTGTTCATTTTTCCTTTACCACCTCCCATGGTTGAGAATTATGATAAAAAAAATTTATATATGATATATATGATATTTATTAATTCTTTATGCTTCTATAATTATTTTATAACACATAACTTTATGCTTTCTATTTTCTGTAACTATGATAACATCATTTGTGGACGTGTGGACTATCGCCTCCTCAAAACGATGTGATTGGTTCACACTATACATGGAATGTATTAATGATGATTTTAATAAACATATATGACATATATAAAATAAATATGGTAATATAAATATAATATAAATATATATAATTTAATTTTCATACTTTTATTATGACAAAGAAATGGAAGTAGTGTTCATGCATATGTACAACCTACCGTCTCCATGAACGGTGCATTTCATTTCCTATCTCCAAATATTATGGATTATTATTAATACATATATAATTAATATATATGATATTTAAATAATTTTTTAAATTAGGGATATGATTAAATCATGATCTAATTAATAATATCAACAGGTAACAAATAAAAACATGCTCGAAAAACTTGGAATTAACAACTGAATCAGTGAAAATAATGAAAGATTACTAAAAAATGGGTAATAAGATATTATGATAAGATAATATATGATACTATAAATATTAATATTTTTTTTTATAATTTAATAAAAAAAATTAAAATTTTATGAAGTAGGTTAAAGGATGATTACTCAAAAGGGAATGCAAAGTAAGGGAATTTTTAGTCTCACTTTTATTTCTAAAAGACTTATGCCATATTCACCACTCATTTATTTTGTGTGGTTTATATATTACATATTAATATAATATATAATAATTATCCTTAAATTTATTAGTATTTACATATCCATTTTATGATCTAAATTTCATGGGATTTATGGTCCAAAAGTTACCAAATCAATAAGGGATTTTTTTTCTCACTTCTATTTCTGTGGGACACATACCTTATACACTACTTATTTCTTCTACATGGTGTATATACTACCCATAAATGTATTTTATGAGTCTTATATAGAATATTATGGCTTTTTCATATCCATGTAATTTTATTTCTTTCCTGGGTAATAGGATTCTAAAGATTATATAGTGTTGAGGGGTTATTTCACAATCTCATCATTATTCGAGATTGTTTTTGTTTAAGTATCCACTGGGAAATTTTTCTATTCCATATTAGTGTTTTATAAAAATGTTTTCAATTTTTTTTAATGTTCTCTAATGATTTTTTAAAATTTCATTTTTACCCCTTTTTGAATTTTTAAAAAATTATTTAAAAGGGATTTTACTGTCATTTTCCAAAAAAGGTACTTTATTACTTTCTTAAAAAAGTAAAATGAATGTTTTGTTTTCAATTCTATGGAATGAATAGAAAATTTTTAAATCATGACACCCATAATGTTCTGAATATTCCTTTATAATTTTACAATATTATTTTCAATAAAAATGTTTTCTTTTAAAATTGTGGGGTCTTTTAAATAAACGATTTCAATGTAAAAAAGGGGTATTTCTCTCAAGATATTTTTCAAGATTTTATTATAGTATTTTCATATATGTTAAAATACTTTGTTGGATCTTAACCTTGATTGATTTTTATCTCTTAGGATACAATATACTATATTTTATTGAAGGTTTTATGATCATTTTGACTTTTTATTTGTTATTTTTATACCATTTAGGGTTTATAGTTAAAATATTCACATTTTGTGTGCTATTTTTTCAATACAAATTTTTATGTTGTTAATGTTTCTTTATTTTCATATTAGAAATTAATTGGACTTAATAAGTGATGGGAAGGGCCTTCTAAAAACCATTGATTCATCGGTAGGTCTCATGAGACAAACTAGTTTGCGAATTGGCTGATTTCTTACCCATTTATGTATGGTGTCTTGGTTGAAGCCTGGATGGTATGTTTATTCTTTCTAACATTATTCATTCCCCTATTTTGAGATTAGTTAATGATATTCCATGGGTTTAATTGACTAAAAGAATATCATTAGTTATGTTATCTATCTGATATGATTATTTATATGGTAATATTTATTCTGGCTATATTATGCTCCAGATATGTTTAAATGGAATGTGCTTCAGTTATTCACCTTTAAATATTTATTAGTCCTTATCCAATTATTTTAATGGAATGTATTTTCAAATATTGACATTTCCATATAGATCTATTCTTATTGATTTATAATTTATTCCATGATGCTTACCCTTAATGAGAAGTTGAGCTCATTCTTATTTTGTTTCCTTTGATAGGAATCCAAAAAGTATACTATGAAATATATTCAATGATACACTACAATTAATAAAGTTATCCTAAAAAATTATGTTTTGATTAGGTATCGGTATAACAGGGAATTCAGGTTGGTTCTTGACAAAGTGGTATTAGAGGTGTAGGTTTTGAATCTTTTTTTGAAGTAAGTATGTAGTTTCAGTTCTCCTATTAGATAGGAGGTATGATTTTTGGGACTTAAGAGGTGTTTATGAGTGAGTGTATGAAATCCTGCATTTTTATTTCACTACTTTTCATTACATGGTATAAAACAGGGGATCTTTTCAAGATTAGTTTCTTGTAAATAAGGTACATAATATATGAAAAATTAAACATTCTTCTAAAACCACTTTAAATACAACTTCATGGGTTAAATATAGGTTACTTTTACTTCATCTCATATCCCGGGTATATACATCAAAGTAAAGGGGTGAGCATGATGCTCTGTAAATGAATAAGCAAAAGAGACATATAGCATGTGATCTTGAGACATATCAATAAGAACATAAGGAATAATGATAATTCAGGAGAAATAGGAAAATTATAATATTAAAAACATGAATAATAACATATAAATGTTGAAAAAACATTTAAATGAGACATTCATAGTCATATCACTAAGGATTATCACCAAGCTGTCATAAAGAAAAATTACCAAGGTTGTTCACCAAGGTATCATAAATCATGTTATATCTGAAGATTAAATTATTTACCCAATTAATTAGAGATATATTTTGGTACACCCTTAATATGTCTTAATTTCATGTGATCCACATAATAAATCATTTCATTAATAATCATTGGAGGATAAATAACGGTTTTCTAATCAAAATCTTGGAAATCAAAAGAGCATAAAAACATGATCGTTACGTCATTTTTAACCCAGGAATGGAAATGTGGGTTTTATATATTTATATACATTAATAAAAAAATATATTTTAAAATATATTTTAATTCCCATTGAAAATAATGAGGTTTGTGTTTTTTAAATAAAAAGGAAAAGATAATTTCTTATGTAAAAGAGAGAAATTTGAGAAGTAAAATCGACATCAAGATGGGTATAAAACATGGTTTTATAAAATCATGAAATGAGAGTGGAAAAGGGTATCATACTAATAAAATAAAATTATTACAGCAATGGGGAAATAAAAAGTAGAAAAAATTTAATTTTATTAGAAATTGGAAGACATACAACAAAAAGGACTCTTGAATGGAAAAGAGAAGTAAAGATTTCCCTTACCATGAAGATTTGTTCCTAAAACTTGAGGATAGAACCTTTGGGACACTATTAATGTCACATAAATTACTTATTTTAAAGGTAAATTTCATTTAACTTATATTCATGCTCTGTTTTGGGGATTTCCCAAGCATTTTTGGAGGTAAGGGTGAGTTTTCATGATTTGGGTCAAATCGTGAGCCCATTTCCAGATTTAAAAACCAATTTTGTTTATTTTATAACTATTTAATTTTCAATATTTTGCACCCATTACACATCCAAAATGGACTCCCCTGACTTATTAACAACACCATTGAATTTTGGACCCTTTATGATCCCATAATAATACTGAATTTGGGTTTTTATTTAAGGAATTGGGCCAGCCCGAAGTCCCATTTCCAGTTTTTCTAAAAAAATTGTTTATTTAATATCTTATTAAATATTAATTATTTTTTGGTGATTAAAATTTTCACCCAATACCACTGAACCCAAGATCTCCCCCATTACCTTTCCCCCTCTTTGGAGCTCGTATGCATCAGAAATTACAGTAAAACTTTATGGGGTTTCTCAAATCGTCTAAATTTGAAGGGGTAGCCTCTTTCACTCATAACTCTTTAAATTATTACTCTTTTCCCCCATTTTAGTTATAAAATTACCTTCTCAGACTTTTTTGAACCTCATTTTAATTTTTACTTGTTTGGAAATTCATCAATTGGAGTATTTGGTGAGATTTCTTAAAGATCCTTTAAGTAAGTGGGTCTCCTTCATTATTTCTCCCATTTCTTAGGGTTTTATTTCTTTTTGGTCAGGGTATATTCCAATTATTATTTATTTTTATAATATCCATTAATTGGGTATTCTAACCTAGGGTTTTATTCTAGTTTTCTTGGTCTATTATTTTGGTTTTAGGCTTAATCTAAGTCCCTCTTGGTGTGGTAGTGGTGCGATTGAATTTTCGAACAGAGATTTAAGGGTTTTCATTATTTTGGTAGGTGATTCCATTGTGTATGAAATTTTTTGTGACTTATCTTGTTGTTTTTTTGGTAATTTAATGTTTATTTCATTTTAATGTTTCTGCAAAAATTGGTTTTAGTGGAAATAATAAAGCAAAAAAAATTAACTGCCAATTTTATGTGAAATTGGGGGGTTTTATATAAATCTTTTATTATTTCATTAAGGGATGCCCTATAATTATTTAGTTGATTTTATTGAACTGTATTAGGTATGAAAATAATTTTTTCAATTTTCTTCTCCTTTGGTTGTTTCTAAGAAATTGGTTTTGGGTGACGTTTGTTAAGTAAATGATTTTTTTATACCAATTTGGTGTTAAATTGGGTGTTTTACATGGATATCCTATGTGATGCTTATTGGGGATGTTTTCTAACTAATTTAATGGGTTTATAGAAATTTTTTGTGTTTAAAATTCTGTTTTGGAAAATATGAGTATGCACATGGTGTTCAAAGTGGGGCTTTAAAGGGATTTTTGTGTGCAAAGCATTGTTAGTTTTTCTGAAGTTGTTTTGTTAAAAAGAAAGATGTTTTTTTGTGTGATTTAAGTTGTATAAAGTGTGAAAATATATTATTTTGTTTTTATATGACCATTAGTGGTGTTTTTATATGAAAAGGGTTGTGTGTTGATTTCTGAAATTGTGTGAGCACAAAGGGGGAAGCTCGGGTGCCTAGGTGGGTTGATATGTACTAGTACAGCTAGTGATTTGGATGGGTTGTGTCCCTATTTCAATGAGAAAATGGATAAAAATAACTCTAACTAAACTATGTGGATGATGTTTTGGGACCACTCGGTTATTTTTATGTTCCCTACTAGTGGCTTGTGCATGGGAAAGTATTGTGACTTGGATACTTTACACCGAGGTACTAGGTACATAGCGCCCGAGACTGTCTAGTTGCCTAGGGGTGTTCCCAGTTTTGGAGAAAATTGGGTTTGTGGTATTTACCATTATTTTAGGGTGTGTTTGGGTGTAATTTAAAGTATCTAAAATTTCTTATTAAAATTTGTTAACATTCTGAAAGTTTTACATTGAAAAATATTTTCAATCAAAATTTATGTTTCTTGGAATTTTTCACTGCTTTTTCTTTACATATTAAAAATGATTTCTTTATCACCTTTTATTGAATACTCTTTGTAATACTTGGGTGGTATCCTATTGGTATTAGTCTCACACCCTACATAAACCCCTTGTCATGTGGATTCATTGTGTCTAAATTTATATTGTTTTTATTTATATTTGTACCTCTTTTAACCTACTTAAAACCATGTATTCAGTTCTGGTTTTTTGCTTATGTCATGTTTGGCATGGAAATTTCATATTCTTATTATTGAATGTCTTTAATGTTTTATGATTTCATACTCGGGAAAATCATTCCCAAACCTAAACTAATGATACCCAGACACTTGTACCATCTAGTGGGGATAAGGAAATCCCTTTTGGCCTTTTCATGGGATAGATTTGGTGCTAGTATTATTGGATACCGTATTCAGTTCGTGACAAAATAGTATCAGAGGAGGTTAATATTTTTGGTTTATATTATTATTTTGGAATGATTCAGGATAAAATAGAGCTAGAACTTTCGAGACTCTATGTTTTAGTCATGAGTAAGGTGCATGGCCCGCACATCTCTTGGAAGACCTCAAGTCACCATGGGACAATGGAATTTTTTGTATGAATTCACTTCCAGGTGAGATGTGTAGACTGCTGACTACACGTGGACATCAGGCATGGTTGAAGTAGTGGTTTATTTTATTGTTGTAATGTTTTTGGCTTCATTATATTTTATGATATTGATGGAATTTTTCATAAATTTTTTACTTCTTTTTTCTCTCGTGCATGTTTCCTTTTTACCACAACATGCCTCCCCGAAAAACTCGCATGCACCCATGGGAGGAATCCAGAAAGAGTTCTCCCTCGCCGCTTGATCAAAGGCCGGTAGAGGTTGTGGTTCAGGCTTTCCAAGCACTAGGACATGGATTGGCTTATATTCTAGCTCCTGTTATGAAATATGGGACTGGTACTAGGGAGAATAAGGCCTAAGATTTCTTTAAAAATAAGCCTCCTACTTTCCGAGGTAGCGTGAACATGCTGAATTTTCAAATCGAGTTGTTGTCTTTTACGATGGAGTTGGTGATACTACTGGGAAAGAAGAAAAATAAGGGTCTTAGGTGCCCATCATGTGTGCTTTCCATGTCAGGGGTTGAGATGGATTGGGACCTCTTGGTCTTAGATATGGAACTATTTGACATAATACTTGGCATTGGTTGGATATTACACTTCCAAAAACACATTGATTATTATAGGAGGTGGGTTAGTTTCACGGCACCTAATGGGATTCATCAGGTTTTTCATAGAGAATTGGATCCTCAGTCGGGTCATGCATGACCTCCACTCCCAGAGTTGGGAAGTCTTATCTTCCAGTTTTCATCGCTCTCGCTAGAGGACGATGGTATTTCCCCTGAAGGTGAACTACCTCATGTAGTGAATGAGTTTCCAAAGGTATATCCAGATGATTTTTCCGGTTTTCTCCCAGAGTGAGATGTGGAGTTATCGATTGAACTGACATCGAGAACACAGCTGATATCTCTTCCACATATTACATGGCCCCTACTGAGCTGATGGAATCAAAGATACAGTTGGACGACTTTGAATCCAAATGGTTCATTCGCTCGAGAATCTCTCCTTGGGCCTCTCCTGTGTTGTTCATGAAGAAGGCCAATGGATCCCTCCAGTTGTTAATTGACTACCAGAAGCTGAATAAGTTAAAAATTAAGAATAAATACCCATTGCGCAGGATATATTATTTGTTCGATCAGTTGAAGGGGGGAAAGTGGTTCTCAGAGATAAACTTGTGCTCGAGATACCATCAAATCAGGGTGTCAGAGGAATATATCCCCAAGACAGCCTTCCGAAGTAGGTACGACCACTTTGAGTTTTTTTTTAATGCCCTTCATATTGACCAATGCTCCAGCAGTCTTTATAAAACTCATGAATAGGGTGTTTTATCAGTATCTTGATTCCTTTTTTGTGGTTTTTGTGGATGACATTATAAAATACTCTGGATCTAAGGAGTAACACGAACATCACTTGATAATCATTTTGGGCACTTTGAGGGATCACCACCTATTTGAAAAGTTTTCAAAGTTCACTTTCTGGATTAGAGAAGTGATATTTCTGGGACATGTGACCTCTGAGAAGGGGGTTTTAGTGGACCCTGATAAGATCAGTGTGGTCATGCCAGGGGAGAAACCGAAGAATGTGTTTGAGATGAGGAGTTTTCTTCGCCTATGTGGTTATTAAAGGTGATTAATTTGGGATTTATCTTGGATTTATTCACTTATGACCGCACTCATCTGAAAAGAGGTGAAGTTTGTATGGGGACCAGAATGTCAGGCATCCTTCGAGGAGATGAAGCAGTGGTTGACTACCACCCCTGTGCAGAATTTTCCTGAGGCTGGGAAGGGGTATGTGGTCTATTTTAATGCTTCATGTTTGGGTATTGGGTGCGTGATTATGAAGAATGATCACATAGTGGTGTATGGCTCTCGCCAACTCCGACCACATGAAAAGAACTACCCAACCCATGACTTGAAGTTTGCAGTGGTGATGAATGATTTAAAGACATGGTGTCACTACCTCTTTGGGGAGAAGTTTGTGGTCTACTCTGATCAAAAAATATTGTCCTATATCTTCTTGTATAAGGACCTTAACTTGAGACAACATCATTGGATTGATTACTTGTAGGGGTTTGACTTTTACATTGTCTATACCCCAAGAAAGGGTAATGTGGTGGCCTAATCCTTGAGAAGAAGAGATCTAGTGCAGGCCTTGAGGAAGTCCAAGGATGAGTGGTCTTTGATGGGACTCTTTTCTCAGATGCATTTGAAGAACAGGGAGCACAGTGGAGGTTAATTCTTGGCGAGCGTCCAGTTGACTTCTTCTCTATTGGATTTTATTCAGTGGGAAGAACCTAGTGATGAGCTTTGTCGGTGGTTGAGGTAGTTTCTTCATTGTGGGGAGACATCTTATGGCTGGTCATTGTCTCCCGAGGGAATCTTGTGCTTCAAGAGCCACTCAGTAGTATCATCATCTCTACATAAGGTGGTGATGCAGGAAATCCACCAGTCTTAGTGAGTTATCCATTTGGGTGAAACCAAGATGTATTATGATGTACTAAGACAGTTCTGGTGGCCTGGTATGTGACGAGAAATAGTGGACTTTGTTTTGTGGTGCTACACATGCCAACAGGTGAAATAAGAGCATCAAAGGACCTCTGGTTTGCTTCAGCCATTACCCATTCCTACCTATAAGTGGGAAGAGGTTTCCATGGAAATCATTGTTGGATTGCCCATTACACCTTGGGGTAAGAATTCCACTTGGGTGGTGATTGACCATATGACCAAATCAGCCCACTTCATTCTGATCAAAGATACAGTTAAAGTGAATGAGTTAGGCTGTTTATATCTTTAGGAGGTGGTGAGACTCCATGGTGTGATATTAGTATTTGTCTCAGATAGATACCCCCACTTCACATATCATATTTGGGAAGGCCTTCAAAAGACCTTGGGGTATCAGATTAAGATGATCATGACATACCATCCCTAAATGGATGGTCAGACAGAGTGGGCGAATCAGATTTTTAGGACATGCTCCATGCATGTGTCCTAGAATTTGGAGGTTACTTGGATATCCATTTGGGACTGGTTGAGTTTTCTTATAATAACAGCTACCAATCCTCGATTTGAATGGCTCCTTTTGAGGTGCTCTATGGTCGTCCTTATCGGTCCCCCCTATGTTGGGATGAGGTAGGTGAGACTTCACAACTGGGGCCGAGTCTGGTGCAGGAGACATCTGAGAAGGTCAAGTTGATCATTAAATGCTTATTAACAGCTCAGATTATTCATAAAACATATGCTAACCGAAGGCATCGAGACTTAGAGTTTTTGGTGGGTGACAGAGTATTCTTGAAAGTGGCCCCTCATCTGGGCCATCGTCAATTGGGAAAGTAAGGGAAGATGACATCGTGGTATGTCGGAACCTTTGAGATCACTAAGAATATTGGGAAGGTTACGTATAGTTTGGATTTACCTTCTTAGTTGACATCCATCCAGGATGTCTTCCATGTCTCCTAGTTGAAGAAATACAACCCGGATCCATCCCATGTACTGAGTTGGGAAGAACTAGAGATAGAGTCAGAATTATCAATTCTTGAGAATCCAGTAAAAATAGTGGACTCCCAAGATAATTTTCTTCAAGGGAAGTCTATTCCACTGGTCCGGGTTCATTGTAAGTATGGTAGTGATACACATGACACATGGGAATGCAATTCATGGGTTGAGGAAGAGTACTCATTCTTGTTTTCATATCAGGATTCAAGTTAACCTTTCGAAGTGAAAATTCATTCATGGTGGGGATAATTGTCACATATATGACTTATTTTAAAGTTAAATTTCATTTAACTTCCATTAATTCTCTTTTTTGGGGTTTCCCATGCATTTTTTGGAGGAAAGGGTGAGTTTTCATGATTTGGGTCAAACCATGATCTCATGTACATATTTAAAAACCAATTTTGTTTATTTTATAACTATTTTAATTTTTAATATTTTTCACCCATTCCACTTCCAACATATCCTACCACGGCCTATTAACACCACCAATGTAATTTGGACCCTTTAGAAATCCATAATAATGGTGGATTTGAGTTTTAATTTAATGAATTGGTCCAGCCCGAAATCTCATTTTCAGATTTTAAAAAAACATTTGTTTATTTAATATCTTTTTCAATATTAATGATTTTTCAATTATTCCAAGTCTCATTAGAGCCCACTAAGACCATTCGCGCCCCCATTACCTTTTACCCTTCTTTAGAGCTCGTATGAATTGAAAATTATAGAATAACTTTATAAGGTTTCTCAAATAGTACATATTTAAATAGGTAACTTATTTCCATCATAAATCATTCAATTATTACTCTTTTTTCCCCATTTTGGTTCTAAAAGTACCTTATCAGACTTATTAGAACCTATTTTTCATTTTTTCGGTTTATAAATTCATATACTGATGTATTTGGGGTGATTTATTCAAGATCTCTCAAGTAAGTGGGTCTCCTTCATTCTTTCTCCAATTTCCTTTGGGTTTTCTTTCCTCTTGGTTAGGGTTTATTGCAATTATTATTGATTTTTCTAATGTTTAAAAAGTTTTTATTCAAACCTAGGGTTTTATTATGGTTTTATTGGTTTATTATTTTGGTTTTAGGCTTAATCTAAGTTCCTCTTGGTGCAGCGGTGGTGCGATTGGATTTTCGCACAAAGATTCAAGGGTTTTTATTATTTTGGTAGGTGATTTCATTGTGTATGAAATTTTTGTTACTTATCTTGATATGTTTATAGTATTTTCATGTTTATTTAATTTGAATGTTTTTGAAAAAATTGTTTTTAGTGGTAATTATAAAGAAAATGAATTTTAAGTGCCAATTTTATGTTAAATTGGGGGTTTTCATATAAATATTTAATTGGTTCATTAAGGGATGCCCTACAATTATTTATTTTATTATATTAAACTGTATTAGGAATAAAAATAATGTTTTCAATGTTCTTCTCCTTTGGGTGTTACTGAAATAAGGTTTTATTTAAGCATGAAGGAATCAATGTAAAGTTATTCCCTTAAAGGTGAATTTGATATCTTTACATGATTAAAGTTATATAGTCATAGATCGAGATATTTGATTCATTATCCTCCTGAATTTTTCCATTCCATCTTTCATTGGAACATCATCGGTCTATTTTCCATTGCACTTGTCATTTATGCAGTTCCTCGTATTTCCCACCATTTATAAAAAAGAAGAAATTCTTAGTGATAAACATGTTAATTTTATAGATATTATAATTATAAAGGGTTTTTATGACTTAAAACATCGTGCTTAAATATTTTATTAATATCTTCTAATAATAATTAAATCTTATATTTATCCTATATAATGGTTCATAAAATTCTTATGATTAACCAAAAATATCCCCCAAGAGTGTCAAATTAAGAGTGAATCAAGGCCCATTTTCATGCACTAGTTCCTATTTGAGTCTATCCCAAAGCTATTTTTCAGGGTTTTATCGCTAGATACATATGTTCTAGAGCCACATCCACTTGTTATTATACAGAAAGGGATTTATTTTCTCAAAAACCACTTACTTAATACTTTACCAAAATACCATGATGTTTTCCTATATCAAGACTTTTCTATAGGGTTCTTACTAAATTTTTCAGATCCTAATTTACAAAAATAACTAAACCATCCTTTGATACCAACCATTTAATTCTTTCTTTTTATTACATAATATTCCATTACATGGTACAAAACAGAGGATCTTTTCAAGTTTAGTTTCTTGGAAATAAGGTATATAATACATGAAAACATAAACATTATTCTAAAACAAATTTAAATACATCTTCATGGTTTTACTCTATGTTAATTTTATTGAATCTCATATCCTAGGGAGATAAACCAAATGAAAGGGTTGAGTATGAATACTGATAAGGAAATAAGTAAGAGAGACATATAGCATGTGATCTTGATACATATCAATAAGAGCAGAAGGCATAATGATAAGGTATGAGAAATAGGCATATCATAATAATAATAACATGAATCATAACATATAAATGTGTATATAACATTTAAATGAGTCATTCATAATCATATCCTCAAAGTTTATCACCAAGGTGTCATAAATTAAAATTACCAAGGTTGTTCACCAAGTTATCGAAAAAACATGTCATATCTAGAGATTAAATTATTTACACAATTCATCGGAGAAATATTAGGGATAACCCTTAATATGTCTTAATTTCATGTGAGACACATAATAAATCATTTCATTAATAACCCATTGATGACAAAAAAATAGTTTCTTATCAAAATTTTGGCATACAAAAGAGCTTAAAAACATGATCGTTGTGTCATTTTTAAACCATGAAAGGAAATTTGGGTTTCATACATGTATATACATGAATAAAAAATTAATTTTAAAATATATTTGAATACCCATTTAGAAGAAAGAGGTTATAGAATTTAAATAAAAAGGAAAAGTTAATTTCTTATGCAATATAGGAAAATTTTAGAAATAAAATCGGTAACATGATGGGTATAAAATATGGTTTTAGAAAATGGTTAATTGAAAGGGGAAAAGATTATCCAATTGACAAAATAAAATTATTATAGTAATGGGATAATATAAATTATACAAAAAGTAATTTTTTTAGAAATTAGAATACATACCATGAAAATTACTCTTGAATGGAAAAGAGAAGTGCAGACTTCCCTTACCTTGAAGAGTTGTTCCTAAAAGAAGAGGAAGGATCATTGGGGACCTAAGGACACCTTGGGAGGCCTTGTTGGGAGGAAAAATCACCAAAAATACATGGAGGATATATTGGGAGTGAATTTAAATAGATAAATTTGTGGGTATTTATAGTAAAAGTGGAATAATTGTTTAATAATTTCCAAGTATAGGCCTTTGAAATCTAGGTTGTGGAAAATGAAAAACCATTGGTTTTCCCATGGTTTTTTCATAGGGTTTTAAACATTTGACTCACATTATATTATAATTTAATCCTATATAATTGAATTACACTATTTAATACATCTTGTGGCATGGAAAAGTAAAGATTCCATGAAGTAATGTTTTTTAAAAAATAAAATATTCCTTTTTAGACTTTAGAAAGTAACTAATAGTTTTCAAAATTAAATAAAAACTATTGATAAATTAATATTAATGAAATATAATATTTTAGTTCATTTATTGTGTTTAATTAATTATTACATCATTATGACATATATATGATTTCATAAAATATACTGAAACCCTAAAACTACATTTTTTACTATTCATGAAAAAATAAAGTATTTTAGAAAATTTTAATAAATTCACCCTAGCCTAATTTACACATGATGTTGTAAAAAATATTTTTTTCAGAATAATTATCTAAATATGATAATTTTTAATTTTTAAATATAAAAATCCTTATTTATTAAAAATAACAGTTTTTAATGCACTGTCAAATTTCTGAGACTTATAAAAAATTCCTAGGCCATTATAAAATTATTTTATCATTTATTTTTTTAATAATTTTTTTAAAGACTATTTCATTAAAAAATACTATTCAAAATGCCTTGGTTTATTATAAAAATAGTATATATATTCTAGAAAAATAGAATTATGTTTTATTTTTGTCCAAAAATCAAATTATGAAATTCATCTCAATTAAACATATATTTTATTAAGAAAAATATTCTTAATAGAAATTTATAGAATACAAATTTTATTTATACAAAGTAATTTAAACATTATGTAACTAAGTTCTAGACACGTAACCACTTATTACACCCATCTACTCCCTAAGGGTAAGGTGTGTGATTGTGGTAGTTTTAAGGGGTGCCTCGGCTAACATCAACTGAGTGGTAATATCCACTAGATTGAACTTATCCCATATTTGATTTAAATAAAAAGTTAAATTATTGAAGCTTAGATAGGGCTTGGTAAAGAATGAACCCCAATGATGATGCCTCTCTCCCAAGATCTAAAAAATGGGGTTCAAACGATAAGACTCTAGTGGTTGAGGCCATCGATTCTTCTTTCTATATCAATTATTCTTTTTCATTACTACTTATAAACACTAATTATAATGGTAAAAATATCAAAAAATGGTATAGTTTTCAATGTTTATATTGGCCAACAGTCATATAACGATCAAATCCCAATGGTCACATTTACCTTTATACCCTATAAAAACCACTTCATTCTTTCACTCAAAATTCACTAAAATTTTTCTTATGGTTATATTTTCATTTTTCTAAGATATTTATTGTTTTGCTAATATTTTTTTCATTTATATAGCATTTTCAGTGGGGTGATAAATCTAGTGGATTGGGGCGATCCATACTTTCTTATTTTAGCTATTCTATATTATATTTTTTGTCTAATTATATTTTTTGGTATTTTAATAAGTTTCATAACTAACTAATGTAATGATCATTGTTAAAGATATAAATTATTATTAGTTTCTATTTAATTTTTATGTGTATAATAATATATAACATGTAAAAATATTTATTCGGGAAACAAATATCATTTAAGAAAGTTTGGGTCAATATAGAGTGTTTGTACAAACTCTCATCATAACAAGACTTAAGTCTCCATTGGTATTTTGGAAAAGGGTATTTAAAGAATAATTTGATCTAATTTTAGTATTTTACCAACCATTTATTTGAGTTTTTTTTAAACCCAATCTTGAATTCCATTGAAGTAATTGATATTCTTATATTTCTTGATTGAGTTGATGATCTTTGTATCCTTACTGATGTTTCAGTGTTTTATATTGATGTTGTGTAGCATCATACCACTAAGAATACATCTGAATATACCATATGAAGAATATTTTGGTGAACCATAGTAGGTGAATCCTCCAGTGTACTATAGTCTCATTAAGATAATAGTCTGTGATGTCCGAGATCTAGGGAAATTACTTGCAACCATTTCCATTCAGTCTCCAATTATGTAACCTTAAAGGGAAGAATCAAGATATAACTTTCATGAGTTTATTCACTAGAAGATGATATATTTTCAAGGCTCTAATAATCCTAAATAGGATATCGATTGGTTGAAAAATATAGAGTTTTATTTTTGAGTTCTAGGAATCACATGATTCGATTTAGATGATATGTGATACCTTCAAGATGGAAGGGCCTAGAAGAAGATAGTGGGATATTACGGTGAAAGAAAAGAAACATGTCAGATTAGAATTAAGGAATTCAGTGTTATTTTCACTAATCAATTTTATCTAGAATCTATTATCTTGGTGAAATACATGGAGTTTCTCAGCCTCGACTATGGTGATAGGATAGTGACTCAGTATGAGAACTGCTTTATTAAACTTGTTCAATTTTCTCTTGAGGTAGTGAGTAATAATAAACTAAAATACAAATATTTAAGATGTATATTAGATCTAATATCTAATCTCAAATCTTTATGATGAATATCACTTCTTATGCGGAAATACAGGATAGAGCATTGATGGTTTGTATTGACCTAGATGGTAAGTTGGGGTTGATGGGAGTTCCTTTTTATCCCTATGATAGTTCTATTAGTTAAATTAAAGGAAAGAGAAAGTGTGATGAGTCTTTTGGTGGATATAAACTGAAAGAATCATCTATACCTACTATAATGATTTTAATATGTCCTATTACTTTATTTTAGAGTTGTAAGGTTGTAAATTTGAAAGGGATTTGCACTGAGACACCCAAGATCAATAGTTTGTGCAGATGCTCTGGTCACCTAAAGAAGTTCTACCACGTATTTTTTTATTTTCACAGTGTCATGAGATAATAAAAACATAATATAAATATATTATAATCAAATTCTTCAAGAACTAATGGGTTTTAGTAATAAGAATCTGGATCTAAGCTTCTTCATGTAGAGGAAGAATCTCTAGAGCAATATGATATAGTTTGAGTGACTGTGACAAGTACCATCACTATAACTTCATATTTAGTGACTTATTTATTTGATACCAATGCATATCGCTCATTTATATTGAATCATATTGTGAACCTAATAAACCTTCTTACATAGATTTTATCTTATGTGATGGATATTACTATGCCCCTCGGGATGAAGAGGGAGTAAGGTCTTCAATGTCTCTCTTGTGTTTTCTCATTATTGAAGACTGAGATCACTTAGAATTTTTTGGTTATCAATATGAAACCTATTGAAATAATTTTTAGGATGGATTGGATGATTTTTCATAAGTCCTGTATTGAATTTTATATTGAGTGGGTCTCCTTTACTACGCTCGATGGGTTAAGATGTATTTTTTAGGGAGAATGGGACCTGAGGTCGAGTAGAAATGGTAATTCCTTTTTGGAGTTAGATAAGTTGATATTGGTGTTTGATTTTGAATTGGAGTATTAATATTTGATTAATGATATCCCTTTAGTTTTCATCGAGTATAACAATGTGTTTTCATCTGATTTCTTTAGTTTCCCACTAATAAGATAGGTGGATTTATCTATTTATTTGGTACTTGGTAATCTGCTGGTATCGATTCCTTATTACTATATGGAACTAGTTGAACATAAGGAGATAAAAAATTAGTTTCATGAATTTATATAGAAAGGGTTTATATTCTTGAATATGTCACCTTAGGTGGTGCCTGATCTCTTTGTGAAGAAATATGATTAATCACTTTTCCTTTGTGTTGATTACTAAAAAATCAATCAAGTTATAGTGAAGAACAAGTATTTTATACAATGTATTGCTGATTTTTTTATCAATGAAAGGGGAGAAGAAGTTCTCAATGATTAAACTTCAATCTTGTTATCAAAAATTGAGAATTAAAGAATTTTACATTTTGAAGACTGCCTTTAGGAGTAGATATAACCATTATGAGATAATTATTATGCCTTTTCATATAATGAATGATCCTATAATTTTTATGGAACTGATGAATAGGATGTTCCATGATTACCTTGAATCATTCATGGTAGTATTTTTAGATGAAATTTTGGTTTACTCTAAAATTGAGGATGACCATGTGAATCATTTGAGAGTGCTTTTATGAGTTTTTGAGAAATCACCAGCTATATACGAAGATTTTGAAATGTAATTTATGGATTTGAAAAGTGAAATTCTTGGGAAACATGGTCCTTGAATGTGGTATTTATACTGAACATGATAATCTGAAAGCTATTATGACATGGGAACAATCATGAAATATTATCAAGATATGGCACTTCTTGGTCTTAGAGAAGTATTACCGTAGGTTCATTAAATATTTCTCAAATTTGGATTCTCCAATGACTATTCTCACTCAAAAGGGAGTTAATTTCATGTGGGATGTAAAATTTTAGAGTTATTTTATTTAATTTAAATGTCTTTTGACTTTTATTCCAATGTTAACTCTTCCATACACTGGACAGGGCTATGTGGTCTTTTTTGACCCATCATGTTTGGGTTTGGGTTGTGGCTTTATGCAAGGTGATCGCATGGTTTCCTATAGTTCTTGACAACTAAAGACACATGAGAATAACTACATGACCCATGATATCGTACTAACATACAAGATGAATTCCCTTAAGAGTTAGTGTCATTATATTTTTGGAGAAAGTTTTACCATTTATTCAGACCATAAGAGCTTGATTTATATCTTCTCATAGTAATATTTAAACCTATGACAAAGGTGTTGGGAAGAGTACCTAGAGTATTTTGATTTTAGTATTTCATACACCCATGGGAAGAGTAATTTAATTTCTAAAACTTTGATTAGTAAACATCTAACCAGCTTCATTAAAGAATAATTAGAAGAGTGGGATCTTATGGCTCTCTTTACTCAATTGCATTTGGGAGTCCAGGAGGATGTGAAAAAATTTGTTCTAGAAACGGTTCAACTAACCTCCTATCTTCTCAACAGGATTCCCCATGATTATCATCTTGATGTTAAATTCTGTGACATTAAGGGCTCTCATTATGGTGGAGAGACCTCTGTTGCGTGGTTGTTCTCTTTATAGGGTATCCTATGTTTCCAAAACTGATACTTTAACCTTTGGTAGTGATAAAATATGTGATAGGGGATTTCCATAATTACCAGTGGGTGGTGCACCTAGGTAACATGAATATGTTATATTTATTATCCTAAAATTTCAAAATAACACAATTTTTTATAGTATATATGACGTGCAACATTGAGCCTCAACAAACCACAAAATATTATTATTTTAATATGTTCATTATAAACTTGATGTTAAATTAGATGGTATGAAAACTATTAACTGAATAATGAAATATATATATAAAGTACCTAATCAATACAAATTAATTTATTAATCTTTATGAAATAAGTAAACAATTTTCAGTAAAGTTATTTTA
Organism: Viscum album; assembly: GCA_963277665.1. Classification (NCBI taxonomy): domain Eukaryota; kingdom Viridiplantae; phylum Streptophyta; class Magnoliopsida; order Santalales; family Viscaceae; genus Viscum; species Viscum album. The sequence goes on along the minus strand of OY728160.1, from coordinate 567,190,813 downwards.
GGCTTCAGAAATATGTTTTCTTCAAAAATGATTTTTTTTTAATTTTTGTGATAAAATATTATAATTAATTTATGGATATTATATAAATTATATTTTTTAAAAATAAATTCATTTTTTAAATCATCATATCAAAATTAACTGATGATAAATTTTTTATATTTTTATGAATTGATTTATTTTTCAGTGAATAGTGAAAAATACAGATTTTAATTGAAAATAATTTGTTTTCAACCATTTTCAAACTTTTATTTTATTTTCAAATGGTTTAAAATTTAAATTATTAATAATATATTAAAAACAATCAAATTTTTTTTATTTTAATCAATTTCATGTTTAAATTTGGTATAAAAACATTTTTTATACAAAAAATGCATTTTTTAGAAAAAACTATATTTTTCTAAAAAGTGGTTTTCATCGCCTTTTGTGAACTTACTTTAAAATTAATTTATACTATTTATAGATAAATAATTTTATATAATTATTTCTATATTTTTAATTATGTGGTTAAAAGTTTTTAAATAGTTCCCTTTTATTTTTTGATCAATATGAATAGTAACTATGGTAAAATTTATCACCTCAGTAAAGGGTAAATCAAGTTAATATAGGTTAAAATAAGTGATAAGAGCATAATTTTTCAACCTAATTATTATTGGATGAATTAAATTATACCCTTAACACGTTATTCTTGAAATTAAGTTGTTTAATAGACACATTTACAAGAAAGTGACTTAAATATTATTTAAATCAAAGAATGTTATAAAATGTCACTCTGTTTTTAATATCTCTTATATGGAAATATATGGAAAAACCAAGATATGAACAAAAATATATATATATATTGATATTAATGAAAAAATTTAATAATATAAATTTATTTATAATTTTTATAAATTATATAATAACCTTAAATGCATGTGAAATGCTAATAAAGTATTTTTCAAATTAATAAAAAAATAAAACAAATGATTTTAAAAATAATAAAATTTATATAATTTGAATTATATAATGTTTCCCACAAATTTTATAGATTTATTCAGAATATTAGTGATTTTTAAATGAATTATATTTTAAATATAACTTTTTCTTGATGAATTTGAAGTCAAATTAAATGAATTGTGTCAAAATTGACATTAATGATATTTTATTAAAATGGTATTTTATTAAACTATTTAAAAATTATAAAAATATTTAATATAGAAAATTATAAAAAATATATGGTCTAAAATTTTATCCATTTTACATTTATGGGTCAATAGTTACTTTATATGTAAAATTACAACCCATTAAGAGAGAAAAAAGGCATTATCATGGTCAATGTTAAAATAGATTACCTAAGGGCTTAATCCAAAATATAAGGATTAAAATGATATCAAGACTTTTCTAAATTTCATTGAATTATGTTATTTATACTCTAGATACTTTTTATTCTAATTTATTTCCATTTTAAATCATTGTTCTCTAGAGTAGTCCAATTATATTTTAATTTTTTAATAAATTCCAAAAGTGCCACTCACCTCAATTATAAAAGGGAACCTCCTCCCCCACTTATTTACACCACTTTAAGAACTATATCTCATCCAAAACCTAATTATTACTCTTATAAAATTCCCTATACGTATTCTAGAGGTGATTTCCTCCTCAAAAGACAAAACTTGGGTTCCTTAAAGAATGATCTAAGGGAGGTCTCTTAAAGAAGAGGTAGTTGTCTTACCCGACCTCTTTCAATTTATTTCTTCTTATACGTCTTATAAATATATGGTATTTACCATAATATGGTAACATAATTATCCAAAATACACTAAAATTTTATCATTATTATGAAACTACCATAATCCACCCTATTTCCCATCAATTGAGAAGTGAGAATATCGCTTGTGCATACATATGACGTACCATCTCCACGTTGTGATACAATTCATTTTTCATCCCCATATTTAATGGATGAGTATTATTATGGGTTTAATATTTATATATTATGTTTATAAAATAATTATAATTTTTAAAGATAATATCATATCTACCTTTTAATCTTCCAAACTGTTTGGAAACGATAACATCGCTTGTTCGTACGTGTGGACTACCACCTCCATGAAGCAATGTGATTCGCTTTTCATTTATATTTTAATTAGATGGTAATTAGGATGGATATTATGAATATATATGATTTATATAAAATAATAACAATTTTATAAATTTTAATTATTATTTACCTTTCTTTTATTTCATCCGTCAAAGAGTGAAGATGATGTTCATGTGCACGTACGGCCTACCGTCTCCATGAACAGTGTAGTTCATTTTTTATCTCTTAATTTTATGGATTACTATAAATAAATATATAATTAATATATATTATTTTTAAATATTTATTAATTTTTTTTATATTATGGAAACTTTATGAAGGTATAGATACCAAAACTACCGAACTAAAACATACATGAAAAATAAAGTAGTTTTTACCCAAAGTAGTGATTTTAACAAACAATTGTTAATAAACTAGTGATAAAAGATTATAATTAATTAATATATGGCATGTTATATAATATTATCATTTTGTAATATATTTATAATAAATATATTTTTATTATACATGAATTTCAAACATGTATGAAGGAAGTCAGTCCTGAGGTAAGGGTTTCTCATCTCACTTTTACTTTTGTAAGACATAGGCCATATTCACCACTTATTTATTTTGTGTGGTGTATATAAAACCCATTTGATATATTATATCATGAATATATTTTTATTCATGGTATTTAAATTTTTATTTGAATTTATTTATTTCATGGGGAATACGATTCAAAAGAAACCCAAGTGGTATGGGTCTAATTCACAATCTCGTCATTATTAGGGATTGTTTATATTTAAGTCTCCACTGAGGAATATTTCTCTTCCATATAAATTTTTTCTAAAAATGTTTTAAAAAATGTTTTTACTAATCTCCTATGATTGTTAAAATTCATTTTTCCAATGTTATACTTTTTACAAAATGGTTTGAAAGGAATCTTCTTGTCATTTTCTGAATGAGGTTCTTTGTGACTTTTCTGAAGAAAAATAATATGGAAGTAATGTTTTTTATTAACTTATATGACATGAATGGATTTTATCACTTCCATGAATAATCTTTTATTTGAATATTCCCTTAAATTTTTAAAAGTTTTTCTTTAAAAAAATTCCTTCTTATTTGCACAGCTTTTTTAAAAAAGTGATTTTCAAAGTAAAAAAATTATTTTCCTCGAGAAATATTCTAGTAATATATAAAAAATATTTTCATATTTTTCAATATCTATTGTTTAATATTATATTGATAATTTAATCTAATGTTTCAATTAATTATATTTCTTTTAATGTTTTATGATCAGTTTTATTGGGTAAATTATTAATATTTTATATGACTAGTTCTTCCAATAAAAACAGTTTTTAATTTTCTTTAAGAAATGTTGATTATGTTGTATTTATATGAGGAATGCATTAGACTTAATAACTGATATTCGGGGCTATCTATAGTCTCTCAATACATTAGTAGATCTTATGAGACAAACTTGCATGGGTTTTGGATCAGACCTTATCCATTTCTTTAGATTTTATGGAATAGGGCCTTGAAGGTATTTTTAGATGTCTTGGTTGAGCCTTAATAATAAGTTTCATATGTCTAGAATTATGCATTTAATCATTAGGTAATTATTTATTTACTTCCATGTGATTACTCAATTATTTAGAATATCTATGGATAAGCTTCAAGCTCATTTATTTATTTATATGGTTTATTTGATCATCCTTTATTCCTACCATGTTATGAAAAAGTTGTTGTTTTAATGGAATGTGTTTTAGTTATTTACCTTTCAATATTGTTTATTCCTATTTAGTCATGATATCTTTTGTTGTATGTATACCCATGAAAATCATCTGATCTCACCCATTTATTGTGTTTAATTTTCCCTAGGACACCAAGAAGTGTTTTTTGATTGATATTCAGGGATATTCTAGGGGTAATAATGTATCCTCAAATAAAAAACTATCGGTATTTTAGGTTTTTTAAAATTTAATATGAATTTCAAGTATGTATCTAGTTTACCAAGACTACTTAACAATTTGTTCTTTTGGGTTGTAATTTCTTGTATCTAGTTCCAATGTAAAAAATTATCCATTAGATCTGGGCTCATAGGGTCAAGGTCTTTATAATCTATGATATACAATGATAGATTTTGTTTTCAAGTATGAGATGAGATATATTTGACTTTGTTTCTTATTATTATATTGGATAATAGGTCAAATTTGAGCACTATATGCCTTTGGGTTTACTTTACTACTTCCAATGTTGACTTGGAATTGGGATGAGACCTCTATGAACTTTTTGGTTGGGTTTCCACATACCCCTTTAAGGAAAAATGCAATATGGATTAGGATTAATCGACTGGCCAAATCATCTCACTTTATACTCATCCAATATATAACCAAATTTTAGGATTTGGTAAGTCTCTATATGAAATATATTTTTCATTTTCTTGGAGTTTCATTTGTTATAGTCTCTATTAGGGATCCCTATTTTACTTCTTACTTTTATAGAGGCCTCTAGGAGGTAATGGGATCTCAGGTACATTTAAGCATGGCATATCATCCAAATATGGATATCCAGACAGAACAAGATATATATATCCTTGATTATATGCTACGTTCTTGTGTTCTTGACTTTGTTGGAGCTTGGGATGTCCATTTGTCTCGGATTGAGTTTACCTACAACAATAGTTACAAGTACTCTATCAAGTTGGATCCTTTTGAGGCCTTGTTTGGCTGACCGTGTAAACCTATATTGTGTTGGTCAGAGATTGGTAAAGATTCCTTGTTTGGACTAAGTTTATTCTAGGTGATGAAAAAAATATTTATTTGATTCATAAAATAATGTTGTAGCTAGTATAAATCCAATGTTTATTTTAGTAGATGGTTGTTAGAATTTTTAGTGGCTAACCAGCTGTTCTTGAGAGTTTCACCTCAGTTGGGTCATCTAAGGCTTGGGAGATAGGGAAATTTTGTATTGAGGTTTATGGGTCCTTTTAAGATTTTTGAGAAGGTGGTAAAAGTGGCATAATGTTTGGAACATTCACCATAGTTTAATTTTATCCACAATTTGTTTCATGTATCAAATATCAAGAAATATCTTTCTAACCCTTTTCATTTCTTGGGCTGGGAAGATCATAAAGTTGAACCTGATTTATTCGTGAATAAGAATCTTATCAGGATTGTTTATTTTTAGAAAAAGGTTCTTCATGGTAATAATAAACCTTTAGTCTATGTTCTATGGAATCATGGTTATGATTTGCATGAGACTTGGGGGGTGTAATTCATTGATGAGAGAGCAGTGTCCTCATCTATTAGATATGGAATCTTCTTAACATGCTTTCTAGGGATATAAAGTTTTTATGGTGGGGTGGTTTTAACATATATTTACCTTTTTTCAGGTATTTTGTGACTCTTGTTTTGATCATAACTTTATAGGGACTTATCTCAGGTTTTTTTAGTGAAATTTGAAAAAACAAATCCCATGGGGTTGTGCACAATTGGCACATGGTTAGGGGAAATTGTGTGGTTTATCATAATAAAAAAATGTGCCCTTTGATAATACAAAGGAATGGGTGCATAGTTTTTTCAAACCATGCATCCACCCCTCCAAATAGTGCACCTTATGAATAATGGGGTTTACATGGTTGGTGAACGGTTAGTTTAACCGTACATCCAAATCATGCACCCCATCTAGAAGTCTTGTTGGGGTACACGGTTAAGGCACACGTTTACTTCTAATCATGTGGCCTCTATATTAAACCATGTTCATTAGTTTTTAATCCCCATAAATTTTAATTAAAAATATTGGGACCCCCTTTTAAGATTCATAACACCCTACATTCGACCCTAATCAGTTTTATTTGATTTTAGAGGCTCTCTAGATTATTTCTTATCTCTCTAACATATTCTCTTTGTGAATTGAATTGTCTGGGATATCATTAGATATCTTTTTGGTAAGTTTATCTCCTCTCATGTGTTTTATCCCAATATTATATTATCTCCTCTTTAGAGGTTGATAGTTAATCATGTTTTTATTGATCTAATCTTTGTTTTGATGGATCTTGATTCTATGTTTGATTTCTTTATCTATGTCACCTTTGTTATTTATTACAATCCTGATGTGGGAATTTAATTGTTTATATGATTAAAGTTATGTGGTTCCATATTACTTTTCATATAATTTAAACCTTTATTTTCTTGATTTATTTGAAAAAAAAATTAATAATTTAAAATCCTAGATTTTAGATGATTGATGTTTTATTTTTAAAAGGGCATATAAATTATGAATCCCCCAATTTCAATAGAATTGAAATTTTTGGGTGGATTTGAGAAATTGATGGCCTGATTTGGAATTTTATTTGATAAAATGGTTTGATGTAAAACCTTGTGAAAATGGCTTAAATTTAAAGATGATTTGAAAAGCCATGAATTGATAAAAACTAGTGATTTTTTTTGAAATAAAAAAGGTGTTTTGAAAACTGATTTTGAGAAATTTAATTGTAAATACTTAATTGATTTGAAATGAATAATTTTTCCAAAATTTATTGATTGGTTGATTGAAGAACATGTGATCTTGGGTAGTTAGTGGGTGACTAGGAAAATATTGATAGGACCCTGACTATCTAGTAATGGATTGACAAAAACAACACTAAATAAGTCAATTTCAGCATGATTTCTTATAATGGGATCTCCTTATAGGATGTAGATTGATTAACCATAATGGTATCCCCTAATGGGTGTGTTTATGAAAGTGTTCTCACAAATCTTTAGTCATGTTGATGAATGAGAAGTGTGAGGACCCTATTACCAGAAACTAACATACCACATGGCTTATTACATGGATTTATGATATGTTTTGATTTGATGATTACATGTCATTGATTATAGAACTATTTTATTCATTCCAATGTATTTATATAAATGTTTTATTTAAATTTCCCTTTAATATTTTTTTATGTATCTTTCATATTTTTTGTTAAAAACCTATTTTGTTAAAAATATGTAAATGAATTTTTATGAATTGTTTATTTAAATTGAAAAAATAATTGGTTTAATTGTTATGTAATTGATTATAGAACACTTGGTGATACCTTACTAGGATTTCTAGTTCACACTCTATATTTTAATTTAGTAGTTTATAGATTATCTTATGTCATGTCTAATCAAAGGGAAAGCATTACTTGGAGGTGGTGCATGTTCTTGATCCTTGGGACCTAGAGTGATAGAGGTGACTGATGGATATTATAACCACCTATTACATGGGATATATATATTTATATGATTTTTTTTATCTTGATAGATTTTATTCTACATGATGATGAATTGTTTTGGGTTTTTTTACCTATTTGACTTCTAGAACTTTCTCCCTGAGGATTGTTGACATACTGACCTGTATCTTTTTTCTTCTCCTGTTTTGTAGAAAAAAATCATTCCTTTATGATTATTATATGTTTCCAATTGCTAGTATCCAACACAAATGGATTGTAAATTCCCTTTGGTAAATGTCATGACTTTATAGGTTATCAGTGTACCATGGTATTTAGGATGGTTTGTAATAAGGCATCATCTCCAACCAAGCCATGTCAACTCCACAAACAACAAAACCATCTTTGAACCTGCACTGTGTGCATGTAATTGACATGTGTGGATATAAATCCCATATAATGGTTATTATAAACATATTTATTAGGACACCCCAAAACCATAAATGAAATAAAAGTAACAAGTCAGTGTGAACACTTCTATAGAAGTATCTAAGAATTCCATAAACTAGGGATTCTTGGAGTACTGAAAATTCCATAAATTCTAAAATATATATCCTAGTTGTAATCTATATCTCAAAGCAACCTAGTGGTACCTTAGGTGACATAATTATATAAGTATCTAGTTTTCTACATCTCTACAACTTCCATAATGGCACTAGAAACCATAAAGGGGTACCCAATTCTCGTTGAGGTAATAAAATTATTCAAGGAAATATCTCACCATAATATCCACTATATCTCTATCACCATTCTGGAAACCCATAGTATAACCCGCACCTTGTCAAAGAATAGATATTTTTTGAAGGGGTGAATACCACTATTATCATAACTACCAAGATAAGAGAAAACCACATCACCTCACTAAAACGGTAATGGGGGCATATGCCTTGTTGAAAGATACCTCAGTCGAGGGATTACCAGACCTAGTGGACTATCATGTGTCCTAAATGATCTCTTATATGAGTGGAATACCGACTCCATGGATATAGGAACCCATATATTGAGTCGGTGAAAGGAATATCGACCCTAACTTTAAAAACATATGTAGATAAAGGATCTTGAACCCATAGTAAACTAAGGTAATACCAACCCTACCTATGCGATGAGATAGAGTATCTCATATCCTGGGAATATATGGGGGAATATTGATCCTATTTATAAACTGAAATATATATAGAGGATCTTGTAGCCCAGGTAAATTGGGGGATACTGACTCTACCTACAGGGTGAGACCTCTCAAGTTTTCACATCGAATCTTATCATCATTCCTACAAATCCAAATTTAAAATCCTCTTATATCACCTAGAAAATGACCTTAGAAGATGAATATATTTCTTCATTGTAATATACATAGATAAATACTCAAGATATGATATTTATTTTCCTAAAATAGAAACTCGCTGAAGAAGTTGTAAAAATCACCCAACATAAGGGAAATTGGGCCATGTAGAATGTTAGGAGAGTTGGGGAACACTCCATTAGACACATGGTGCCCCATGTGTGTAGGAATATGGCACCCATGCATGCCATGATGCCCCATTTTTTTCTCAGTTCTTATCATGTCATTGCCCCACCCCCACACACAGACACAATCCCTTATAATCACATAGGTTGTGGACATGATTTACCACCTTACTACAGCCACCAGTTGTCATGGGTGGTTAACCCCTCCATCATCATCGGATACCATAGGTATTTGGTCCTTGTTTATCCCCACTGGCCACCACATGATGACCATCCCTTCTCTACTCCATCTATTCATCCCATCGCTCAGAGTTTCCTTTTACAATCCCCACTACCCATGAAGATTTGACACAAAATTATGGTTTTCCATCATCAAATCACAATGAGGACATAAATTCCAATATCTAAAATAAAATAATGAAGTATGGAGGATAGTAAAAAACATGTCCACCCAATACAAATGTTCAATGATTGATGTTGAATAACAAAGAACATGGATCAACATAGAGTTTGAGAAACATGGTAAAATCTTTCATGGAAGAATTTTTTCGATCATATATGAAGATAAATTTCATTGTTTCCATTGATTTATATCATGTTCATGTGTCGCACATGGTTTTTCCCCATACTCATACTTTCCAAAGGCATGCATCCTCCACCACCATAGTTAGTGATGTCATCTCCTTGATCAAAAATGAATGATGGGATGTCAGTTCCTCCTTCCATGGATTCTCCCTTGGATATTATTTACAAGTTTAGGTCTCCCTAAAATATTTAAGTCATGTTTTTAAAAATCGTTCCTAGTTCCATCTCGATATGGACATTGGTTAATTACAGTGCTTTTATTTTGATAGGGCATCAACCTTTGGTCAAAGTACATAGTAACATTGGTCATGTATGGGAATCTCTAGATGTTGTGTGTGTTGGTAATATTAAAATTAATCCTTTGATGGAGGGAATATTTCATGTAATGAATCTTAGGAACAGAACCTAAGGCATCATGTGTCGAACATTGGTTGATTGACACTAGGGGAGTAAGAATCTGAGGCATTTTTACCATAAGCATTATATGTTTATTTTATGGGGTAGAGATTCTATTTAGTTGGGTTATAGTTTTAACATATTTTGGGGATGGTTTTTATGGTTAAGTGTGTCCCAAGTGAGAAAGATGATCACACCATGAGGGTTTGGTTGAGGGTGTCCCTAGGTGGGGATTTCATAATTTGGATTTGTTTAAGTGTGTCCCAATAGGGGAATATTTCTCACTTTGGATTTGGTTAAGTGTTTCCCCAGTGGGTAAGATTTCACACTCTTTAATTTGATGGTAATATGGGGGGTGTTGGGATTGAACCTCATGAAGGTATCCCATGTGTATCTAGATGTCAGTATTGAACCTCATAGAGGTGTCCTGTATACCCTATTTGGGAAAAACGATCAAAATACATATAGTTTGATGCCCCATTTTAAGTCTATGTGATGGGACAGGTCTATGCAATTTAATATCATGTGGTAAGGATGATCATGTCTTAGATGTAGCTTCAATGAGGGATAGTGTGGGGATTATGTGTAGAAGCTTCCCAAAGTGGGATGATCATCTCATGTTATTGGAGAAGGTGTCATCCCATGATGATCATACATGAGGCATCTTGTGTACATCACATAGGGTAAGGCTACAGTTTAACAGTGTATGATTGGTACATCGATCTATATAGTTTAATGTCATGAATCTTGGGCGTTTGAGGGGGCTACACTCATGGAGACCATTTCAAAGTGGTGTAGAAAGATCTATCAAAAGGAACCTCTACTAGGAAAGGTTGGAATTTTCCCTTGATGATTCCTCCTTTTGGGATTACGTGTCTACTTCTCATACACCTCTGGGTGGGGAAAGGCATAAAAACTGCCATGAGTGAGTGGAAATCATGGATATTAATGTTAGGGTTTCTATTCTTAGGTAAAATAGGAATTATGGTTTCTATTCTTAGGAGAAAAAGGTGAGGTAATGGTCCATATCATGTTTGAAGAAAAGGGGGCAGCCATAAGGGTTGATGGTACCGGTCTCATAGAAATTTGGGGGGTGTATAAACAAGTTTTGGATGGGTACATGGGTCATGGGTGCTCAAATTCTATGAAAGGGAGTTGGTTGAAAGGAGGAACAATAGAGAGTCCTGGTGGATGGGTTTTGAAAAATTTTGGGTTCCATGAAATTTAAGGGCTTCGTGAAGGGCAGGGGTTTTTTGAAACTTCATGTTTTTTTAAATAGGTGACCCTACCTCAAACTGAATCCTCAGTTCCCATGGGGTTGGTTTCATGAAGGATAATTATCTCAAGAAACCCCAAGAGCCACTAAGGGATTTATTATTACACAAAATCCATGGACCTTCATGAAAGGCATCTCCACTACGGGTTGAGATTCTCGAAAACCCATGGGAGGAAGTTTCATGAAAGATTGATACTTTGGGAAATATATATTTTATATGGATTGTGAAAGTTATAGTTCTATGAATTCATAGAATTTGATGGAATTCCAAAGGTTTTTCCCCTTAAAATTCAAACATGGGGAGGTATTTATATCACCATTGAAGGTGGGAGAATCGATTTTCTGAAATATAGGGCCCTATGTGAAAGGTTTTGACCTTCAAAATATTAAGTGTGTTCCATGAATTAGTGTTACACAATGAAAAAGTTACCGCCTCCACCTACATATAGTATGAGGACCTCCAAAAATCAGAGTTACATTGTGTGGAGGTTAATGCCTCCACCTCCATGTGGTGGGTCCTCCTTCGTGAGGAAAGGCTCACACATGAAGGAGTAAAAATTCATGAACATAGACCCTTAGGTGGATTTTAAAGCTATTTTTCATAGATTTTCTTCAAACTATCCTTGTCTTCCTCGACCTCTCCCATGACACATGTATTTATGTGTAAAAAAATGCCCCCCCCCCCATTAGAATTGGATACGATAAGGGAGATGAGGGTCAGATTATGAGGGAAAACTAGAAAAAATTATAGATTAGCAAGCTCTGTTCACAAAACATGGTCTGAACTTTTGCCTGTAAATAAAGATGGGGGTCCCTGAGGGGACCATGAGCATTTTGAAAAACAAATTGTCAGTTCTATATTTTCATTAAACTCAAGAATTTCATAAGTGCTATGAGATTTCAATACTCATAAATCAGGAAACATTTATCTTCTATGAATAGTACATCTAGGAATAGACTTTCATGAACTTTTGAACATTCCTGAATTAACCTACGAACCAGCCTCCCTGAACTAGGTTCAAAGAAATTAAAATCATAAATGATGGATGTTAAAGGTGTAGATATTGTTTTGACTCAATGAAATGAGATATTTGGGAACCTCATGATTGGGGAAAGTTTACAGAGAAATTCAGGTCATGATACACTCACATCATTTCGATGGAGGCATATTAAGAATACCCTCTATGAAAAATTATATCGATGTATAATTTTAGGCTGAGGGATGACGTGTTCATCCCTAGTGATAATCGAGATGAACATGCTTACTAGTTTAGGATCATTCCTGGGTAGTAAAAATGGAATATATTTATTGAAGTTAACATAATAATTGACTATGCATCTCTCACCACTCACACTTTGTGGAACCACGTGAACATTATCAATAGAGAGTTGTTGGAGGAAGAGGCGTCCCCACCCCTTGAATACAAAATCATTTTTAAGGTGGGTTTTATGGACCATGTCTAGGGTTAGACTGAGTAATGTTACCTTTTATAGGAAAGAAAATTTATAGATGAGTGGGACTATGCATATTGTTTATTCCTTTCCGATTGCAAATTCGAGGTGGGGATAAATCAGATCAAGATTTATAAGGCAACATGGTCCTCATAGTTTTAGGTTTACCACCACCAGGACATCATGCTAGAGCTATTAAGAAAGTGGTCATCAAGGACCAATATGTTTTATCTATATCATGGAGAGGTCGGAATCGGTTTGTGGGACCTCTACTGCATCATAGCGATACCCATCCAAGGGGATATATGTGGTAAATTTATCCCATATGAGTACATGTGGGAAAATCAGGAGAAGATTTAGATAATCATGAGGGTTCTTCTATGCTTGGTACAGGGGGGAGTGATCCCAAAAAGGGTATGAAGGATATTTGTATAAAATAATTGTTTGGTTATTTACTAAATGAGTTTATGATCAAGCTATCTGGGAGGCCACACCAATACCAGCAGGCATTAATGTGAGGCAAGGATCATTTATATTAGAGGATCATAGAGGTGAGTAAGTAGAAACTTTGGGGCTATGGTGTGAAGCCTGAGGCTCCCATGGTCAGGCTATCAATATTTATCACTGTGATAATTTGTGGGTGGATGCTTCCAATTTGGGATGCTCACATGGGGGTGTGATTGAGTACCCTCATTATGGTTGTAATGTTGGTGATGGGGTAGCGCATCAACCTAGAAACCCTAGTGTTGGAAAAGTTGTATAAGGTGTTATGACACATCAGTCAATGGAAGACCCCCTTCTATGTGTTTGGTCCTTCCATTTCCTATACAGTTGGTTTTTCACACACATGGGGTGATGTGAACATTCAAACCCAATCTCCACACCTGGTGATAATTTCCAAACACCAATCCTCAACATTATCAGGATTCAGCCACTCGACTTGGCTTTAGTTGATATATTCACTACTGAAACAATAGATATACCAATGGGGGTGTACCCATAGTTTTCCAAAACCATGGTTATAGGCCTTAGAAATTATCCTATACAAATGGTTTTATGAAAATAGTTGACATATGTTCCTGAAAATTAATTATATACCAATAGTTTTTTATAACCATTGCTACAGGGTGAAATTTATAAGGCAGTACCAATGGTTCCAATGAACCATTGGTATAGACTAAAATTTAGAAGTAAATACCAATAGTTCCAATGAACCATTGGTATATAGTTTTCAGTATTTCTATGAAAAACTTTTTAAAAATCCATTAGTATAGAGTTCCCCCAAAATCACAGTCGTGACCTACACTCCTCAGATTTGATTTCTTCCGATAGTGAGCCCAATGAGCACTTCCATCTTCTTCCCCAGCTGTGGAGACCCATACTCAGCTTCTCTATTCATCTATTTTTCTTCAAAATCAAATTTTTGAGTTCTATATTCTTCATTTATTATTCTTCTCATATATTTTCACCATATTTGATTTTGGTTTCATTAAAAAAAATCTCTCTATGTGTAGAGTGGTGACGAAACAATATTTTTAAAACATTTATTATGAAAGGGGTCTTACTCCTACCACCATACTGATGATTTATATTAATAGAGGCTAATATATATTTTGTTAGTGATATTCTATGAGTAGATTTTGGGAATATGTGGGATAAGTGATAGAGATTTTTTTTTGAATGTTGGGTCCTCTTTAACTTCTCATTTTATGATTTGATTAAGGGATTTCATTTGTTTCATTATTTGATTTTTTGGTCTTCTTTAATGGATAATTTTAGTCATTATTGTAGTAAAATTTATATTTTTAATCTTCATCCCACTTTGATGGACCATTTTTATATTCTTGTCATGATAGTGATTTAAAATATTATATTGATATTTGATTTTGGTGAGTAGTGAGATAATGGATGTGATGTGTTACATTTTGATGATTTTTAGGTATGTTATTTTTTTTAAAATGAGGTAATTTTATAGGTTAATTTTAAATTATATAAAATTATTATCCATACTTAGGGTAGGAGTATCTTAACCTCAAGATGAGATGTCATATTATTTTGAACAAATTTTATTCTTGATTTAGATGATGTATATATTACTTACACTCTGATTTATGATACATTATTTTATAGGTATAGATCATACATTTTGATGTTAGGTTGTTCTGTTTTCATGGGTATTTGAGTAAAATTATTTTGAGGAATCATCAATATGGGAATATGTTGTGAGAGGATATTAGATAATGGTATCGCCTTGTAAATTACATAAAGGTGACATGATATATGATTTAAATTGAGATCATTTAAATATGGTATTGATTGACTTTATTATATCAACTTTATGAATGTGATCATGGTTGATTGAATTAAAAATATATATTCTAGTGAGTCTTAGATCCTGATATATAGTTGAATCAGTTTTTGAATGATAACTTAGACAAATGGTAGATTTGATATATGTGAATTAATTGTTCTCCTAAGTTCTATCCTTTAAACCTTCATGCATATATTACACTCAATAAAAATTAGACATCAACTCTCAAGAATACTTATATTATAAATATCTATACCATTTTCACTAATATTTGATACTAATAGTTCTAAATTTGTACTCATAAATCCATAATAATTTAATCCTCCACATAATCCATATTATTCCATGACACCCCTTATAATAAATCTAGATGTTATTTATATATCTAACACATAGAATATTTCATGAATTATTCTAGATGAAAATGATGCTCCATAATATAATCCATCTCTCATCCATATCTAATTTTCAGAATAGTTCAAAAACAATAATAATAAATTACATTCCCTACTAAACCCACACATTAATTTATAAATAAAATAGAAATAATTAACTAACATAACCATTAACAATAATTTGTAATACCACCTCACCTTATTGTAAAGAAATACTCATTACATAACTTATCACTGAAACTGTAATATAAAACCACACTGAATTTACTTGAAATAAAATGACATAAACAAAAAAAATGGAACCAATAAAACCTAAAAAAAGTGAAATGTACTATTAAGACCTAATTCAACACTAAATAAACTAAATTGAAATGAATTTATTAGACCCTAAGAAAACTAAATTGTACCAAACAGACCTAGCTAGGCTTAAAAATAAAAGAACCAAACCAATCAACTCTCTACACACTAAAACCTAACCAAACTAAAAAATCCTCTCTATATCATAAATAAAATGACTTAACCAAACCAAATAAATTGAATTAAAATTACTTGATCTAACCCAAGTAGACTTCAGTAGACCTGAACTACACTAAACTACATCAAACTGAACTAAAATAAAAATCATTGAACTAAATTGAACCTAACTAAAGTAAATTATATAGTAATGATAAAAAATAAACTGAATTGAACAATCTCAAATAAAAATCTAATAGTAATGCACTGAACCAAACCAAATAAAAAACCAAAACCAACCAAAATAAATTGACCAGAACTAAAAAAAATCATAAACAAATAGAACTGAACAAAACTAATCTGAATCCAAGAGAAAATTTAGAACCAAATAGAATAAATGTATTGAATTATCTTGACCAAACCCAAAACAAACCAAACAAACCCAAATTAAACTAACCCAAATAAAACAAAATAAAATCCACTAACTATCTCCCCTGAATGGATCGAAGGCCTTCATTTTTATTGATTTTTGATAAACCCCCTTTCAAGGGATAAGGGGGAACCCTTACAAGGCCCGTAGGCTTAGAGATCACATGGCTCATAGGCTTAGGATATTACATGACCCGAAGGTCTTAGGGAATTCAACCAGACTATCTACAAGGAACTGCCCCTCCCTATCATCTGCATCATGATAGTAGCTCTCCAACCTAAGTGAAAAAACTAGAAAGAAAAATATTTCAACTAAACCAATCCAAAATTCCCTAACTTGAATAGAACCAAGTTATACCAAATTGAATTGAACCATATCAAACAACACCAAACCAAACCAAATAGAATTGATTTAAACTAAAGTAAATATAACTAATTTGAACCAAAATAACCCACTTTGAATCAAAATTTCCCAAATTGAAATGAATGAAATTGAACCAAATCATATGCACTTGAACTAAAGATACACAACCCTAACCTAGTGATTATACAACATAGAATATGGTTACCCAGAAATAGTAATCTTTTATACATGAATTTATAGAATAAGAATAACAGTAGTTAAAAAGTGAGTTGAATAAGAGAAAAAAATAAAAAACATCAATTATAAACACATTTTTGTGTAGTATTATGTATAGTTATTAGTCATTGATATAATATAATTCAACATAATGGTTTTATAGTTATATTATTTTGTTATATATATAGTTTTTTTTATTTTATATTATGATTCTCATATAGACTAGTGTGTCAGTTATATAGGGCACCAGGCAGTAGTCCTAGTGGTGGTCAGGGCGGTGATGTTCCTAGTGATGGGAATTGTGAGTATAACTATGAGTAATATGGTGAGGGTGATGGAAAGAAAGAGGGTAAGGATGAGGATAAGGATGAGGCTAAGGATGAGGGTGAGGGTGACGGTGATGATAGTAATAGTGATAAGGTATAAATTAATCCTTTACATTTTTTACTGATATTTATGAAATTTGATGTTTGATGATTTTTTCTGAATGTATATATGTGATTTTTTTATGTGTATTATCACTGGTTCAATGCATTAATTCGTTTATTTTGTTATCATTATTTGTATGTGGTTTGGTGATGTCTGTTTTCAAGTAATTGACTATGGTGGGGTGATGGTGTGGCTTCTCCTAGAATTTGAGTATGTTTTATTGGTTTCTTGAAAGTTTTGTTGTTTATTTTCAGGTTTTATAGGTTCTATGGACTAGGTGGGGTGTTATAGGTCTGTGAATTAGGTGGGGCTCTATATAAAATTAGTGAGTTCCAAATTTATCATATCTTATGCCAAGAATTATTTTCATTTTTTTCTAGATATAAAACACTAACCTATATTTTTTATTTCCATATTTTTTTAGATTCTTTGAAAAGTGGTTAGTGATTATATTCAAGGATTATAGTAATTAAATTTTTTATTCTATTTTTTCTGGTTATCCTTACTTTTATTAAATTTTTCTTGGATATATGTAACAGTATTTATAATTTTAATGATGATGTGTTTTTTGTGTTCCTCTAAAGATGGCATTTTATATTATTTCCTACCATGGAAAAACTTTATGTTTTAAAGAGAATAAATTAATTTTTCAATTTTGAAATGTAATGGGGGTGGTGAAAATTATTTTACCAATAATGTTGTTTTGATTGAAAAAAAAATTTTTAATGGTAATGGTTTATTTTAAAAAATTGAATGGTAAAGTTATTTTAAAATATATTTTAATTTTGATTTGAAAATTAAATATAATTTCTTGCATGATGTTTTATAATTTATTTATTAAATTAAATAGGGTATTAAATTGTAATTCAGGGAATGTTTCCTCTAACTAATGTAATATAATGGGATTATTTTGAAAAATGGGGTATTTTTCGGAAACAAGTTAATATGTGACTTTTGAAAGAAAGAATGATTTTTTTTATAAACTATATGATATGTGAATGTTTTTGATAAATTTTAACATGGGGTTTGGTTGAGAATTGGTAGACCCTAGTATATTCTAATTTTTGGAAGCACCTTAGTTAGTGTTCAAACTAGTTGGTGGTGTTCAAGGAATCATAAAGTTGTACATACATATTTTGGTATGATACCTTACGGTCATTAGTGATTTGTGTTAGTTTTATGAGTAACATATTAGAATCATACAGAATGATTGGGATGTGAATTGAAGTAATAGTAAAGGATGTTATAATTCTATTATATTTGGTGTTTTGGATAAAATTTATAAATATAAACTAGAATTAATGTGTATGATTGAGATGTGTTTTGAGCCATGTATCGGTGATATGATCATGGTTTAGTGATTTAGGGTAAGTTTGTTGAATTATTGTCCTAGTAATTAATCATGATTAATTGAGTTTTCATAGAAAACTAAGTCGTATTGTGTATTTATCCAATAATGATGAACCTTACATATCATTATGTGTATTAGAACTAATGTGGTTGCATCATCTATGTGATTGTCTAAGATTAGGTGTCTAATGGTTGTATTCATGACTCATTCCATTAATAGTATAGAGTCTTTCATATTCTTCATGACTAGATAATGGCACTATGATAATACTCATCTTGGTGGTTGTGATAGGTGTTTGTGAAATTAGTTCTCTAATAGATTATGAAAGTATAACATTTTAAATCTAGAAAACTATTATTGTTTCCTTTGAGTAAAATCTAACATCACTTTACAAGATAGGCCCTTTTTAAAAAAATTCTCATCACTTTTAAAATCATTTCCCATTGAAAACATCATGTTGTACAACCATTTCCCTTCTTTTATGTTTTAAGTAGTAATATCTTTGTTACTTTTTAAAACCCTATAACCCCTATAGGATTACTTACATACTCAAAAAGTCTAGTGTGGAAATAATAACCAACATGGAGAGGAAAATTATTTTTATAACCATCCTATCAATACATTACCAATAAAGAAAAAGTAGAATGACTAGTGAACCAAATCATAATAAGTTCCATAATAAAAAATAATTAGGGATCTATAAATGGTTTTCTGAGCAATATAATCTTAAGAAAGACAATAAATAGGAAATAGGGAAGTGTTCTTAAGTATAAAAGATATTTAACAAAGAAAAACTATAATGGGGAATAGATAACATGCTCAACCAGAAAACATAAATAGATAATGAAGAACATATTCAGAATAAAATTAGTATTAGAGTGACATTAATTAATTATATAACACCTAATATGTAGTGTCTCGCCCTGAGTTCCACTGAACTGTGACCCAAGATAGTGATCCACATAACCTCAAGCATGCCTCCCCAAATGCCATAGGCTGCCGATTAGCAGCTAAGGCCTATGTTGTGTTTGTGGGGAGACTATGTCCTCATATATTAGAGTATTCATAGAGGTAAACAATAACAATAAATTGTGGAAGAATATATCAAAAATAGGAGAGGAATCATAACCATAATGGAAACCATGCAAGAGAGGTAAATAACTAGAGAAAGTATAATATAAATAGTGGATAAAAAATGATGATCGTGATGTCAAATGTCTATAAAAAATAAGATTATAGGGAGCTGGGGATACAAGAATATACTATATGTTGGAAAAATATACAAATAGTAAAAAACTTCTAAAAACAAGCATCTCAAGCATAGTCATAGTCATATACCCCATCCTCTATCCTAATGTTGTAAACTAATCAAACAGGAAAGGTGAACGCTTCCCTTTATCCAAACCCACAATCATAAAATCTACTTGGGTGCCAAGGGCAGCCGAAGAAGGGTGTGAGATAAAATATCTATAGGTCGGTACCCAAAGTTTCTAGGCTAATCCATTTCATGAAATAAATAAACAATAGTGTTCCATAATAAATAAATGTATGGAAATAAACAACTAAATAAAAAAAAACTCATGATCCTGGGTTCCTAAAATGGAAACCCGACCGATACCACCTTCTTTAGCCTAAGTCAGATATCTGAAAGGAGTTACCTATGCAAGTCATAATATATATATACAATATCCAATGTAAACAAGAAAATAAGGAAGGCCAACCCAAAGATTTTTCTTTATCTTGGAGTTCACCTTTCTATGTCATCATATAAGCATGCTCTAATAGGAACAAGAAACAACACATTAATATCAATTGAGCCATAAAATTCCAATGGTTGAGTCTCAATCCCATCCAAGGAGATCTATAAATCATCCCAAGGGTCACAAAAAGAAATTCTAAAATTACCAGTGTCGTCAAGTCCATCCAAGGAAACCTATACAACATCCCTTATATCACTCAATACATGGTGAACTCTGATTCCATACCAAGTATCTTGCATAGGTAACTGAGTATCACCCGGGGCATGGCGTATCTATATTTCCCATGATTCCATCCACGGTTGTTCCCCTAGGGAACCAATTTCACTCACAAATATAAGTAAACCATCCACATATCCCATGCCTAGCAATCCAAAGTATCACTCTCAGCATGTTGAGTAGATTCAACTAAGCACGGTGATTCCATCCATGGAATCCTTAAATTGGGACTAATGTCCTCTCCTAGATTGTAGTAAGTGATCTATGGTAGCCAAGAACATGTCACATGGAATAACATTTATATAATCGCATTCCATCAATGAAACGCCACAATATCACATGATCAAAATTAATCATACTAAGAAATTTAATCCAAAAAACATGGAAAATTCCTATGGTAAAGTCTAAAGTCATCAAAAATGTGCAATCCTTATCATGAGTCATAAGAAACAAGTCCTCGTATATTTATAATCACATGTCAATAATGAAAATCCAATATCACAAGCTAACAATCTTGACCAAGCATTTTATAAGGGTAAAAAATGGAATATGAATTGAAGCATGGGAATTCAACAACTTGTATAAGTGATTAAATAGAGGGAATGTGAGATTCCAAGTCATGTATCAAGCATTATCATTTAAATATAATGTGTGAGTAATTAATCTCAAGTATAAGTCTCATGGATAACCATTTATCTTAACTCAATTTATAATTTGAGTTATTTAATTAGGATGCATCTCGCATAAGGTGATTTAACAATTTAAGGAATGGGTAATTGTCCATTAAGGTGGAACACCCAAATCTGGGGCCAATAACAAGACGAACAACCCATGGATGGGTTTCTCCACATAGGAGGGTCACATAGGACATGATGAACCCTCTAAATTAATTTATTTAATAAAAATAAGGCCTCTTCAGAAGGTTCCAGCAAGTGGCACAACGACGCATCATTTAAAATTGAAACAAAATGAGAGGAAAAGACCTAGACCACATACTTTGATTTAGTATCACTCCACTCATCTGATATCAAGACTTTATTTTACATAGAATGGAATAAGTTGAAGTATTTTTCAAATGGCTTGAAAAATAAGGAAAAATCCATCACACGAAGATAGAGCAATGGATAAAAGAGGAACCTTTAAATAGAAGATTATTTAAGGAAGAGATTAATGAGGGCTTTTTTTTCTTCTGATGGGAAAGGATTTGGAAACTAGAAGAGGGAGATAGATTAAAACCCTATGGGTGAGGAAGAAGGAATCCATGTAGCAAGGGGAGGAGGAAAATCTCACTAGAATGGGAAAGGAAGGAAAGAAGTGGGTTTAAAATCATTAAAAGAGGGGTATTTTGGAGATTTCACCCAAAAAATCATTGATCATGGTTTGGCCACATGGTTTCTAAATCGTGCACCAATTGTATGCCATTCACTACTACCAAGGGTCACATCGCATGATTAGGTGCACAGTTTGACTAACCATATGAAAACCATGTGAAAACTCTCTGTCTAAAATCTAGAAGTGGTCACACAAGCATGCACCTGGGGTAATATGAATTTAGACAAACTATGCATCCTTTTGCACCCAACTGTTTGCAACCACATAGTTTAAGGAAACTGTGTAGGCTGGGTTGCACAATTTTCTCTAACCATGAGGCCCAGTCTACTTCTTCCCATTTCGAGGATCTGGGATTTGAATGAGCCTTGGATGCACTTGATACCTCCTTTAACATTTTAGGCATCATTACTAGGGAATTTTAAAGGGATTAAAACCAAAAAATAATTGTTTGTACTTTTGTATAAATTTAAGACGTTACAAACTCCCGTCCTTAAGACTACTTGTCCTCAAGGTTCCCTTCTAAGGGTGGTACGAAATCATATGAAAAGAGTTCTAGCCACTATGTATGTACATTGTCCTCCCACTCTCAGGACTCATCCTGTATGAATTTGTACTTCCATATCACCTGGACCATATATTTTGACCTGCCTTAGAGAACATTATTGCTACGATCGAAGATACATATCATATTCTCCTCAAAGGATGCATATGCTTCAATATCGATGTCCTCATGGTTAAATGAATGACATGGGTCAGCATGATATTGTCAAAGAAGAGATACGTGGAATACATTTTGCATAGAATGATACCTATGAGGTAGCTACAAATGATAGGTTATCAACCCGACCCTCTCTACTATCTCAAAATTCCCAACATATCGTGGTGAAAACATGACCTATCTCCTAATTCATCTATGACCCAAATGATGTGATACATGTAGAAATATCTAATATCCTACCTCAAACTCTAGAGATCTATGGTAATGATTGGTGTATGAATTCTTCCTAAATTAAGATTTATCCATACACTTCTAAATCATTTGGTCATTCTATAAAGTCTCCTAAACAAGACAATGACCCAGTAGAACTATCTCACCTAGCTCTAGCTAGAATAGAGGTAAGCAACATGCTCTATCATAGAGGGCCTCATATGAATCCATCTAAATTATTTCCTAAAAATTTTTGTCCCAGGAAAACTCAACCAGGGCATTATTATTTTCCCATGAACCTTAAAAATCAAGAATACAATCACATATCATATCCTCTAACACCCGTATAGTCCACTCGGACTGCCCGTCAGTTTTGGGTGATATATAGTACTTAAGAGAACATGTGAACCCGGTGTCTTTTGTAACTCCTTATAGAATCGTGATGTGATCTAGGAATCTCAATAAAAACATATAGATTGGGGTACACCATGAATTTTTACTATCAATTGTATGTATATCCTTCCTAAATCATCAATAGAGAATGTCTCTCGGATCAGTAAGAAGTGTGAGACCTTGGTCAGTCAGTTCACAATAAACCATACAATCGTTGCCTCAAGGGTGTTTTTGAAGTCATGTGAATAAATACATTGTGATATCATTACATTTCCTCTTAGGAATATAAATAGGCTGTATAATTTTATCATGTTTTTGGTGCTCTACCTTTACCTAATGATAGTTAGAGCACTGAGTAATAAATCTCGTTATCTACCTCTTCAAACCTAGCCACCAATAATGATGACATATATCCTGATACATCTTGGTAAGCCTAGGATGAATTTCCCAAAAGAAGGCATGTGATTCCCTAATCTTCTCTTCCCATATATCTGAAGGCACCCATACATGGCCATAGAATTGTAGATTTTCACTGTCATCCACAACACATCCAGGAGGCGGGTTCTCTCCTATGACACTCTCCTTCAAAATAAGGCCCTTAGAATATAACATTTTCCTCATCTGTACCCACTCCAAAATAAAAAAAATCACTACTAGGGTTGATATAACTAGTAGCTCATGTTGTTATTAAACCTCTATAGGCATATTAGAAAACATAGTCATTAACTACCACTCACTATTGGTTTCCTTAATGGCTTGTGTTTGAGTCTTCCATCTCAAGGAATTAGCTATTTCATTTCCCTTTATAGGTGTATAAAAAATATCAAAGTCAAAGGACGGTAGGAATTCCACCCACCTAAATTGCCTCTTATTCAAGTCTCTATGTGTGTAGATGTGTTTGAGACTTTTATAATCCGTGTTGACAAAAAATCACTCACTTAATTGGTAGCTCCACCAATTGAGATGACCATGAACCATGGATTCTATACCAAGGTCATGCATCAGGTAATTTCATTCATGAGGCCTTAAATAGAAGGACCCATATGTCGCGACTTGATCACCCTGCATCATAACTTCACCAAGATCAATTCTTAAAGATTCAAAATATAATGTATAACTCCTACCCATATTTGGAAGAATCAAGATTGGTGATGAGGTGAGTCTCCCCTTTAACTCATGAAAATATTTCTCACAAGCTTCATACCATAAGAACTGCACACCCTTCTTAGTTGGTGACTTAAGAGAAACTTCAAAGTGGGAGAAGTCATGAATGAATCACCTATAATAGAAAACTATCCCTAAGAAGTTGTGTATATCAAACATGTTCTTTGTATTCTCTAAATAAACCATGGTTTTGACCTTCTTTAAGTCAACTAATATTTCTGCCTTATATATAATATTACCCAAGAAGTGAACCTTGTTGGTAAAAAAGTGGCATTTTTTGAAATTCACATATATCTAGTTCTCTCTTAGTGTACTTATCATGATCTCAAGATGATCGGCATGGTCATGTCTGTTCAAAGAGTACACTAAGATTCCATCTATGAAGACTACCATAAAGGAATAAAAATACATGTGGAAAATCTAATTCATTAGATCCATGAAGACTTTTTATGTGTTCATCAGACTGAATGGAATAACCAAAAACTCATACATTTCATGCCTACTTTGGAGTATTTTATATGGTATATCTGATGTCCTCACATGAATATGATGGTAGCCTGATCTCAAATCGATCTTGGATAAAATAGTTTCTCCTTATAGTTGGTCAAATAGGTCATCTATACGGGGTAGTGGATACCAATTCTTTACCATGAGCTGGTTCAATCAGTGGTAATACATACACAATCTGAGGTCACCATCTTCCTTGTTGTTAAAAAGGAATGTTTAACCCCATGGTGATGTTTTGAGTCTAATAAAACCCTTAATCTATAGATATTCAATTTTTTTCTTTAGTTCTTGGAGCTTTGTTGGTGTTATCCTATACATAGGAATGGACACTGGTACCACACCTAACACTAGATCTATAGTGAACTCAATCTCTCTCTTAGGAGGTAAGATGGAGAAATAATTATGGAAAATGTCCCTAAAATGATTCACCACTGGTGGTAACTCTACTAACTACATTCCCTGATTTCTCACAAAGAGACTCACCAACTGAGTTGTCACTCTTCAAAGACTAGTTCTCTTATGTCCAACTCGATCTTCCTAGATATCCCATTCACCCTTTTGTGTGTACACATTTCCCTAAGGTGATGTGAAAGACACTCAATGGCGATTGAAATCCACTTGGTCATGATTGGACATAAGCCAGTCCATACCGAGAATGATTTCGAAGTCCATCATATCAAGGATGAAGAAACTCCAAAAGAAGCGACACCCACCTATCTCAAGAGGGAACTCCTAGAATTGGTTTATTCCCTCTATTCTAACCTCTAATGGTATATTGAGAGACACAACTCCATTAGATTATTCTATTTCAAGACTGAGGATTTCCACAGCCACAAAATATATGAAAGAGTAAGATGCACCTATATTGAAAAGGTAAGAAAATAAAGTAGAGGTAAGCATAATAGTACCTATAACCATGTATGGACCTGGTCCCTACTCCTTAAGCACTGGTTTCACTGCATATATATGTTCTAAACCACCACCCTAAGATGATACCTGACTAGCCTAAGAAGATCCAATCTGCTGATGATAATGTTTTAAGGCCTAACTGCCTCAGCCATAGCAACTACCACCTCATTCTAATCATCTAGTAGAAGATAAACTCCCATCCATATTTGGAGTCACAAATCTTATACCTGATAGAGTTGTTGGTATGGATCCCCTCTCACTAGATGCTATAGAAAAAGAATTCCAGTAGCACTGAAGGTGACCCATCCTTCCATAATATTGGAACTCAATTGGGTTCCTCGTGCACTAGGGATTATTATGGCCTATTATACCACACTAGTAACATACTATAGAATCGGTACATGTCACCTAGCTAGCACTTTCCCCATGTCCATCCTCAAACAGTGCTTTCGACTACCAGAAGAACCATCACCCTGTCTAGGAACTGAACCACCCTGGCTCACATTTCCAGCTTATCTAAGCTTTTGTTTCATAATAAGGGCCCGATTTACTCTCTCTATAATGGTATTCAAATAGAATACGTTAAACTATGAGCAAAAAACATACCCAATCCCATCCTAAAAACACCTCGCAGTCATCAACTCCTCACCAGTAAGAGATGGATATAAATGATAAATCTCATTGAAATGAGAATAATACTTTAGAAAAGTCATAGTTCCCTACCGAATATGAATGAAATCCCGATCATGATCCACTCTCAAAGTATGCGGGAAGAAGTGGTCAAAGAAATCCATCTGGAATTCTACCCAAACCATACCTCGATAATGCTTAGATTGAGATAGGACATCCCACCAACACTTTGTGGAGTCACCCAACATATAGGTAGTGATCTTGAACTTACACTCTGGAGGCCTCTCAAAATGGTCAAATATATCTTCCATGGACTCTATCCATGATTCTACAGCATGAGCCCTTCCATCCCCTAAGAAGGTGGGAGGATGTTGCTGCTAGAAGTCTTGAGTCAACTATTTTATAGTCGGGGCAGGCTGGGGAGCACCCTAAAAAGACTACATAAACCAGAGAAAGCTCTCAAAGAATTTAGCATCGGCACACAGTAGAAGATCAATAAGAGGTTTCTCTGGTGTAACTATGGGAGGCATCATGGGTGGATCTTATCCCACCACCTATAGAGTGTTCTCATCACTACTCTCTTGGAATATAGCATGAAGACGTCTCGATGGAATATCTCTAAAATTTACAATTGCATGCCTTTGATAGTTTTTAAATAGATAGGAAATAAGATAAGGAAAATGATAAAGAAGGGTGGTTAGAAAGAATCCCTAAGACACAAATGAACCCTTATCCTACTCCTAGAGTTAGGTTTAGATAAAAAGTAAGAGTTCATCGAAGTATCACTAAGACGTGTCCTACAGCCCGTTTCCAAGGTACGGACAGGGTAAAAGTCTCACAATTATCATGTTCAAGGGACATTTCATTTTAAAGGGTGGTTTTCACTTTAATTCATTCATACATTTAATCCCCTTTTAATTTGGCTGAATTAGGTGGATCACCATTCCAATTCATAAGGGCAAATACACCTCATGAGTTGAAAATGGCATCCACTTAATCTAAACCATAACATATCCCTACAATGTGAATTGGCATGCTTCTGTAACTATAACAAAACAAGCACTAAAATGAACAATAAATAAGGCACATTAATAAATCACATACAAGACAAACAATGCATGTTGAAAGTAGATATTTCATGGAATAATGCATAGAATTTAACCCTATGGTGCCTAGTATGATGCATGTTATTTAGTTCCCTCATCTCATTAGGATGAAGTAATTGAAGTAGTCATTTCAATAATACCAAAATTGATAACATCTCGAGACATGTGTGTCACCTAATGGTAAAGTCATATCAACTATAAATGGCATAACCAGTAACTGCAATTTCTCATCCTAGGTAATTTCAGTTTCCCCTTGTACATGGGTTAGCTATGTCCAAGCATGGGGTAAATTCTAAATATCAATGTCCTAGTCTCTTGTATAAACACAAACAGTAATAAAAAAAGTAAAATTACTCTAATACCACTTTTTATCATCCTTCTCTGAGTTCCACTGAACTGTTCCCCAACATGATGGGACACAAGACCACAATCGTGCCTCCCTAAATGCTAGAGGTTATTGACTAGAAGTTAGGTCTAAGATTTTGTCTGTGGGGAGACTATACCCTCATAGACCAGAGTATGCACAGTAGTAAACGATAGGAATAAATGGAAAAAGAATATATCGGAAACAGCAAAAGTATAATAACCATAATGAAAACCATGCAAGATAATTAAATAATTGGTAGAAGTAGAATATAAATGGTGGATACAAAAATGACGATCTAAAATTTCTATAAAAAATAAGAGTACAAGGAGAATGGGATACAAGCATATACTACATATTGGAAAAATATAAAAATAAGAAAAAAAATGATACAACAAGAATCTCGATCATAGGATTGGTCCTCTGCCTCATTCTTCATACTAATGTTGTAAACCAATCAAACATTGGAAGCCACACTCTTCCCTTCATCCATACCTGTGATCATAAAATCTGTTTGGGTGCTAAGGGAGGCCCAATCAGGGTGTGAGATATAATCTCAGCAGTCTGGCACCCACAATATCTAGGTCAATCCATTTCATGAAATAAACAAATGAAATTTTTCAAAATAAATAAATATAAGAAAATAAATAATTAAATAAAAAAACACCTCGGCTCAGGTTCCTAAAATGGACACTCAACTAATACCACATGTTTCGGCCTAAGCTGGATGTCTGAAAGGATGTTCTTGTGTAATTCATAATATATATATATATATACAAGAGCCAAAGTAAACAAGAAACTAATTATGGTTTACCCCAAGATTGTGCTTTATCTTAGAGGTCACCTTTCTATGTCATCATATAATCATACTCTAATATAAACCAGAATCAACACAAAAAAACTCAATCGAGCCCTAAAATTTCAAAGGTGGAGTCCTGAGACCATCCAAGGTGATCTATACAGCATCTTAAGGGTCGCTACAAGAAACTCTAATATAACCAATGTCATCGAGTCTATCCAAGGAAACCCATAATGCATCCCTTGTATCATTCAAGACATGGTGAACACTAAGTCTGTACCAAGTATCTCACATAGGGGGATAGGTATCACCTGGGGCATGGAATATCCATCTTTACCATAAGTAAATAATCATTTTCTCCCCTAGGGAACTGGTGTTACCCATGAGTATAAGTAAACCACCTTGAGAGCCCATACATGGCAAGACAAAGTATCACTCCCAGTATGTCAAGTAGATCCAACCCAGCACAGAGAGTCCATCCATGGAATCCTTAAATCAGGACCCATGTTCTCTCTTGGATTGTAGTAAACAATCCACAATAACCAAAAACATATCACAAGGAATAACATTTATATAATTGCATTCTATCAATTAAACACCTCTATATCAAATTCTCACAATTAATCATACTAAGAAATTTAAGCAAAAAAATATAGAATGGTTCATATGGTAAAGGTTCAAGGGATAAAACATTTGTAAGTAATGTCATGAGTCATAAGAAACAAGGCCTAGAATATTTATAATCACATATCAACAATGAAAATTCAATATCACAAGCTAACAAGGTTGACCAAAGATAGAATAATGGTAAACAATGGCATATGAATTGAAGCATGGGCATTCAACAACTTGTATAAGAGATTAAATAGAAGGAATGTGAGATTAAAATTGATGCATAAATCATTATCATTTAAATATAAGGTGTGATGCATGAAGCTCAAGGAAAAATATCATGGCCAACTATTTATCTTAACTCAATTTATAATTTAAGGTATTCAATTAGGATACATCTCACACATTGTGATTCAGACATTTAAAGCATGGGAAATCATCCATTAAGTTGGAACACCCAAAGGAGTGGCCAATAATAAGGTGAAATCCCCTTGGATGGGTTTCCCTACAGAAGAGAGTCACATAGGTAATGAGGAACCCATTAAATAAATTCATTTAAAAAAATGAAGCCTCTCTGGAAGGTTTTGTTGAGTGACACAATGGCGGGTCATTTAAAATGTGACTAAAAGAGAAGGAAAGACCTAGAACACATACCTAAATGTATTACCACTCCATTCATCCATTATCAAGATTTGATTCAACCTAGAACTGAAGAAATTGAAGTATTTATCAAATGACACAAAAAATAGGGTAAAAGTTTTCCCACCAAAATAGTGCAGCGGATGGAAGAGGGACCTTGATATAGAAAAGTGTGGAAGGAAAATATTACAAAGGGATTTTAGTTGCTTCTGATGGTGAAGGAATTGGAAACTAGTGGAGGGAGATAGATCAAAACCCCATAGGTGATGGAGGAGGAAACCACGCACCAAGTGGGGGAGGAAAATACCATTAGAGTGGGAAAGGAAGTAAAGAAGTGGGTTTAAAATCATTAAAGGGGTATTTTGGATATTTCACTCAAATAAACACTACATGTGGTTTAGATGCATGGTTTCCAAATCATGCGTAAACTGTGCACCATTCACTGCTACTTAGGGGAATATCTCATGGTTTGGCACATGGTTTGACTAACCGTATGCAAATGGTGTGAAACCTCTCTGTCCAAAATATATAGGTGGTTGCATGGGCATATGCCTGAGGTCCCATAGTTTTAGACAAAACATGTGGCCCTCGGCACCCCACTATCTGCAATCACACAGTTTAGGAAAACTATGCTGGTTGAGCAGCATAGTTTTTTATAACTATGCGACCGAGTCTACTTCTTCCCATTTCAGGGCTTTGGGCTTCGAATGAGCCCCAAACGCACCTGATGCCTCCTTTAACCTTTTAGGCATTATTACTAGGGATATTTAAATGGATTAAAATCAAAAAATAATAGTCTACACCTTTGGATAAATCCAAGATTTTACATAATAGATGGGAGTTGATTTCCCCCTTATAATAAAAAAGAAACTAAACACATGGCCTGCTAAAAATTCTCTTCGACCATAGGAATCAAGAATCCTATGGGAAAAACACTATCATTTATTATCTATGTGCATATAAATAGACATAATAATATTATATAATAGTTAGATGACACATTTTTACAATCAAACAAGTCCCAAAAACCCACGCAAAGATAAAAAATGAATGAAACAGACCCAAAATTAACTATATATAAAAATGAAAACCAAATGTGTCCTTAAGGTAAAATAGTTAAGGTTCCATATTTAAAATATCCAAGAAGACAATAGTAGACATTCCATTTGTGGACCATGTGCATTAACTCCACACATCTTTCAATAAATCCAAGAGACTCTACCCAATGCCCAGACTGAATGAGGGTATGAATCCTTTAATTCCCATATTTATAAGAACTATGAACACTCCACACCTAATGAGGTACCTTAAAATAATCGTAAAAAGAGGTGAATTTCTAGAAGAGTGTTCATGTAGGGTGTGAGCACATACATACTCAATATGGAACCAAAAACAAGCCTTGACATAGTAACAAATAATAAGGTGTATGTGTAAACATGTATAATCATCTACTTACATATATAATAAAACAAATTTATGAAAAAAATTATAAAATAGAAAATAATAAGTCAAGAGATTAATTAGAATAAATATCAAATTACTCTATATAGTGAGAGGATCCTCACCTAAAGTTACCATGGGTTTTCCTACTCTAAGAAAGATTGGTATCGATATCATGCTAGAGGTAAGGAATTATTGTAGCCTTTTCTATCCAGGTTAGGGGTAGGTAAATATTGTAACCTATCCCACTTAGGATCACATCTAGATTTGGGTCCAAATCCCATCCTATGGAAAGGGGGAGGGGTATAAAAATTAAGGTCCTTGTCCCATACCATAAAATAGGGGAAGGGATATGTAGATCCATATAATTGAGAGCCTATCCCATCATCATCATCTATAAAAATATCTACCTACTTTATCAATTTATAGATAAGGAATACATATGCACATAAACTACCTCTCTATCATTATTATAAACTATCAAACCATTAACCATGGTAAAAAATAAATCAATCATTATGTTGTTTAACTAACAATGATTGACATGCTTTAATACTAACATTCCCTAATGTAATAGCATAATGGTATTAAAAATAAACACAACATAGATCCAATATAAACTTATGGATATCACAACATGTTAGTTGAATTTTATGATTTTAAACATAATTCTAATCATGTTTCGTGTAAGGGTAAATCATTCTCTTTGGGAACTCAAGTATAAATTATTTTCAATTATTTGTTCTTGTATGGATAGAATATGAAAATCTATTTTTAATGATTAGTGTGGTTTGTTTTTGTGCTTATAGGTTCTCGAAGACCTACTCGAAGGTCCTGTTGTGATTGGTGGAGAGAGGAGGCAATACCAATGGTTTTTTAAACCATTGGTATATAGTTTTTCTGGATAGAATATTATACCCATGGTTTTAGAACCGTTGGAATAAATATATACCAATAGTTCACATGCAACCATTGGTATAGGTTAATTGTAGATATCATATACCAATGGTTCTCATATAACATTTGGTATAAGGAAATTACCACGGTAGACATACCACTAGTTTAAGGAACCATTGGTATAGCCTATACTAATGGTTCAAAGGGATATACCAATGGTTCAAAACTGTTGGTATAGAGACAATTTCCAAAAGTGATTAGTGAGGATTGGGCTGGTGGATTGCTTCATTTTCTATCAATTTTTTCTTCCCACAATAATTGTGACTGATGATGTGATGGGGACCATCAAGTAGCAATAATACCTCTTGGCCTTTCAAGGTAAGGTATTGGTGTCCATGGTGGACTGTAAGGTGATTTTCGAGTCGTAAACCCCACACCATTTCAGGCGGTAGTTTTGGTGCCTCCAGTGACTTAACTCGAAGGTTTATATAGAGGTGTGCAGTGAGAACCACCCCTCAATCCTTTAGTAAATATAGTTCATGTTCGTGTATGAAGATGGTAAGGAAAAAATGAGCTATCATTATATATTGTTTCCTATGATATCACTCATGAATATGAAATGGGTTGGGAAAACACATATCCAGGTGACATGATGAGAAGACTAGTGACTCATTAATATAAATAAGGGTCCCCACAACCAAGATATTTGGGGTGATTAGTGATAAGGTCACATTATGTAGGCAGAGCTGGGGTAGTGGTTGTGGCTATAGCAATTATTGGTTTTGTACAGGTGTAAGTTTCGTGGAGGGGAGTAGAAACAAGATCAAAAATACTGAGAAATCAGTCGTAGAAGGAAGTTCTACCCTCGAGATTAGTTTTTATAGCACAATTATAGGCCTCGAGTAAGTGATTATGTCACCCATATATCCCCAATGATGTTGTATTTCCTAATGCTAGGGAGTGTTGTAGAATCAATAGACAACTATACTCTCTTCGTGAGTTATAGAAAATTTTTCACTATCATGGAATAAACCTTCCTAGAATGGGTCATGAAATATAATAAATTCATGTTCCCTAGGATGATGGGATGAAATATCTTAAGAATATGGATGAACTTATTCATTCTTTCAACATTATACACCCCCTAACATGCTGAGTAAAGGTGTTATTGGGCATGCCTTCTCCTTCGAATCTTACTATGGACCAAATGGATTCCAATGTGGATGGGGGTGAGGGATAAAAAGAGGAATAATCCTAGGTAAGTGATGCCTTATTTGATTCCTTGGTAAATAATATACTACTTCTAATCAATTATATTTATTGATTTTGTATGCTTTTACCATTTTACACCCTTCAAGGTTGTTGACTAACTCTTTTTACTTTTGTAGGAATTTGAGAGCACCGAGGAAGGGGAGGTTCATGATAAACCTTAGGCAGAGGATGAGAAAGTTTATCCAACCCTTGAAGAGGCTAGTACAGGTTCTCTAACCAATTTTTTGGTCACAAGAAGCCAACTATCTATTGAAGTAGTGCCTATAGTTGAGGTGATAGCTCAGCAATATCATATGATTCCTAGTAACCCCTCTTTCCTCATAAGGGTTCAAGGATATATATTCTGAAATTGTGTTGAATCATTCATTTCATTTTGGAAAAATCCCACACATCCACCCATACAGAAACTTTTGACAGCTACTTTGTCATCTATTAAGAGAATTCCATCACCAGGGGGATTCTAGTAAGCCTTTTTGAGCTGTTGGTCAAGTTTTACTGCTCTTGTAAGCCTTCTACCCTTTTCACCTTTTCCTTTATGTTTTTTATCCTATAAGTTATGATCAACTAAACCTATTATTCTAATGTCAGTTCAAACCATATTTGAAACTCATCCACTTATAGCGACACTCGAGCCAGTGGAGCATGTAGTCGAGGCTATGATAGTTGACATTGTTGTCTCAACAGAGATGACTGAGGATGTTGATCCTTCGATGGAGGTGGTTGAGGAAGCTATAGTGGTTGGTCCTACAACTGGGGTGTTGTATGATGTGTCTATTGAAGATGAGTCATCAATGAAGGTTTTCTAGATCATTCCACCAAAGTATATGGTCAAGGAGGTTGTGGTGGATGATCCTACCTCATAAGAACTACAAAGGGTTGGGGTTTATCCTATTATGGGTGAAGGATCTGGTGAGTATGTGTTCCTTCTCGGATTGGATCTTATCCTACCCAAGGACATGTCTATAGATGATCCATCCATTGATTCATTGGAAATATTTCCTCAATACAAGTCTGCACTTCCTGAAGACTTCAAGTATTCTAGCTTAGATGTTTATAAGGAGATTCAGGTTGTATAATACAAGTCCTGGAGGAGTGTGTGTAATTTCATCACTTGTGGTCCACTGGACTATCTATCAAACCATGTGGGATCTCTCCACCATTGGTTATTTAGTTCATTGACTATTGGGGTGGATTCTATTGGCCTCTAAGAAGTAGATTTGGACTTTATCATTGAATGGGCACATACTAAGTGTTAGGATTTTGATGTTTCCTAGAATAATAAGAAGTCTAAGGTCACCCAAGCATTCCAGGTAGCTGAATAAGATATATATCTTCTATAAGAGAATGTATGAGAGCATGCATCCATTGTCGATTCTTAAAATTATATTATTGGTCATTTGAGAGCTTGGTTGGTATCGGATGAGTCTATGGAATTAGGGAAGGAATCTCTAGTGGCTCAGTTACAAGATGGGTAGGACTAGGAAAAAATTAGAGCAGACAAGGTCCACCCTACTACTTAAGAGGAAACAGCTAGGCTAGTTGAGTGATATTTAAACCTAGATGCTACCCAATAGAGGCTGGTTGAGCTAGAGCACTCAATCATTGGGGTTGAGCCTTAGGGGATTTATCTTAGTTTGAAATAGAGAGGCTCTGACATGTAGACCGTCCTCCCCAAACTTTTGGGATGGTTTTTTTAAATTTCCCATATGCTTCAATGTATTATTTTTTATGCATATCAATCATATCGGTGATATAACCAACAAAAAATCCCTAATCTCATATGATTCATTCTTGGTGTGGGAAATAAGGGACAAACAAAAGATTTATCATTTATATGAGAGTTCCAGATAAGGTCTGAACACTCAGGAACTGAATTATTTGGTGACCATCATGAGTATCCTGACCATGAAAACATTGTATGGAGAGTGAGACTCTTTTCTCACCTAATTTTCTTTCTCAATGTGCGTTAGTGAAAAAATGAGGTAACTCTAGGGGTTCTTAATTCTACCTAAATAAAGGGGAGTGGTGAAGGGTGTGAATTGATATGCCTAGTATTTGAAACACAAAAGGGGGTGACATGATGATAGAGGATGACTACTGACCATGTTCAAAACAAAAAAAAATCCATTTTTTTAGATGATGATGGGGGGAAATTATGATCAATCGTTTACCATGTTTGAAACAAGGGAAATTTAAAAATTTTGATGAAAGTATTTCAAATCTTGTTTCCATGATGGTAGATGAGATAATGTGGCTAGGAACCATTGTCGTTAGGGGCCATTCAGATGTGAAAGATGATGGGGAACAAAATCCAAGAGGCCATGACGCATGGGGATAAATTAATGAAATTTTATAATTAAGTTCAAAACTCGCAGGGTTATTCCACTATGGATTTGAGCACATTTGGTAGGTGTATTGGTCTAAAAAATGTTAGACTTGTCTTTCATGATGAGCATAATATTGGATATCAAGAGACTAAATAACTCAAATGATGCGGTAGGTAAACATACCGAAGGGGGGGGATTCTCAGGCAAGGTTCTAAGATGCTTTTTAGTTTTACAACATTCTATAAGGATGAAGGGTGTGTTGTTTAACATCTTATAGAAAAGAAGTTGAACACATGGTTAAGCGTATTACAGTGAGGATGATGAATCATATAGTTTAACATCGTGTGATTAGGACTTTCATAGAATATTTTAGCATGTTATGAACATTTCAAGAAAACCTATGTGAATAAATCCCACCCAGTCTGGTTAGTGGGATGCATGAACAGAAAACACAATGGGTGAAACCTCCTAGAGGAGCTCGTGAGTCAAAGAAATATGAGATTTGGCTCTAACTTTTTCTTGAATATATTGGGGTCGAGCAATCACAACTAGATTTTTTAGGGACCATGGTGGGTCTCTCTAGATTTTTAGCATTTTATTTATGCCTTCAAATTTTTTATAAGGTCATGAGAGCGGCCTAATGGATGGGAGTATGAATTTTTCTAAAGTTTCCCCTATGAGTTTTCAACTTGATATAAGTTTGTTCCACTTGCCTTTGGAAGTTTAATGTCATATTAATCAGACCAAGAAATTTCAAAGAGTTTAAGGTCATAATACATGGATCAAGGGGTTGAAAATATTGCTTAGACCATGGGGTAAAAAAAGATTAAGTTTGTAATGCTTGGACCATGGTGCGTGTCTCAAAGGAGTGTGTGTGGCATAGAGGAGAGGTAGCATGACTTGAATTGAGGGATAAGGAGACCTGATGCCACACAGATCACTTATAAGATAACTCGCACATAGTTTAAGGTCATGATTCTTATACATGGACTCCTGGTTAAGGTTGTAGTGTTAATACCAAATATATGATGCTCCTATTTAAGTGATTCTTGTGTGTCTCAACCTTCCTTAGGGAAATCCCTCCCCAACTACTAAGCCTATGTGATCCATGCATGGTAAGATAAATACAGAGCGGTATGGAGTTACCATTATTTTTAAGGGAGAATAATAATGGGAAAAAGTGAATTACATAGGGAAGTCCCAAAAATTTTAGCCTTATTTAGTAACTATGTGCATGTGTATAGGGACATAATGCATAGGGTGTTGGGATTTCTACTAGATAAAAGGGAAAGTGAAGGGAAGGTAAATCATGACTTCCAAGAATTGGATGATGAAAAGATAATGAACTATGGGTGGGGGAAACTGTTGAACATGTTCGAAACATAAGTTCCACACCCACAATAGTCAAGGATGGGGATAAAAATACGGGATCGGCCGTTGACCTTTCTCAAAGAACTCGAACCAACATCTGTTACAAGGGATCATTAAAGGCATGTGTCCAGAACATTAAGTGTGGTAGTTTGTCTAGGTACCATTACTATTATAGGCCTATTCATATTGAGGGTATGATGATAATCCAAATCAATTAAAAAATTAAGTGAAATAATAGAAGCGAGGAATGTCCTGGGGAGATGTTAAGTGCCCTGGGATCTATCCTGCCAAATTCTAGAATGCACTAGATAATCATATTGGTAGGCCAGGACCAAGACTAGACTAGAGGGGAAAGAACTAAAAGTAAATTAGTGGCAGGGATAGACCAATTATATGAGACTTATCCATATCAATATATACCATGGTAATAGTAATCAAGACATACGTAGTTTTGAAACACAGTTTGGTAGAAGATTGACGTCAGAGGGGTGACGTTCTCTCTATTATAGACATTGAATCATCTCATATTTTTCATATAAGTATTTCTATGTTCATCATATAGGGTAAGTATAAAGTTTAATTCCATGTGATTAGAGCATTGGATTTGTTTCATCTTACATTTTTTATGGGAGGCATTCCATATTTTTCATACAGGGTAAGGCTATAGTTTAACATCATGTGCTGAGGATGTTGTTTTTTATTTTCTTTTTTTTTTCTTTTTCTTTTTTTTCATATCATATTTATCATATGAGGAATATTATATTCATAACATAGAGTAAGGATATATTTTAACATCGTTTCATGGGGATGATGATTTGGTTTATATCAAATTTTTCATGTGAGGAAACCCAGATTTATCATATGGGGTAAGGATATAGTTTAACATCATGCACTGAGGACATTGGACTGTGTAGTTCAGATTCATATAGTTAGGACTAAAGATTCAACTATTTTAAGGCCCTGGATATTATACTAAAGAGTGTGGGTTTCCTAAAGAGTCTTGTGTGGCATGAAATAGTGACAACACGACATGAAGAATGAGGGGTAAAGAGACCCTTTTCCACACAAAATCTCAAGAAAAAATGCAAACAAATTGATGTCATGATTCTGAAGGAGGAAAGACCCCAAGATGAGTTTAAAGTGGTGGATGGACCCAGGATATGGGATCCAAGCATTTCTATGTATCCTATGGGAATGGGAATCAATACATATGTAGTTATGGAATGAGATGTGGTAAAACACTGATGTCGGTAGGGTGGTGTCCTTTTGAGTGAGGATGAAATGAAAAAGAGAAGGGGGGATTGGTTTTATGAAACACCAAGTGTAAATAAAACTATGAGAATTAGGGGTCACAAGGGGTTGGATGTACATATTTTAAGGTTATAATGATTGTACCTAAATGGAATTGGGTACATTGAATATGTTCAGGTGGTGAAAAATAGTTAAAAACTGATGTGAAGAAGGATCCAAGGAGTCCCTATACCACATAAAGCAATCATGAAAGTAGTTGTATGTAGTTTAGGGTCATGAGTCTTAGACTAAGTAGAAGACCTGAAAATAGGTTGGTGCTCAGGCTGTTCTTAAGATGTTGGATCTAGGAATCCCGGTGTACCCTATCATGCATGAGAATCAAGCCACACATAGTTTTGTAACATGGTATGGTAGAAGACCGATGTAGGAAGGGTGACATTATCTCTGGTGAGGACCTAGAATTGTAACACCCCAAGCTTCCATGGTACGCTTCTCTTTGAATAATACAGTAGCGTGTGTTGTACACAACTTCGAGTTCTAACACACACTACAACCAATCAAACTAGCCGTTATGAATAGTAATACCTACTTTTTGAAATTTTATAAATTTTATCTCTCAAAATGGACTTCATTTTTGGATTTGGAATATCTAATTTAGCCTAGGTTGAAATTTTGGGACTTTTCGGATAACTTTTATATTTTGATGAATAGTGAAAATTACTAAATTTTAATTAAAAACAACTTTTTTAATAAAAAAATTAATAGTGATAAATTATGAATTTGAGTGGTTTTAAATTATATTTAGAATATATTTTTACCATTTAATACAGTATTGGTCATTGGACATAATTTCACAGTTAAACCGGACATGAACAAGTGTCAATCTTTTGATAGTTATTATCTCTTAAAAACACGCTTTTTGTTTTAAAAACAGGAATTAATTTTAAATTAATTTCTGCCACTTCTATGTTTTGAATTTGGAAAAATAGATTCCATATTTGGAATCAGGATGTCCAAATTGTATAAATATTTAACTTTTATTTTTAGACATTTTTAACAATTACTTCGGTAAATATTTTATTTACCATGGTTAAAGGGTAAATCAGGTAAATAAGGGTTAAAAAATAATATTATAATAATAATAAATTACTCTAAAACGTGTCCTAACCTTATTGGTGGATACATGTCCGACCATGGGCATCATTGGGTCGATTTTGGGACCCCATGGAGCCACTTGTAGGTGATAGGGACACTTTATTTTAATTAAGTTAAAATAAATACAAAAATGACATAAGCATATATCTTTTAGAAAAACACTTTTTACATAGGGTTATATATGTTTTATTTTCGACTCTAAATATTCATTAGAAAGATAAAAATATTTCCTAAATAATGGTATTTTATTTATAATTTTTAGACATTAAATAATTTAAGTTATTTATGACACAATGGTGATGCAGTAATTACCTAATTAATGAAAAATTAGAATAATTGATATTATAAATACCCAAATAAATTTAATTTGAGACTTTTTATAAATAAAAATAATTTTATAGGTTAATATGATATGTTATTATTGATTTAATTAACTTTTTTTGAAGTAATAATTCTGTTATAATTTTTACAAAAAACAATTTTCGAATAGTGTCAAAATTTACATAAAAGAGTTTTTAAAACAAATATTATATTATTAATTGATATTAAATTCCTAAAAATATAATGTTCAGCCAAGAGACTTATATCATGATATTTGTATCATTAATGGACCACTTGGGGATCTATTGGATGTATATAGTAAGTTTATTAACCATATAATATAAAAATACAAAGAGACATTATAAAAGTGAAACTAATTAACTAAGAGTTAATACTTAAATATAAGGTTAATATAGTAAACCAAACCTGTATAAATCCTATTGGTTGAGTTGTTTTAGACCTATCCCAACCTTAACCTTTAAATAATACACTTTGGAGCCATTAGATACCGGATATGAATTTATTATAAAATAATATTTCTAGCTTTTCCAAAGGTGCCCCTCACCCCTCTTATAAAAGGGCACTCCCCCTTCTAATTAATTCACACCTTAAAAGCCTTTTGGTTCGGCCAAAACCTGCCCAAATACTCTCTCAACTTCCCTAAATTCAACCTAGAGTCCTTAGTTTGATCATAAAACCAACCTATGGAGCCCTTTTGATCAAATCAAAAGGAAGAACCCGAAGAAGAGGTAATGTTTTCACCACCCTTTTTCAAGTTCCTTTCTTCTTCAACTTGTTATTCTTTGTTATTCACTTTATAAAATAATAACTCTGGTATATTCTATATAATTTAATGTTATTATAAATATGGAACAACCAAATTCATTATTCTATCTATCCCTTGAATGACATTTCATCATACGTGTGTACGTACGGCCTACTGTCTCCATGTCGTGGGATAATTGTTATTCAATATATTATTATTTAGATGGGTGTAATAATGATGTATAATTCATATAAATAATAAATATAACATGTTAATTATTCTTTATATATTATATACCATCCAATTATATATTATATTAATATCAAAAAAATGATAACTTCTCTCGTGTGTACGTATGGATTACAGTCTCCACGACGCGATGAGATTTATTTCCAAGTTCACCATTCATCGACGATTATAAAAAATATATATTACTATTAAGTATGTAATATATGACATAATAATTCTACTGGAGATATATATATTTATATATATAAGTATTTATGTACTTACATATATCGTATTCACTTACTTCCGTTCAATACTATATGAAAACGGAAACAGCGTCTATGCGTACGTACGGACTACCGTCTCCATAAACGGTGTTTTCCATTTCAAAT
Organism: Viscum album; assembly: GCA_963277665.1. Classification (NCBI taxonomy): domain Eukaryota; kingdom Viridiplantae; phylum Streptophyta; class Magnoliopsida; order Santalales; family Viscaceae; genus Viscum; species Viscum album. Next base: position 567,149,594 of record OY728160.1, on the reverse strand, counting down.
ATACGTCTATTATAAATTTTTATATTCTAAATATATATGATAAATAAATCATGTTTTATATTCTGGAAGTATTTAAATCATGATCTAAGTGATACAATCAAGAGTAACAAGTTAAAACACGTACGATAAAAAAGCGATTATTACCCAAAATATTAATATAACATGGAAATTATTATTAAATGGGTAGTATAAAGTCGTAAATGAATAATTTATGATATCATAAATATTAATATGGTTCTGGTATAATTTAATAACAAGCTATAGTCTTCATACAGGAGGCTAAACGTACCCTCTACTAAAGGAAAGTGCAAGGTAAGGGGTTTTCATCTCACTCCTTATTCCCGTGAGATTCATGCCATATTGCCACTATTATCTTTTCTGTGGTGTATGTACTGACTATAATTGTATTATTTGTGTAATACACTTTAATTTATGTTTATTTACAAATTCATTGTATGATACCTCTTTCATGGGGTGTATGTTTCGTAAGTTACCAAATTGGTAAGGGATTTTCTTATCTCGCTTTCAATTCCGTGAGATTTCCATTGTTCGCCACTAATTTATTCAAAGTGGTGTATTGTGTACTTAAATTTGATATATATTATCATGATTATATTTATATTCATTTTATTATGTGAATCATTTGGTGGTTATTAACTTTTAGTCATACGACTCAGTTGATTACAACGTGGTAAGGGGTTTTTCATCTCACTCCTTATTCCCATGAGATTCATGCCATATTGCCACTATTACCTTTTTTGTGGTGTATGTACTTCCCATAATTTTATTATTTGTGTAATTCACTTTAATTTATATGTATTTACATATTCATTTTATGATTCATCTTTCATTGGGTTTGTTTTTCGTAAGTTACAAAATTGGTAAGGGGTTTTTCATCTCACTCCTTATTCCCGTGAGATTCATGCCATATTGCCACTATTACCTTTTGTGTGGTGTATATACTGCCCATAATTGTATTATTTGTGTAATACACTTTAATTTATGTGTATTTACATATTCATTGTATGATTCCTCTTTCATTGGGTTTGTTTTTCGTAAGTTACAAAATTGGTAAGGGGTTTTCATCTCACTCCTTATTCCCGTGAGATTCATGCCATATTGCCACTATTACCTTTTGTGTGGTGTATTTACTACCCATAATTGTATTCTTTATGTAATACACTTTAATTTATGTGTATTTACATATTCATTGTATGATACCTCTTTCATGGGGTGTATGTTTCGTAAGTTACCAAATTGGTAAGGGTTAATTTCACAATCTCTTTATTATCCGAGGTTGTTTTTACGTAAGTATCTACTGGGACATATTTATTATCCATGTCCATGTTTTATGAAAGATTTTAAAAGGTATTATTTTAAAGGAATTTTTACTAAAACATCATTTCAAATGTTTTAAATATTTATTCTTCTAAATCATTCTCATTAATGTCCATGTCTTCAAAATGGTTTTTAAGGATTTATTTATATGGACATGAATGTTTTTAAAATGTTAATTCCTTTAAAAAGTTTCAAAGTGGTATGGTACACTTTGATTCAAAAATTTCTTTAAATGAATTATTTTTCAAATTGTGTTACTTTTAAATTTTTTCATGAAAAAAGAGATATTTATCTCAAATAGTTTTGATTTCATCTATGTCAACATCCTTTGATAAATTTTACACTTGTTTGAAGTTGATTTATTATGATACAAATCTTCCATATTGTATTTAAGGTTTTCTGATATTTTTGACTATGGATGATTCATTTTCATGACATTAATGGCTTAGGATTAATGTTTTCGAATTTCATATGCTAGTTTTAATACAAATGTTTATATTATATTTCATTCTCTTATTAAGATGAATGTGTTGGACTAGTATGTTCTGGGTTGGGGACCAGTAAAAGTAAGCCCTCTGGGTTGGTGTCCGGTTATTAGAGGCACTCCGGGTTGGTGTCCGGTTATTAGAGGCACTCTGGTTTGGTGTCCAGTTATTATAGGCACTCCTGGTTGGTGTCCGGTTATTAGAGTCACTCTGAGTTGGTGTCCGGTTATTAGAGGCACTCCGGGTTGGTGTCCGGTTATTAGAGGCACTCCAGGTTAGTGTCTGGTTGTTAGAGGCACTCCGGGTTGGTGTCTGGTTATTAGAGGCACTCCGGGTTGGGTTCCAGTTATAGTTATCCCCTAGGTCTTGGCACGAGGCCTTGACAAAGAAATTAAATTTCAGCAGTATGAATTCCATCATTATGAAAGTGCTTAGTGATATTGCATGTGATTATTCGACTTGTAGAATGTCCATGTGAATAAGTAAATGGAATTATTTCATTTTATTTCTGCCATATTATATTGAAGTTCAAATTTAAAAGGCTTTTGTTTTAGTTATACATTGCCTTAAATGTTTATGCTTATTTATGAAAGTTTCTGCTGTATTGTTATCCTTACTGAGAATCTGAGCTCACCCCTTTCTATGTTTTATTTTTCCCAGGATTCCAAGAAGTTTATTGTGACTGATATGGAGGGTTAATCCAAGGGAATAATGGAATTCATAAAGATTATTTATATTTTTTTATGTCTTAAAGTGAAATGTAACATTCATGTATGTAATCTATTTTCCAAGACTGCTAAACTAATCAGTCCTTCGGGACTTGATTCCTTGTAATCATGCCAATGTATTAAAATAATGCACTGACTCTGGGTAAATAGGTTCGGGGCGTTATAGTTGGTATCAGAGAAATTTTAGCAATAACCTTGGAAACTAGATTTAGATATACTCTGATTAGAGCACATAGCCCTAATATATACTTTAAGGATTAGTATAGAAGAACTTCCTAGAATTTTGGTATTGTAGAGATTTCGTGAGTTTTCCGAGCAATACATCTCTGTCTGGATACGAGCTGGTAGAGGCGGCTCTGGCACAGATGTACCTAGGGGTAAAACCCGAAAACACCGCTTTGAGCTAGACTCGAATGGGAACTAGTGCACGACAACGGGTCTTGCTGCACTCTTGGTTACGACACTCTCGGGGGATATGCTTAGGGTAATTCTAATTTTCTTTAAAACCCGTTATGAAGGTCTCATGAGTATATACTTACTCAAAGAAAACATTTTTATGATTATGGATTATATCCATAAACTGTTCAACTTGCGTTTGGTATTTTACAAGTTTGGAATTATTCATTTCAATTCATAAACTGACATAGTTTATGCTATTGTATATAAATGGTGCCCAGTAGAAGGAATGTGAACTCCAGTAATATGTATGATCCAAAGAATAAGAAGGATCATATCTTTCAAGGTATTAAGCCATCATTTATAAGGGAAATAGTCTCCCACGTATTATCATCATATGAAGAAATAGTATCGTGTGTTGATAAGATAAGTAAAAAGTTTACTGAGCCCTATTGATTTGAAGGGAAGCAAGAGAAGAAAGGGATGGAAGAGAGAAAGATAGATAAAGGGAAGAGGAAAAAGAAAAATTTTCCCATATGTGATAACTTTGGGAAGAAACACCCTGGAACTTGCCTAAAAGGAATGGGAGTTTGTTATAATTGTGGATAAAAAGGACACCATGTATGTGACTACAAGGGTAATAAAAAGGTTTCAAATGTACAATGCTTCATCTGCAAGGAGTTTGGACACTACGCGAACCAATGTCCCAGTTATCAGAGTATGCCGCAAATGATGCTATTGGATAATAGTCAAGTTATGATACTACCACAGATGAAGAGGAATGACTAGTATTCTTATGTTGTTATTTTGGAATTATTTCATTGAATTGTTGTATCAATGATGTACTGGAAATAAATAAGTATTGTACTGCAGTACTATTTCATTGAGGATTTGAGATTTTATGGTAATAAGAAAAGTGACTCTACAACCAGTTAAACTTTTTGGAAATTACATGGTTTAAGGAAAGATAAACCTTAATAAGGTCCTAATATTGAGGTATGGATTTTGGAATAAGATATGGTTGATTTGGGTAAATTATATTGGATATTCTTGACTACCTTGAAACTGATTACAGATTTTTATATTCCATCATTGTTGGAGTTTACAACATTTTTGGATGGATGAAGTATATCTAGTATTCTATAAGGAATAAGGGAGCATGAATGTAATCAATAAAGTTTTATGATAATTCAGGATGTTTCAGTGTTTTAAAAGAATACCTGATGAAATTATTCACATGCTATTACGTGGTAAAAAGGATTTAAATTATGTTTACCTTTCATATAAATTTTGGACTGAGAGTTTACATAAGTATTTTGGATAAGTATAAAGGTTGGAAGGGATTAAGTTTTAAAGGTTATTTTTGGATTTTTATAAAAGGACAACACGCAGACCGTGTGATGACCCGTCGTGTCGGACAAAGATGCGGGAATCAAACCCACAACCATAGTGTAATTGAGATTTATCACCTATTACTGTACTATGTGAAGTCCCTGGATTGTATAATGTAGTTTCTTTTCATAACAGTTATAATATGTGAATTATAAATTCATTATATTTGGAACCCTATACGATTAGGATAAATATAGTATTTTTGAGTTGTATTATGTTTTGGGGTGAAAGATGAGTTTGTGGTAGAAATTTATTAATGGATAAAACTCTAAATATAAAGTAATTATATCTCCTTATGATCTTATCCAATATCATAAATAAACTCCTCAACATTAAGAAAAGGAACTTAGAACAAAAATGTTGTCCTAGATGGTACCTTAGATCATCACAAATTTATGGCTTTGGGATTGTTGGTCGTTTTATAGCCATGTTCTCTACCACTCTCCATCAGATATTGATGGTTAGATTTCTCTTCCATATCCATATTTTTCTACATGGAACCCTAGTATGTGTTATCTTCGGTAACCTTCATACTTACCACTCTTTATTTTAAATAGAGGCCCCATTAATTCATTTTTCGATGTGGGATTTCATAAGATATTTTGAAACGTCAACCCCAAGTTTCCAATACCAAGAATAAATTTCGAGGACGCAATTTATTGAAGGAGGGTAGAATGTAACACCTAAAGCTTCTACGGTACGCTTCTCTTTGAATAATACAGTAGCGTGTGTTGTACGCAACTTTGAGTTCTAACACACACTATAACCAATCAAATCAGACGTTATGAATAGTAATACCTACATTTTAAAATTTTATAAATTTTACCTCTCAAAATGGATTTTATTTTTGGATTCGGAATATTTAATTTATCCTAGGGTGAAATTTTGGTACTTTTTAGATAACTTTTATATTTTAATGAATATTGAAAATTACTAAATTTTAATTAAAAACAACTTTTTTAATAAAAATAATTAATAGTGATAAATTATAAATTTGAGTGGTTTAAAAGTATATTTATAATATATTTTTACCATTTAATACAATTTTGGTCATTGGACATAATTTCACAATTAAACCGGACATGAACAAGTGTCAATCTTTTGATAGTTATTATCTCTTAAAAACACGCTTTTTGTTTTAACAATGGGAATTAATTTTAAATTAATTTCTACCACTTCTGTGTTTTGAATTTGGAAAAATTGATTCCATATTTAGAATTAGGATTTCCAAATTGTGTAAATAGGTAAATTTTATTTTTATACATTTTGAATAATTACTTCGGTAAATATTTTATTTACCATGGTTAAAGGGTAAATCTGGTAAATAAGGGTTGAAAAATAATATTATAATAATAATAAAATACCCTAAAACGTGTCCTAACCTTATTGGTGGATACATGTCCGACCATGGTCATCTTTGGGTCAATTTTGGGACCCCATGGATCCACTTGTAGGTGATAGGGACACTTTATTTTAATTAAGTTAAAATAAATAAATAAAATGACATAAGCATATATCTTTTAGAAAAACACTTTTTACATAGGTTATATATGTTGGATTTTAGACTATAAATATTCATTAGAAATATAAACCGATTTACTAAATAACAGTATTTTATTTATAATTTTTAGACATTAAATAATTTAAGTTAATTATGACACAATGATGATGCAGAAATTACCTAATTAATGAAAAATTAAAATAATTGATATTATAAATACCCAAATAAATGTAATTTGAGACTTTTTATAAATACCAATAATTTTATAGGTTAATATGACATGTTAGTATTGATTTAATTAACTTTTTTCGAAGTAATCATTCTGTTATGATTTTTACAAAAATCAATTATTGAATAGTGTCAAAATTGACATAAAAGAGTTTTTAAAACAAATATTATATTATTAATTTATATTAAATTTTTAAAAATCTAATGTTCGGCCAAAATACTTATATTATGATAGGTGTATCATTAATGGACCACTTGGGGGGTCACTTTGATGTATATAGTAAGTTTACTAACCATATAATATAAAAATACAAAGAGACATTGTAAAAGTGGAACTAATTAACTAAGAGTTAATACTTAAAGATAAGGTTAATATAGTAACCCAAATCTGTCTAAATCCTATTGGTTGAGTGGTTTTCTACCTATCCCAACCTTAAACTTTAAATAATCCACTTTGGAGCCATTAGAAACCGAATATTAATTTATTATTAAATAATATTTCTAGCTTTTCCAATGGTGCCCCTCACCCCTCTTATAAAAGGGCACCCCCCCCCCCCCCTTCTCATTAATTAACACCTTCAAATTATTTTGGTTCAGCCAAAACCTGCCCAAATACTCTCTAAACTTCCCACACTTAAACCTAGAGGCCTTAGTTTGATCATAAATCTAACCTATGGAGCCTTTTTGATCAAATCAAAAGGAATAACCCGAATAATAGGTAATGTTTTCACCACCCTTTTTCAAGTTCCTTTCTTCTTCAACTTCTTCTTCTTTGTTATTCCCTCTCTAAAATAATAACTCCAGTATCTTATATATAATGTGATGTTATTATAAATATTTAACAACTAAATTAATTATTCTATCCATCCCTGGAATGACATGTCACCATACGTGCGTACGTACGGCCTACCGTCTCCACGTCGTCGTGTAATTGTAATTCAATATATTATTATTTAGATGGGTATAATAATGATGTATAATTAATATAAATAATAAATATAACATGTTAATTATTCTGTATATATTATATACCATCCAATTATATATTATATTAATATCAAAAAAATGGTATTTTCGCTCGTGTGTACGTACGGATTACCGTACGTCTCCACGACGCGATGAGATTCATTTCCAAGTTCACCATTCATCGACGATTACAAAAAATATATATTACTAATAAGTATGTAATATATGACATAATAATTATACTGTAGATATATATATTTATATATATAAGTATTTATGTACTTACATATATCTTATTCACTTACTTCCGTTCAATACTATATGAAAACGGAAACAGTGTTTATGCGTACGTACGGACTACCGTCTCCATAAATGATGTTTTCCATTTCATATATACGTCTATTATAAATTTTTATATTCTAAATATATATGATAAATAAATAATGTTTTATATTCTGGAAGTATTTAAATCATGATCTAAGTGATACAATCAAGAGTAACAAGTTAAAACAGGTACGATAAAAAAAACGATTATTACCCGAAATATTAATATAACATGGAAATTATTATTAAATGGGTAGTATAAAGTCATAAATGAATAATGTATGATATCATAAATATTAATATGGTTCTTGTATAATTTAATAACATACTATAGTCTTCATACAAGAGGCTAAACGTACCCTCGACTAAAGGAAAGTGCAAGGTAAGGGGTTTTCATCTCACTCCTTATTCCTGTGAGATTCATGCCATATTGCCACTATTACCTTTTGTGTGGTGTGTTTACTACTTATAATTGTATTCTTTGTATAATACACTTTAATTTATGTGTATTTACATATTCATTGTATGATAAATCTTTCATGGGGTGTATGTTTCGTAAGTTACCAAATTGGTAAGGGATTTTCTTATCTCACTTTCAATTCCATGAGATTTCCATTGTTCTCCACTAATTTGTTGAAAGTGGTGTATTGTGTACTGAAATTTGATATATATTATAATGATTATCTTTATATTCATTTTATTCTGTGAATAATTTGGTGGTTATTAACTTTGGGTCATACGACTCAGTTGATTACAACGTGGTAAGGGGTTTTTCATCTCACTCCTTATTCCCGTGAGATTCATGCCATATTGCCACTATTACTTTTTTGTGGTGTATCTACTTCACATAATTGTATTATTTGTGTAATAAAATTTAATTTATGTGTATTTACATATTCATTGTATGATTCCTCTTTCATTTGGTTTGTTTTTCCTAAGTTACAAAATTGGTAAGTGGTTTTTCATCTCACTCCTTATTCCCGTGAGATTCATTCCATATTGCCACTATTACCTTTTTTGTGGTGTATGTACTACCCATAATTGTATTATTTGTGTAATACAATTTAATTTATGTGTATTTACATATTCATTGTATGATTCCTCTTTCATTGGGTTTGTTTTTCGTAAGTTACAAAATTGGTAAGGGGTTTTCATCTCACTCCTTATTCCCGTGAGATTCATGTCATATTGCCACTATTACCTTTTGTGTGGTGTATGTACTGCCCATAATTGTATTCTTTATGTAATACACTTTAATTTATGTGTATTTACATATTCATTGTATGATACCTCTTTCATGGGGTGTATGTTTCGTAAGTTACTAAATTGGTAAGGGTTAATTTCACAATCTCTTTAGTATCCGAGGTTGTTTTTACGTAAGTATCTACTGGGACATATTTATTATCCATGTCCATGTTTTATGAAAGAGTTTTCAAAGGAATTATTTTAAAGGAATTTTTACTAAAACATCATTTCAAAAAAAATTAAATATTTATTCTTCTAAATCATTCTCATTAATGTCCATGTCTTCAAAATGGTTTTTAAGGATTTATTTATATAGACATGAATGTTTTTAAAATGTTAATTCCTTTAAAAAGTTTCAAAGTGGTATGGGACACTTTGATTCAAAAATTTCTTTAAATGACTTATTTTTCAAATTGTGTGACTTTTAAATGTTTTCATGAAAAAAGAGATATTTCTCTCAAATAGTTTTGATTTCATCTATGTCAACATCCTTTGATAAATTTTACACTTGTTTGAAGTTGATTTATTATGATACAAATCTTCCATATTGTATTTAAGGTTTTGTGATATTTTTTACTATGGATGATTCATTTTCATGACATTAATGGATTATGATTAATGTTTTGGCATTTCGTATGCTAGTTTTAATATGAATGTTTATATTATATTTCATTCTCTTCTTAAGATGAATGTGTTGGACTAGTATATTCCGGGTTGGGGACCAGTAAAATTAAGCCCTTCGGGTTGGTGTCCGATTATTAGAGGCACTCCGGATTAGTGTCTGGTTATTAGAGGCACTCCGGGTTGGTGTCCAGTTTTTAGATACACTCCGGGTTGGTGTCCGGTTGTTAGAGGCACTTCGGGTTGGTGTCTGGTTATTAGAGGCACTCCGGGTTGGTGTTCGGTTATTAGAGGCACTCCGGGTTGGTGTCCGGTTATTAGAGGCACTCCGGGTTGGTGTCCGATTATTAGAGTCACTCCGGGTTGGTGTCCGGTTATTAGAGGCACTTCGGGTTGGGTTTCGGTTATAGTTAACCCCTAGGTCTTGGAACGAGGCCTTGACAAAGAAATTAAAGTTCATCATTATGCATTCCATCATTATGAAAGTGGTTAGTGATATTGCATGTGATTATTTGACTAGTAGAATGTCCATGTGAATAAGTAAATTGAATTATTTCATTTTATTTCGGCCATATTATGCTGAAGTTCAAATTTAAAAGGATTTTGTTTTAGTTATACATTGCCTTAAATGTTTATGCTTATTTATGAAAGTTTCCGCTGTATTGTTATCCTTACTGAGCATCTGAGCTCACCCCTTTCTATGTTTTATTTTTCCCAGGATTCCAAGAAGTGTATTGTGACTGATATGCAGGGTTAAGCCAAGGGAATAATGGAATTCATAAAGATTATTTATGTTGTTTTTAATTTCTTAAAGTGAAATGTGACATTCATGTATGTAATATATTTTCCAAGACTGCTAAACTAATCGATCCTTCGGGACTTGATTCCTTGTAATCATGCCAATGTATTAAAATAATGCACCGACTCTGGGTAACTAGGGTTGGGGCGTTACAGAATCATATAATATTTTTAATATGAGGCATCATATGTTTATCACATAGGGTAAAGATGAAATTTAAAATAATGTGTTGAGGATGTTAGTTTTGGTTTATCTCACATTTTTATGTGAGTTATCTCATATTTATCACACAGGGTAGGCCTAAAGTTTAACATCATGTGTTGAGGATTTTGTTTTTTTTTTCATCTCATTTTTATCATATTAGGCATCATATGTTCATCGCATAAGGTAGGGTTACAGTTTAATTTCATGTTTTGAGGATGTTTTTTGGTTCATATCACACTTTTCATGTGAGGAACTCTGTATTTATCATAGGGGGTAAGTCTATAGTTTAGCATCATGTGATGAGGATGTTAGTATTTTTAGTTTATGTTCATACAACATAGACTATGGATGCTAGTAGTTTATGTTCATGGAGCTTGGAATAAAGGGTAATCTACTAGTTTAAGGTCATAGAGATTAGAACATGGTTACAAATATTTTAAGGTCATAATGCATAGACCCAATTTTTTATAGTTTAAGGCCACATATCTTTGACCAAAGGGGTATTAATTTGTTTAAGTTTAAAGATCTCGAACCATGATGTGCTGAATTTTAAGGTCAAATAGTTTTAAATAGAGGGGTATCTATTAGTTTAATGTCATAGAGCTTGGACCATGATCTTATATAGTTTAAGGTCATAAATCATTGAATAAAGGGGTAGCTATTAGTTTAAGGTTGTAGAGATCGGATCATGATGTGATGAAATTTAAAGTCATAAATCTTTAACCAAATGGGTATCTGTTAGTTTATGGTCATATAGATCAAACCATGATGTGGTGAAGTTTAAGTTCATATATCTTTGACCAAAGGGGTATCTAGGTCATAGATCTTAGACCATGATGTGTTGCGGTTTAAGTTTATGGATATTTGACCAAAGGGGTTCATGTGAAGTATTTGCTGAGAAACTTAGCATTGTTGGGAGGTGTGACACACTCTCCATCCATAGTGATTAAAGAGTATACTCTATGGGAATAGACCTTATTGATAATATAAGGTCCTTCCCACTTGGGTTATATCTTTGGAAACTTCTTACTGGGTATCAACAATGCTTTGAGAGCTAGTACCATGTCACCCTAGAGGAAGGATTCGAGGTAGACCTTGTTATTGAATGCTTATGCTACCTTATTCTAGTGTTTCTCTAAGTTATACAATGCATGGTTTTTTCCCTTAAGGTCTTCTAACTCATCTAGATGGACTTTTATATTCTATCTTGTATCGGTTGGTTATAAACAGTTGTTTGGAGTGACGATAACTAAACCTCAATAGGAAAAACTACCTATGTCCCATACACCATGGAATATAGGGTTGTCTGGGTTGAATTTAGAGTTGTCATCTGATAGGATCATAAGTAATTGGGTATTTTATAGGGACGAGTCTTATTATTCTATCCCACCATATTTTACAACATATTAGGTAGGGATTTGTTAAACACCTCAATTTCTCCATTCACCTGTGAATGGTAGCGGTAAGTGTAGTCAGACCAGATGTTGTACCTAGAATACAATTTATTCATCTTGGTAGCCTAGAAATTAGTGTTTTTGTTTGTGATAATAGTTTGAGGAACCCCAAATCAATGAATTGTGTAAGAGTTCACAAATTTTATCACATATTGGTTTTATCTTCATTAAGGGGAATTGATTCTTCCCACTTTGAGAAGAATTCTATTACACTAAAAATGAACCTACACTGTTGATCCATTACTGGTGGGTAGGGTCCCACAATGTCAAGTCCCCAAACTGAAAAGGGCTGAGAATATTTGGTAGTGTGGAGAAGCTTTGAATTTTGATGCACAAAGTTGTTTTAGATATGACATGCATGAAATCTATTGGAGAATTTGATGTAGTCATAGAAAATGGTGGTCCAAAAGTAACCCAACCTCCAAATTTGGTGGGAGAGACTCAATACTACCTAGTAGAATCCATAGGAACCAATATGGACCTCTTACATAACCTGAGGTATCTAATATCCATAGATTCAATGGAGGATAATTCCATAAAACTTATACCTTTAGAGGGACTTCACAAGGTTAGGGCCACTTAGGAGAGTGAATTTTTTTGCATGCTAGCAGATACACTCATGCTCGACTCAGTCTGGTGGGAGAATTCCATGATGGATATACTAAATAAATGGATTCATTAAATCATTCATTTCTTTAACCAAAGGGATATTTGAGGTCCCTGGTGTATAAGTACCAATTACCAATTGGTATACCTATTTATTACTATCATTATTGGAATTTATGGGGGTGATAAACCTCCAATGTTCCACATGAATGACCATGTCATCCTGATAAGTTTCTATGAGGGATGAGCATAAGCTTTAAACAACATCATCTTTTCTCTTTTGTGACCATGAAACATGTGTCACCTTAAGCTAAGAAACGAATTTGGCCATCAACTGATGAGTCTATTCTAGAAAGGGAACATGCTATTTCTTTCTAAAGAAATACTCACCCTTAATCTACTTGATGACTAGCTCAGAGTCTCCCTTCACATGTAAACATGGGACATCAATCTTGGGGGATAATTTGAGATTAGTGATAAGGGCCTAGTACTATGCCACATTATTAGTACATCCTTCCAATAATAAGAATGAGTATGGAAGGATGACTTGTGAAGGAGTGATGAAGACAATCCCCAAGACTACCATATAGATTTTAGGGTTACTAATCCTCCTACCAGTCAAAATTATGGTGGCACCATTGAAATGAATCTTCCAACATGATGCATCTTGATCCACTAATAGAATGGATTAATCTAGGAAATAAATGTCTAGGGGAAGTTACTCAGGGTTCGGCCACATGTCCATGAAGTATTATAGTCCTTGTCCTTTGATAGCATTCTATAGGACAAACCTAATGTCTAACTATTGGTGGATTATTGCCTAATGCACCAATCTCTCTATCAGTATAGGGATATTGAGGATATAATTTAATGTCACAACACATGATACCATCTATATCTCATATTTCTAAAAATAATGTCATAACTTATACACTATGAAGACCAGTGCAAGAAAAATCTTCTCGATGGGGGGGGGGGGTATTCAGCCTCCATGTTGAGGACCATGTAGATGAGATAGTATAAGTTATTCTCCCTACCCTTGTTTTTTCATTTTTTCTAGGAGGGAACCAAGGAATCAATCCATGGTGTTCAAATAAAATACCAAAAGGATTTCTTGAAATGGGTGGAATTAAGACTGGAGGTTGTATGAGGTGATGTTTAATTTACTAAAAGGACTTCTATAAGTCCTTATCCTATTGGTAAATGGTTCCCTTCTTCATGAGTCTCAAAAAGGGTATACACTTGCTGAACAGATTTATAATAAATCAGTGAATATAGTCTAAGTAGCCTTTTTCACCTCACAACTCCCAAAGGTTGTGTGGGGAAGGCATTTGATTAATAGCCTTGTTTTTCTTGGGATCAATCTCAATGAATCTATACCTGACAATTAATCCAAGGAATTTTGTAAATGTAACCCTGAATGCACACTTCAAGGGGTTCATCTTCAAGTGGTGGGAATGGAAGAAACTGAACACTTTATCAAGATATTTGATATAGTCCTAGAATTGGTGGTACTTAACCACCAAATCATGAATGTAAAATTCCAATAGGGTACTAAGGAGGGGTTTAAAGATATAGCGCATGGAAAGATAGTAAATGGAGCCATCATTCTTCAAGCCGAAAGGAATCACCTGGTAGCAAAAATTTCCCTATGGTTCCCTAAAGGTGGTATACTACTCATCCTCGAAGGTCATCCAGAACTGATTGTACCCATAATATCCATCCATTAAGGATGGTTCTTGGAACCTAGACATAGCATCAATCAATATGTCTATCACCGAAATGGGAAAGTCATCCTTTGGAAAAATGGAAGTTGAGGTCTCGTAATTCAATATATAATCTAGTATTCCCATTCTTCTTCTTAACTAGGACAATGTTGGCTAGCCACCTGGGGTATTGGACCTCTCTTAAGAAGTTGGATTTAATGAGATTGTCAACTTCAACCTCAACCATATCACCATGAGAGGGGTGAATCTATTTGGGAGGCTTTTTGAACCCCCAGTGACCCACTGGGGGGCCAAGGTGATGGATATAATCTGGGGATCGATTACTGGCATCTTGATATTTCTCCAATTAAACACATCATGGTGCAGCTACAGGAAGGCTACATATTTTTGTTTCTCCTCTGGTGTCATGGTCATGCTAAAAAGTGTCAGCCTCGGGTCTTCCTTAGTGCCAAGGTTCACCTGAGTTAACTAGTCAATAATAGTGGAGATTATCTCTTCAAATATAGGATGCGTGTATCCTATATCCTCTTTATAATCTAAGTATGGAATAAAAGGGATGAGGCAAATCTCCTAGAACTATAGATTTAGGGACAGCATCGTGATCTAATATGTTGGGGAAATATCCTTCAATTAGGTTCTCTTTATCTTCAGAGACTATAGTGACAAATATTGATGATCAAATTATATTCATTCTCAAACCATGAGTTCCACTCCTGATATCAAAGAAATGATGATGGGTCAAATTTCATTGAATCATACATGCCTTGTGGACATGCAAGAGTGTTGCATATCAATGGTTGTGAGGAAAACTTCCCGGTAATTGAAAGGGGTAGGGTTTTCTAGTATTGGTCAGGCCTATCCTATGTAGTTGTATGAGGTAATATATGAGTAATTCCTTTTCTTGGGGACTATAAAAAAACTTCCCAAATCTAGTGTCATGTGTTTATATTAATGGATTGGAAGGAAGAAGTTGTCTTTCATGTCTAACCAAAGTTCTACTATAGTGGTTGTCAGATCATTGGGGTAATTAATATGATCAACCTCATCAATATGGGGTTGTTTTCATTTCCTTGTATAGTACTTAGCATCCAGATAATAAGACTCACAAGATTTGAAAGGGGATGTGTCACCCTGGAGTACCCCTACTCGACCATCAAGGGGGTATTTGAGGCACTAGTGGTACAAAGAGGGAACCACTTCATGATTATGGATCTAGGGCCTTCCCAAAAGAAAATTTTAAGCTTCATTCTATGTGATTATCATAAATTCAATTCTTTACACTAGGAAACCAAATTGAGTCTTCAGCCAAATCTTTCCACAAGTCTTCTATTCACTCTTATCATATCTATGAATTATCATGTTATAGGGTATCAGATTCTTTTCTATGAGCCCTAGTTTGTGGAGTGTTTGGATTAGGATGTGATTAATCCCAAAGCCAATATCCCCTAGAAAGTTGTATACTTCCATGTTTTTGAACTGGACAATGAAATATAGCAGGCATATGTGCCTATAAATAGTGGCACCCTCATATTCTTTAGAAATTGAAATGATGGTCCTGCATCTATCCTACTCATCTTCCTTCATATAATAGGCCTCATTGGTAACTACCTCAATATCAAACTAAATGGGGCTCTTCAAAAATTTTATAATGGATTCACACATTTTCTTTGAAAATAGGATAGCCTTAATGATCTAGATTCTCACTAGTATGCTAGTGAGGTGCTTCAACACATCATATTTCTGGGTGAGGGGAATGATTTTTCCTATAGAAGGTTGTTATTTATAAGGGATCACAGCAATAATTGTTAGATAAGGCATTGTTTCATAGATAGTATTGAATATTATCTATTGTCGATTAGCTAGATTGCTCTGAATTTATGATAGTTGGGCACTAGATAGATGAGGTGGGGCCTTGGATGGGTGTAGTTGATCGTAGTGTGGTTGTGACTAAGTCGTATAGTCGACTAATATAGTCAGTTGTAGAGGAAAACCTAACAAAAGGTTGTACTTACTAATCCCTATGTGAGGATCATTTCATAGATTTATTAGAATGAACATCCTAGTTTGAAGTTCTAGCTTACACATTCATCTGGACTAAAACACTGGAATGATAATTTTATATGATGGCATGTCCTTTACCTCTCCGTCGATGGAATCGGTCAGAAGTAACCAAGGGGTTTGCATAGTGTTTCTTACTATTGAGTAGTGTTTAGTGATCCAGTAGTTCAACAGTGTCTGTGGAGGTTCATTTTTGCTCCTCATAAGTGGAATAGTCTAGGGCTAGACGAACCCTAGGTGCAACTCCAAGTTTAAAAGGCATGAATTCACCGAGGATGTAGGCTGGTTTTGGTACCGGTAGGGGACTATAATTTCTATTATGTTACTGACATCTACTCTTCAATGAATTGGAAGTATGTGGTGAAGATGGGGATGCGGTGACCAGAGGACCCATGGTGACCGTCGGAGGTTCTAGTTTACTCAATTGAGCATGGATAATTCCATGGTCATGAGTGATTGTCTTCAATTCCAACCAGTTATTATACACTACCACAAAACTGGGCAAGGCATGCACCTGCCTTTATCAGCACTAACAGTAAAGCGCTGATAAAGGTGTACCCTTTATCAGCGCTTTTTTAGCGCTGATAAAGGTTTTCCCTTTTATCAGTTCTTTTTTAGCGATGATAAAGGGATTATTTATCAGCGCTAAAAAAGCGCTGATAAAGGTTGTATTTATCAGCGCTTTTCATTTTAGCGCTGATAAATACACCCTTTATCAGCGCTTTTTACTAGCGCTGATAAAGGCTCACGTGGATTTGTTAAAAACCCGCGGGTCCTCTTCCTCCTCCCTGCACCCGGTCAGGCTCTCACAGAAGCCCTCCTCTGCGCCGTTGTTGCCACTGCTGCCGCTGCCGCCGCCTCCTCCTCCTCCACCGATGCCGCCGCCTCCTCCTCCTCCACCGCGGCCGCCGCCTCCTCCTTCTCCTCCTCCTTCTCCTCCTCCTCCGGCCGCCACCTCCTCCTCCTCCGGTCGCCGCCTCCTCCTTCTCCTCCTCCTCCTCCACTGCGGCCTCTTCCTCCTCCTCCTAGTTCGCTACCTCCGCCCTACCTCCACCCTGCCTCTGCGCTGCATCTGCACTGCCTCCAGTGCCTTTGTTGTCGACACCTCCTTCTCCTTCACCACCGGGTCCTCCTACTTAAGGTGATTCAAATTGAATTTTCATGAATTAATTATGTTTGGAATGGGTAAGTATTTGCCAACTATTCTTCGTGTTGAATCTTCAGTTTCCATGGGTGGTTTGGGATTGTGGTTATGTTTTGATCCTGACTATGGGTTGTTTTTATGATTTCCCACTACTTCATTAAATTTATTTAGTTATTCTTATGTTTTGGTGTTTTCATTTGGTTCATGTATCTCTTTATCTCCCCATAAACTATTATCTTATGGTTATTAATTTTGAGATGGGTTTGAGGAAATATATTAGATTTATTCTTATTTTTCTAAGTCTACCAACCTATTTTTAGGTGTTTCCCAAGGTATTGATGTGAGAGGGAATCACCGGTCACCGACAACCACCTTCTCAATCAAGGTTTTTGTGACCACACCCCACCACGACTCCACCCTCCATGATCAAACCCATAAAGCTCACACCCCACTGCGGACACACTCAGCACAAGCGGAATCTTTTGTGAACCAGACCCATTACAAGACATCCCTTCCCAAACCACATCTTCCGTGGACCCAATTCTTTGCAAGACTCACCCTACTTGAGAATTTCCAATGCATACAAATCCTTCGCGAACAAATCCTTCACGATCCGATACTTGCACGAGACAACCCCTTCACGATCCAACATAATGTTGATCTCCTCTGCAAAAACCACCCCGTGTGTTCGAATCCTTCACGAGAAAAACCCTTAACAAGCCCACCCCTTTCGCATACAAAACTCCTCAATGTGACCAACACTTTCCTGTGCAAACCAGAGTAAACTCCCTTGCATGAACCGAGACCCCTACACCCGCATAACTCCCCACTTGCAAACAAAGATCCATTATGCGAACCGAAACCCAGCGCAAACCTGCCCCAATGCGAACAAACTCCACTATGCGAACCAAGACCCAGCACGAACCAGACCCTACACAAACCAGACCCTACACAAACAAGCTCCACTTCCCCTACCAAAAACACAGCACGAACCTGCCCCTACTTGATCACTTCCATAGCAAACCACTACTTTTCAATCCCGGTGTGAACCACACCCTTGCCATCTCACCCATCACAGACTGGCCTCTATGCATTTACAACCACCACGCATAAGCACCTTCGTGATCCTCTTCCTTCATGAACTAGTACCTTTGGTCCCTTTAATCGCGTTAACCATAAACAGACGACACTCTCACAATTTCCACCCTTCACGATCAGAACAACACACTCCAAAAAAAGATTCACGAGTAGTATCTCTATCATAAATTGTATGATCATTTGTATATGTATGATTAGTATCTCTATAAATTAATTCTTTCATTTAAATACTAATTTAAAATCTTGATTTTAAATTTAATTTTATAAATTAATTCTTTCATTTAAATACTAATTTAAAAAAATATAAAATAATATTAAATGATCTTATTTATGTTAGAAAATAGCAATTATGGATTAGCCCAAATTAATCAGTGATTCAAGATATAAGATTATAATATGTCATAAAATGATAATTGTACACACAATAACATGAATCTTTTATGTGTCTATTATTTATGTTGAATAATGACATTTCTTTACTTCAAAAGACAAATGAAGACATACTTATCTCTTTCTACCAAATTGTTCATAATTATGTCACACACAGAAAAACCACTTGATAGAGCAACGGTTTAAATAGGATTTTATAAATGAGGATATAATGACCTTTCATTAACTAAATATTATATGATTTAATCCATCATGTATCATTCAAATAAAATTCAATGTTTAATATTCACTAATACGTGGTATACGAAATATCAATGCATTAAACCATGAATGCAGAGTAACCCAGAAATCAATGTATTGATGTATTTAATTAATACGTCATATTAATTGTATCTTATTAAAGACACATAATTTAGATTTAACATCCCCCACTTGGGTTGCATTGATAAATTAATAGACATATTAAGAAATCCAAACAAGCGCATCAATTAAAATAAAGCACATTATATCCCAAAATTTGACACATTAACACCACAAATACAATTTATGATAGAGATACTACTCATACATATACAAATGATCATATAAACAACAATGGATAAAGAATCACATAACTAAATGGATACTACTCGTGGTGGGGTGTGGTCACACAACCCTTGATTGGGTTCAGTTACTTACTCTTAACAGGAGATTCCATGTCTTTTATGGAGATTGTGATCTATAACCCTGGAGGGTTTGACAAGTTGCTTCTATGTTATGGTTCATATCATGTCATTTTTCCAAGGTTTTCCTTGGGTTTGTTGAGAAGTGTTCTTCATGTGAAATTTCAGTGGTCATGGAAAATTACACAAAATCATTTCTAGAGGACTTCATGGGATAACCTCCCCAATGAGTGTTTGAGTTTTCTATCTATTTGCTTCACAGGAAGATCCCATTTTCCATTCCATCACATCATAAGGCTCTGGCAGATTTAGAGGAGCAAAAAGATCAGCTAGAAGATCTTTAGGGAAATGGTTCTGTCTATATGATCATGTCACTATGAGATTTTCCAATTCTGTTTTCAATGAAGTCATATCATAGCCTATTAATTTTAACAGTCTACCGTAGTCATAGCCAGGTGACAGTAATGAATAATTACATATTGCCTATAATTGATGATTTTTTTGACCATCTTATAAGGTTCTATTGGTTTTTTAAAATTTTCTAGAGATCAGGGTACCAACAGTTGAGGGTTTGGGAAGAGGATGCTCAAAAGATAGATTTTTAAAGTCGATATGGAAATTTAAAGTATTTATGAATTCCATTTGGGATCACCAATGCTCTATCTATTTCATGGAACTGATGAACTAGATCTTTAATATCTTTCTAGACACCTCCATTTTCGTTTTTTTTAGAATACTTCTTGGTGTATTACAATATATAGGAGGAGTACTCCGATAATATGGAGGTTGTTTTGGGTGTTTTTAGAGAGCTTTGTATTTATTACAATATTATAAATTCCCCATATTTTGTTTAAGAAGTATTGTTTCATGGTCACATTATTTCCTTGGAAGGAGTTCTAGGTTATCCAAAAAAGGTTCCAGAAGTCATTTCTCCTCTAACCTATATACTCATCCTATGGATTTCAAATAGGATGAATATAAATAAAGAATGGATGAATGCCAATCGGTTGAAAAAAGAGTATGAAGAAGGCATGAAAGAATTTATCAAGTTTGCAAAAGATCATGCATGTGACTCTTCTCAAATCCTTTGTCCGTGTTTATGCTATTGTTATTCAAAACAAATTAGTCCAGATGAGTTGTAAGTACACTTGATCTGTCATGGAATAGATCAAAGTTATACATGTTGGAATAAACATGGGGAAACAACGAATGTAAGTAGTGACTGGGGTGACACTGCGTTTTATGGATCATCTGATATGATTAAAAACATGAACAATGAAGATGACTGTATGGAGGATGTGATTACAGAAGTGAATGATGATGAAGATCATATTGAGAAAATGACAAGTACATTCGAAGATGAACTTCGTGATTGCCCAAAATTGTTTGAGAAGTTAAAAAGTTGTGCAAAGATGCCTTTGTATGCTGGTTGCACTAAATATACAGCATTGTCAGCCATACTGAAGCTGTATAATTTGAAAGCAGATAATGGGTGGAGTGATGACAGTTTTACAAAACTACTTTCCCTCTTGAATGACATTCTCCCAGAAGACAATGAGCTCCCGATCCGAACATACGATGCCAAACGAATGCTATGCTCTATGGGTATGATCTCTGAAAGAATACACGCCTGCCCGAATGAATGTATACTGTTTCGCAAGGACCACAAATCACTTAAAGAATGCCCAAAGTGTGGTGCTTCTCGATACAATAAAGATGAATCTTGTCCTACTAAAGTTGTATGGTACTTTCCAATCATTCCAAGGTTTAGATGCCTATATGGAAGTGAGGAGACTGTAGAACAATTAACATGGTATGCAGATACAAGAATTAAAGATGGGATACTACGTCACCCGACAGACTATCCTCAGTGGAAGATAATCGATCATGAGTATCCTGAATTTGGAAACGAGTCGAGAAACCTTCGTCTTGCGTTATCTACAGATGGAGTGAATCCTTTTGGTTTTCAAAACAACAGTCACAGTACATGGCCGATTATGTTGATAAATTATAACTTACCACCGTGGTTATGCATGAAACAAAAATACATCATGTTATCTATGCTTATATCAGGACCAAAACAATCGGGTAATGATATTGATGTTTATTTAGCTCCATTGATCGAATATTTGAAATTATTGTGGGATTCAGGTGTTACATTGTATGATGCTTATAGAAAGGAAGATTTCACTTTGAGAGTCATGTTGTATGGGACGATAAATGACTTCCCTGCTTATGGAAATTTTTCAGGATATAGCATTAAAGGAACTCAAGGTTGTCCCGTTTGCGAAGAAGGTACACAATCAATTAGGTTGAAACATTCATCGAAAACCATGTTTCTAGGACATCGCAGATTTCTACCGCGACGACATAAGTACCGTTCTTGGAAGACATCATTCGATGGAAGTTAAGAAGAACGTACAGCACCGTCTCCACTAACAGGCGATCAATTGTTTGAGAAAGTTAAAAATGTGGACACTACTTTTGGTAAACCGGCTTCGAAAAACCTTAAGAAAATCGGTTGGAAAAAGAGATCAATTTTTTTTGAATTACAATACTGGAATTGTCTGTATGTAATACATTTTATTGATGTTATGCATGTAGAAAAAAATGTATTTGACAGTGTTATCAGCACGTTGATAAATACATCTGGCAAAACAAAAGATGGAATTAAGGCTAGGTTGGACATGGTTGAGATGGGAATACGAGAAGAGTTGGCACTAGTGAAGGGTGAAAAATGAACATTTCTTCCTCCTACTGCTTACACTCTTTCTAGGCAGGAGAGATATCAGTTTTACAACTTCTTGAATGACGTAAAGGTTCCAGAGGGGTATTCGTCAAATATCAGTAACCTTGTGTCAATGAGAGACTTGAAGTTAAAAGGTCTGAAATCACATGACTGTCATGTTTTGATGCAAAATCTCATTCCAATTGCTTTACGTTGCATTTTTCCCAAGAATGTCCCCCATACATTAACGAAACTGTGTTTCTTCTTCAAAGCTATATGCAGCAAAGTTATAGACCCGGCGAAATTTCCAGCTATGGAAAAAGAAATTGCCGTCATATTATGTGAATTAGAAATGTTCTTCCCGCCTTCATTTTTTGATATTATGGTTCATTTGATGGTCCAATTGGTGAGAGAGATTCGACTATGTGGTCATGTACATTACAGATGGATGTACCCCATTGAACAGTATATGAAGATTTTGAAAGGTTATGTCAAAAATCAAAGTCGTCCAGAGGGATGTATTGCAGAGCGATATATTGTTGAGTAAGCCGTTGAATTCTGTAACGAATACTTGTCTGGTGTGGAAAGAATTGGCTTACCGAAATCTCGTCACACTGGGTGGCTTGAGGGTGAAGGAATTTCTGGAAGAAAGGTTGTCACAATCAATATTACAGATCGGGAGCAGACCCACCTTTATGTTTTTCATAACAGTTTCGACGTTGACCCATATGTTGAAATACACAAAGAAATTCTTAGGCATTTGAATCCATCAAGGGCTGAAAATGGATATCAGATACACATAATCTATAGTTTATAGGATGGTTTAGAGATCATATTTTTAAGAAGTCAGATGAAAATCCAAAGTCAATTTCGGAACGACTTCGATGGCTAGCCGGAGGACCAAGTGTGTATGCATTATCTTACAATGCTTATGTAGTTAATGGTTATACATTTTATACTAATGAACATGATGAAGACAGTACCATGATGAATAGTGGGGTTAGACTTGTGGCTGAAGCGATGCATGTTTCCGGTGCTAAGGACAGAAATCCAATTTATGCGAATATGTCATACTTTGGCATCATCAAACAAATATGGGAGTTGGATTATATGGAATTTCAAGTTCTGATATTTCAATGCAAGTGGGTTGATAACAGGAGTGCTGTTAAAATAGATGATTTGGGATTCGTGAAAGTTGATTTCTATAAGGAAGGGGAGAAAGACGAATCATTTATAATGGCATCACAGGTAGTGCAAGTATTTTATGTTCCAGATCCCGCAAACCGAAACTGGTCAATTGTTCTGTTATCGACAAAAACAGCTGAAGGGATAGATGAAAATTCAATGAAAGATGACCCTTTCATTGGGACTTCTCAATCATTCTGCAGTGGTCCCAATGTAGACGACGTTTTGTATGTTAGAGGAGACTATAATGAAGGTATATGGATAGTTGATAGAGGGGTCAAATCCCTTCAGCCTTTAAAAAAAGGGAGTTCAATAATCAGGTTATTGATTTTATTGTAATATAGATTGTGTTACATTATGTTATTATCTGTTCACTGCTGCTTTTATGTGATCTATATTAAATTTTAAACTAGTTCTGCAGATAATGACTTCTTCACCTACTGATGCACCCAATCCCAAGACACAACACATCTCTCA
This sequence comes from Viscum album, assembly GCA_963277665.1. Classification (NCBI taxonomy): domain Eukaryota; kingdom Viridiplantae; phylum Streptophyta; class Magnoliopsida; order Santalales; family Viscaceae; genus Viscum; species Viscum album. The sequence continues at coordinate 567,125,838 of OY728160.1, read as the reverse complement.
ACCTGTTGCAGATGGTCCCACTGCTGAGAGACAACAGGTATCTCAACCTATTGCAGTTGGTCCCACTGCTGACGTACAACTGGTCTCTCAACCTATTGTAGCTGGTGTTAGTGTCGATGCTAGCGCTTCGGAGAAACATAATGATGATGTAGAAACTGAGGAAATGTTAGGCGATGAAACCCCAGCGAAACAAAAAAAAACAGGTGCGCCGTAGTTTGACAGTTTTAGCAAAAATCCTTAAGGCAAGAGAAAAAGGCATCAAATATGAGGTGGGATGGAATAAGCTAGGTCAGCATGTAAACCCCAACAAAGCCATGTTTAGTAGCTACATTGGAATCGTCACTCGACAACGTGTTCCGATTGACGTAGAGTCGTGGCACCATGTTGTCAACGGGTTGAAAACATTAATGTGGGAAGAGATTACGGTAACATTACGATATCATCTATTTAATTTATTAAAATAAAATAAAATATTGAAATATTGACTAACCCTTCATCATCTCTTGCAGAGTGAATTTATAGTAGATGTTTCTCACAAAGAATATGTTTTCAGACTGGCAGGAAGGATTCATAGAGTCTTTCGTAGCATTTTAACGAAACATCATCTGAAAGATGCCAAAGGGAAAATCAAGCTGCACTCGCCTCCTCTTTATGCACACTTGATATCCCAAGGAACGTGGGATGTGTTTTGCAACCGTCGTGCGGAACAGAATTTTTAGGTACATTGTGTTTGGTTACACGTTGTGTAACGTTGCTTGTATTCATCACATTGATTGATAGGTTTTTATTTATGAAACAACAACTGAGTGCTGAAAATAAATAACGGTCAGCAAAACCAGCGTACCCCTACCGTAAAGCAAGGTTAGGGTACGCTTCAATTGAAAAACAATTGGTATGTAGTTTAAAAGTACTGTAATAATTTTATGTGACATAAAACAACACTGTAACCATGTTTTTCTGTTCATATGCAGATTGATGAATCAAAATTTCAAGTCACTTCCATTCCACGCCATGTGCTATGGAAGGAGGCTCGTGTTAATAAAGAGGGGAAACTGATAGATGAAAACACACAAAAAGTGTGGGAAACATGTGTAAGTATGACATAATATAAACTTGTTTTGCTTTAAATCACTATTACATAACTATGCTTACTTATTTTTTCATATTTTCTATTTGACATAGTCACAGGAATCAACAACACCCACACCGGATGCAGACATACTTTCAACGGCCTTGAAACAGCCAGAACAGTATGGCCGTGTCAGAGGTGTGGGTTTTGGGGTGTCACCCTGGACATATTTTCAGAAAAAAAAACAAGAGGATGAACAAACTAAATAATTGCATGTAATGAGATATAAAGTAGCTACCCTTGAAGAACTAATCCAAACTCAGGGAAAGATGCTAACGAGTTTGATGGAGGAGAGGCGAAGAGAACAAACAACTCAAGAACAACCCCCGCGAGAAGATTCACCCCGCACCAGCTTTGAGGCGAGCCATTCCCCTCAAAGACCTTACTTAACCGAGGTAATCAATGTTATAATATTCTTTTTTGTGAGATGTGAATCACATACACTGATACCTTTCATGTAATGATATTCTGCAGGGTGAAAATGACTGTGATTTATATCTGTCAACTCCCACCCATCGCCTTGTAGCGAGGGCTATGGTGTTCAATATGCAGAATGACACGCTACACTCCAGACCACTTCTAACCAGTCATGTCAAGGTGTTGATTAACGTAGCTCATGAGCCGAGCACCGAGCTACCCATGCCAAATGACGATGACGACATTCATACGGTGGAAAAAGCTGTTGGAACATTCATTGCATGGCCGTCAAATCTTGTAAAAAAACATGTCGAGCAGGAGGTATTCATTTCTAGTTCATTTTTCAAGCAGAACCTTTAACATTAAATTAGAAAATGGATAAACTGATGAATGTTATTACAGAAGTATAAAATGGAGAAGCTAAAACAAAAGAGCGGCTCCAACATTGGATCAACCAACCGATCAAAACGATCTACTGAGAGCACGTTCACCCTACCCGTTCTATATCCACATTTAATATCATTGCAAGCTCATGTGGATACGAAAATGAAAGATGGCAAGAGTCATACAATTGTTTGTGAAAAAGATATGTACGAAGAGGAAACAATAGATTTCGTTAGTGCAGACGTTGTTTCTGAGATCATCACATACAACTGGCTAGGCGCCTCAGTTATAAATGTATACATGAGGTATGTTTTCATGATTTGATTTTATAGAAGCTGATATACTTTGATAATTATGGATAAATACATCTCATATTTTTCACAGGCGTGTATATGAAAAACAATTGAAGGGATTTTCCCATGAATACAAATTTGGACTCGTTAGTCCTCACACCATTTCTACACAACGAACAGAAATAGATTCTAATTTTCAGGCTGAATTGATGTCAAATCTGCTCAGAATGTTTCAAAGAATAATTACGACTGACAGGCTCTTTTTAATACCAACGATTCAAGGGTAAAACTCTAAATTTTAATCATATCAATTATATTTTCATTTCTATTAGTACTTATTTCTTTTTGTGTTTTTAGGGAACATTGGATGCTCATTGCTGTCAATTTAGATACTCCAAAGATTTATTTTCTGGATTCACTGCATGGATATCCAACTAACCGACCACAGATGATGGCGATTGTCAATTTTTAATACACTAGATCCAACATTTTAGAACTAAATATCTAATTATATAATTTATATTATCTTTTAATGAGGATTTTGTTATGATAGGGCGGTGTATGAATATCGTCTAAAGGCTGGAATGAATCTAGGGCGTAAGGACGACAATGCCCACAAGATCTACAAATGGAGAAGTATCTGGGTATATATAATTATATTTCACTATCCAAATACATATCAAAACAAATTACATATTTTTCTCGATGTTTCTGCAGTGTCTGAAACAAACAAATGACAAGGACTGCGGTTATTATGTTTGTAAATTTATGAAAGAGATTGTATTTCATGGACAAACTAGCATCCCTGAAGAGGTATTTTTGAAAATAATTACTACTTTATTTAAAATAATTATTAATCCTTTGTGTATTTATATTTTTTCAGTACTACTATGATTGTCGCAAAAACTCCTATTCAGAAGATGATATAAATGTCTTTAGAAAAGAATGAGCATCGTACCTGGTGGAAGAATGTAAAAAAATAGGATAATGAATGTGAATTCCTAATACTTATTTTATCTTTATATGGTCATTAATATCTCCCTTTACACTTATTGAGAATCTATGATCTCCTTTTCTTATGATTCATATCCTTAGATTAGTGAATTCCTACTACTTAGTTTGTGTAACACCCCAAGCTTCTACGGTACGTTTCCCTTCGAATAATGCGATAGCGTGTGTTGTACGCAACCTCGAGTTCTAACACACACCACAACTAATTAAACTAGCCGTTGTGAATAGTAATACCTACTTTTTGAAATCATGTATATTTTATATTTCAAAATGGACTTCATTTTTGGATTCGGAATATTGAAATTAGCCTAGGGTGAAATTTTGGTACTTTTCGGATAACTTTTATATTTTGATGAATAGTGAAAATTACTAAATTTTAATTAAAAACAACTTTTTTAATCAAAAATAATTAATAGTGATAAATTATGAATTCGAGTGGTTTTAAAGTATATTTAGAATATATTTTTACCATTTAATATAATGTTGGTCATTGGACATAATTTTACAATTAAACCGAACATAAACAAGTGTCAATCTTTTGATAGTTATTATCTCTTAAAAACACGCTTTTTGTTTTGACAGCGGGAATTAATTTTAAATTAATTTCTGCCAATTCTGTGTTTTGAATTTAGGAAAATGGATTCCATATTTGGAATCATTATGTTCAAATTGTGTAAATAGGTAACTTTTATTTTTAGACATTTTGAATAATTACTGCGGTAAATATTTTATTTACCATGGTTAAGGGTAAATCCGGTAAATAAGGGTTAAACAAATAATATTATAATAATACTAAATTACCCTAAAACGTGTCTTAACCCTATTGGTTGATACATGGTCGACCATGGGCATCTTTGGGTCAATTTTGGGACCTCATGGATCCACTTGTAAGTGATAATGACACTTTATTTTAATTAAGTTAAAATGAATACAAAAATGACACAAGCATATATCTTTTAGAAAAACAATTGTTACATAGGGTTATATATGTTGGATTTTATATTATAAATATTAATTATAAAGATAAAAAGATTTCCTACATAATTATATTTTATTTATAATTTTTAGACATTAAATAATTTATTTTATTTATGACACAATGATGATGAATTAATTACTATAATAGTAAACAATTAAACTAATTGATATTATAAATACCCAAATAAATATAATATGAAACTTTTAATGAATTAAACTAATTTTATAGGATAATATGATATATTAGGATTGATTTAATTGACTTTGTACGAAGTAATCAATCTGTTATGAGTTTCACAAAAATAAACTATTGAATAGTGTCAAAATTGACATAAAAGAGTTCTTAAAACAAATATTATATTATTAATTGATATTAAATTCCTAAAAATCTAAGGTTCGGAAAAGAGACTTATATCATGATAGGTTCGTCATTAATGGAACAGTTGGGGGTCTCTTGGATGTATATAGTAAGTTTATTAACCATATTATATAAAAATACAAAGAGACATTGTAAAAGTGAAACTAATTAACTTAGAGTTAATACTTAAAGATAAGGTTAATATAAGTACCCAAACCTGTCTAAATTCTATTGGTTGAGTGGTTTTAGACCTATCCCCATCTTAACCTTTGAATAGTCAACTTTGGAGCCACTGGAAACCGAATATGAATTTATTATAAACTAATATCTCTAGCTTTTCCAAAGGTGCCCCTCACCCTTCTTATAAAAGGGCACTCCCCCTTCTCATTTCTTCACACCTTCAAAGCCTTTTGGTTCGACCAAACTCTGCCCAAATACTCTCCCAACATCCCTCACTACAACCTAGAGGCCTTATTTTGATCAGAAAGCCAACCTAAGGAGCCCTTTTGATCAAATCAAAAGGAAGAACCCGAAGAAGAGGTAATGATTTCACCACCCTTTTCCAAGTTCATTTCTTCTTCCACTTCTTCTTCCTTTGTTGTTACCATTCTAAAATAATAAATTCAGTATCATATATATACTATTATGTTATTATAAATATGGTACAACCATATTAATTATTCTATCCACTCTTTGAATAACATGTCACCATACGTGCGTACGTACGGCTTACCGTCTCCACGTAGTGGTGTAATTGTTATTCAATATATTATTATTTGGATGGGTATAATAATGATATGTAACTCATGTAAATAATAAATAAAACATGATAATGATTCTTTATATATGATATAACAACCATTTATATATTATTTTAATATCAAAAGAATGATATTGTCGCTCGTGCGTACGTACGGACTACCGTCTCCACGAACGCGATGAGATTCATTCTCCATCGTATCCATTCAAGTATAATTATCATTTGATGATTTAAAAATGATGTTAAGGACTTGATATCATTCTGGATATGAATAATATACAACCTATCCTTTACAAAAATTTCTTACGTGACAAAACATATAAAAGAAAACAAGTAAGTTAACACCCGAAACAACGATAATACTAAGATATTATTATAAATCGATATTAAAAGATCATATATGATATCATATTAATGTATATGATTCTTGTATAATTTAGTAACAATTATTTCACCATTATACAGGAGGTTAACCTACCCCAACCAAGTAAAATAACAAAGTAAGGGTTATTTCACAATCTCTTCATTATCCGAGGTTGTTTATATGTAATAATCTACTGGGATCTCTTTATCATCCACATCTATGTTTTCTTAAAAATGTATTTCAAAACATTTTTTTATTATTTACAAGAATATGGGTTAAAGTAATTTATACCCTTGTTTGACTTTTTATAAGAGGTTTATAAAGGAATCTTTCCGTCGTTTTCAAAACAAGGTCCTTTTAACCTTTTCGACAGAATTAAGGTAAGAATGTTTTTTTTTAACTTATACGGCGGGTGCGGATATTTTCCGCCGTTATAAAATCATAAAATCTTCCCTTACAATCTTATAAGAATATTTTCAAAGAAAATGTTTTATTTTATATGGATCTTAAATGATTTCAAAATAAAAGGAGATATTTCTTTAAAAAGAATTTTGATTTCATCTATGTCAACATCCTTTGATGGATTTTAAGATTATTTGAAGTTGATTTATTATGATACAAAACTTCTATATTGTATTGAAGGTTTTGTGATATTTTTGACTGTGGATGTGCTATTTTTATACCATTCATAGTTTATGGTGAAATTATTGACATTTCGTATGCTAGTTTTAATACGAATGTTTATGTTATGTTTAAACCTTTTCATATGGGAATGCATTGGACTTAGTAAGTGATAGGTGGAGCCCGCTATAGCTCCTCGATGCATCGGTAGGTCTCATGAGACAAACTAGTGTCTTGGCACAAGGCCTTGGCAAAATCTTATTTGTAGTCTTGGCACGAGGCCTTGGCTATGTGGTTATGATAGTCTGGCATTATGCATTCCATCATTATGAAAGTGGTTATTGATTTTGCATGTGATTATTCGATTAGTAGAATAACCATGTGAATAAGTAAATGGCATTATTTCATTTTATTTATGCCATACTATGTTAAATGTTCAAGTTTAAAAGGCTTTTGTTTTAGTTATACATTGCCTTAAATGTTTATTCTTATTTATGAAAGTTTCCGCTATATTGTTATCCTTACTGGGCATTTGAGCTCACCCATTTTCTATGTTTTATTTTTCCCAGGAAGTGAAGAAGTAAATTATGAATGACCTGCAGGGATGTTATGAGGGGATTATAGTGTGGACTATGGAAACATTATGCTGTTGTAGTAGTTTTTCATTTTATGATGTAATATAAAACTTATGAATATATCTAGTGTTTCCTAGGCTACTAAACCAATCGGTCTTTTGAGATTTGATCTTTCTTGTGATCATGCCAATGTTATGTAATAATGCACCGACTCTAGGTAACTGGAGTCGGGGCGTTACAGTTGGTATCAGAGCAAGTTTAGTACAAACCTTGGAAGCTAGATTTAGATAAACTCTGATTAGAGAACATAGACCTAAGATGAACTTTGAGGATTAGTATAGAAGAACTTCCTAGAATTTTGGTATTGTAGAGATTTTGTGAGTTTTTAGAGCAATACATCCCTGTCTGGATACGAGCAGGTAGAGCCGGCTCTGGCACAGATGTACCTAGGGGTAAAACCCGAAAACACTGCTTTGAGCTAGACTCGAATGGGAACTGGTGCACGACAACGGGCCTTGCTGCACTCTTGGTTACGACACTCCCGGGGGATATGCTTAGGATAACTCTCATTTTCTTTACAAATCATTATGAAGGGTTTGTGAGTATATACTTCCTCAAAGAAAACATTTTTATGATTATGGATTATATCCATAAATAGTTCAATTTATGTTAAGTGTTTTATAAGTATGGGATTATGTATTTTGATTCATAAACTGATCTAGTTTATGCCATTGTTTAGAAATGGCGCCTAGTGGAAGAAATGGAAAATGTATCAATGCACGCACTCCATGTAGGGATTGCCCTCCTGCTCAAGATAATTATAGTGGGGCTGGTGATGCAACTGTTTCCGATCATCTAATCACCATACTGGGACAACATACTCAGGTTATGAATAATAACCTTACCCGTATGGAGCACCCTGATCCGCAGCATGGAGGATCAATGTTAGATCGATTCATGAGGAAACAACCACCAAAGTTCAATGGGAATACAAATCCCTTAGTAGCTGAGCAATGGATATTTTCCCTAGAGAAAATATTTCAAGCTTTGGGGAGCAGTGAAAGGGAAAAAGTTATCATGGCAGTTTACCGCCTCACTGGAGATGCTGATCAATGGTGGTCATTGATTCAAAACATGAAGGAAGATGATGAAGTATCAAATATAGAGTGTAGGGAGTTCAAAGATCTGTTTTTAGAAAAATACTTTCCTCGCGACCATCGAGCAGATATGGAAAGGCAATTTCTGAGTCTGAGACAAAAGGAGGATGAGAATGTCACAAAGTATGAGGCTAACTTTACAAGGTTAGCAAGGTACGCTGGTGATTATATACATAACCAAAGAAGTAAGATTGATCATTTCTTTGATGGGTTTAAACCATTTCTCCGTCGAGCATTAGTCTCAAAATCCTTTTCATCGTACGAAGACATTGTCTCATGTGCTATCAAGACCGAAAAGGAATTCTCTAAGTCTTATGACTTTAAAGCAAAGCAAGAGAAGAAGAGACCTACTGATCAATCTGGGAATGGAAATAAGGGGAAGAAGGGAAAGGTTGAATATCCATCTTGTGGTAAATGCGGGAAGAAACATCCTGGTACTTGCTTGAAGGGAATTGGAGTCTGTTACAAGTGTGGTGAAAAAGGCCACCAAGCTCGTGATTGCAAGGGGAAGAAGGAATCTACCAACGTTCAGTGCTACAATTTCAAGGAGATGGGACATTATGCAAATGCATGTCCTAAGCGTCAGGAGAACTTACCTCAGAAAAGGCCAAGGGATCAAGGCCAGGCTTATGCTATCACTACTGCTGAGGTAGAAGCTCTGAAAGACGTGGTGGCAGGTAATTTAATGGTTTCCTCAAGTTTAGCAAATGCATTATTTGATTCTGGATCATCGCATTGTTTCATATCTTCCCAGTTTTCTAAGAAAATTAGATATTTCCAATTTGATTTAATAAGGGAGTTGTCAGTTAAAACTCCTAAGGGAAGTATCATTGCAACAAAGTTTTGTGAATCAGTCCCCATTAGAACACATAAATTTTCTTTATCTGCTGATCTCATCATCATACATATGATTGAGTTTGATATAATCCTCGGTATGGACTGGCTTTCGGACTATGATGCGAAGATTTATTGTAAGAAGAAAGAGGTAACGATTCTTGATGATAATGATAAGGAACACCTTATTTTTAGAGCAGAATCGTCACCACCTAATTCTTATTTAGATCCACCCCCAGTATCTCAACTTAATTCAATTATTGGGGAGGAAGAGAATGAAATAATTGTCGGTGAGGAAAGGAATGTTCAAATAGAGGATGTACCTGTTGTGAAAGAATTTGTAGATGTATTTCCGGAAGATTTACCTGGACATCCTCCAGAACGAGAAGTTGAGTTTTCTATTGATTTGATTCCTGGATCAAGGCCTATATCGAAGACCCCTTATAGAATGGCCACTGTAGAATTATTCGAACTAAAGAAACAACTAGAGGAATTGAGTAATAAGGGATTTATTCGCCCTAGTGTTTCTCCATGGGGAGCCCCTGTTCTTTTTGTTAAAAAGAAAGATGGATCTATGAGGTTATGTATCGACTACAGGGAGATCAATGCTATAATGATAAAGAACAAGTATCCCCTACCTCGTATTGATGATTTATTTGACCAACTGCATGGAGCTCAATACTTTTCAAAGATTGACCTTCGATCTGGATACCATCAGTTGTGTGTGAAGAAGGAAGACATTCCAAAGACAGCATTTCGAACCAGGTACGGGCATTACGAGTTTACCGTAATGCCGTTTGGATTGACTAATACACCATCTGTATTCATGGATCTGATGAATAGAGTTTTCAAGGAGTATCTCGATGAATTTGTGGTGGTATTTATTGATGATATATTGGTATACTCCAAAACCTACGAAGATCATGAAAATCACTTGCGCATTATCTTGAAGACTCTGAGGAGGCATGAATTATATGGGAAGTTTAGCAAGTGTGAATTCTGGCTTCAGGAGATTTCTTTTCTTGGCCATATTGTCTCTAAAGATGGAATCTCTGTTGATCCTTCTAAGACCAAGGCAATCCAAGAATGGCCAGCACCTACGAGTATAACTGAGGTATGCAGTTTTATTGGTTTGGTAGGTTATTATCAACGTTTCGTCCAGAATTTTGCCCGATTGGCTAACCCATTAACGAAGCTCACACGTAAAGGGGTTAAATTTGTTTGGACAAAAGAGTGTGAAGAATGTTTCGAAGAACTGAAGAAAAGATTAGTCAATGCTCCTATATTGACTCTACCATCGGGGAATGATGGGTTCGTTATTTATAGTGATGCATCGAAGAAAGGACTTGGTTGTGTCCTTATGTAGAATGATAGAGTTATTGCCTATGCATCACGACATTTGAAAATTCACGAACAAAACTATCCTACTCATGATCTTGAGTTAGCAGCTATGATCTTTGCTTTAAAGATATGGAGGCACTACCTCTATGGTGAAAAATGTGAGATTTATACTGATCACAAGAGTTTGAAGTATATTTTCTCACAAAAAGAACTCAACATGATGAAAAGGAGATGGCTTGAATTACTCAAGGATTATGATTGTACGATACACTACCACCTGGGGAAGGCAAACAAGGTGGAAGATTCTTTGAGTAGAAAAGACCATGGAGTTTTGAACAATATGAGAATTGAAAGGGATCCAATTTTCATGGATCTAGTGAAGATGGACATGGGAATAATCAGGGAAGGTGAAACATCAATTCTTTTTCAAATGGTTGCCAAACCATCTTTACTAGAAAGGATTAAGAGTTCTCAGACCGATGATGAAGAATTCCAAAAGAAGATTAAAGCTGTGAATGATGGGAGATTGAGAGACTTTGTGTATGAAGATGGAATTTTGAAATTCGGGAAGAGACTTTGTGTTCCCAATATACCTGATCTAAAAAGGGAATTGCTGGATGATGCTCATAGTTCCAATTTCTCTATACACCCTGGGAGCACCAAAATGTATAGAGATTTGAAGGAACATTTTTGGTGGGAAAACATGAAGAGGGAGATTGTTGATTTTGTGTCAAGATGTATGGTTTGTCAACAAGTGAAAGCTGGAAGGCAACAGCCTGGAGGTGTCACGCAACCTCTTCCCATACCGGAGTGGAAATGGGACAATATTACGATGGACTTTGTCATGGGGCTACCAAAGACTCCTAGAAGGAATGATGCAATATGGGTGATTGTTGATCGTCTTACCAAGTCAGCACATTTTCTTGCTATAAGAGAAGATCTACCCCTGGAACGTCTAGCAAGACTATATATTAATGAAGTTGTGAGACTTCATGGAGTACCCTTATCAATTGTTTCTGATCGTGATCCCCGTTTTACTTCAAGATTCTGGAAAAGTCTTCAGAAATCCCTGGATATAGAACTTCATTTGAGCACTACATACCACCCTCAGACAGACGGACAATCAGAACGGACTATTCAAACCTTAGAAGACATGTTGAGATCTTGCTCACTTGACTTTCAGGGTATGTGGGATCAATATTTACCTCTGGTAGAATTTTCCTATAACAATAGCTTCCATTCGAGTAGTCAGATGGCACCATATGAAGCGTTATACGAAAAGAGATGTCGTACACCAACCTGTTGGGATGACGTTGGTGAAAGAAAACTTGTAGGCCCAGAACTGGTGGAGGAAACGGTGGAAAAGGTGAAAGTAATCCAAAATCACATCAAAGCAGCTCAAAGTAGGCAGAAGACCTATGCCGATATTCGAAGGAAGGATTTGGAATTTCAAGTCGGTGATCATGTTTTTCTGAAGGTATCTCCGTGGAAGGGAGTCATACGTTTTGGTAAGAAAGGTAAATTGAGTCCCAGGTACATCGGACCTTTCGAAATTCTAGAACGAATTGGGGTTGTAGCTTACCGATTGGCAATGCCGCCAAGTCTCTCCAAAGTTCACGATGTGTTCCACGTATCTCTGTTGAGAAAATACATGCCTGATCCAACGCATGTACTCACCTATGAAGAATTAGAACTGGAACCCGATCTGTCTTATTGCGAAGAGCCCGTCAAGATTCTTGATACGAGAGAACAAGTGCTGAGAAACCGGACGACGCGTCTGGTAAAAGTTTTGTGGAGAAACCATAAGATGGAAGAGGCAACGTGGGAACCCGAGGAACTTATGATGAAGAACCACCCGAGTCTTTTTATGCAGTAATACCCTAAGAAATTGTGAGGACGCAATTATTTGAAGGAGGGGAGAATGTAACACCCCAAGCTTCTACGGTACGTTTCCCTTCGAATAATGCGATAGCGTGTGTTGTACGCAACCTCGAGTTCTAACACACACCACAACTAATTAAACTAGCCGTTGTGAATAGTAATACCTACTTTTTGAAATCATATATATTTTATATTTCAAAATGGACTTCATTTTTGGATTCAGAATATTGAAATTATCCTAGGGTGAAATTTTGGTACTTTTCGGATAACTTTTATATTTTGATGAATAGTGAAAATTACTAAATTTTAATTAAAAACAACTTTTTTAATCAAAATAATTAATAGTGATAAATTATGAATTTGAGTGGTTTTAAAGTATATTTAGAATATATTTTTACCATTTAATATAATTTTTGTCATTGGACATAATTTTACAATTAAACCGAACATAAACAAGTGTCAATCTTTTGATAGTTATTATCTCTTAAAAACACGCTTTTTGTTTTGACAGCGGAAATTAATTTTAAATTAATTTCTGCCACTTCTGTGTTTTGAATTTAGGAAAATGGATTCCATATTTGGAATCAGGATGTTCAAATTTTGTAAATAGGTAACTTTTATTTTTAGACATTTTGAATAATTACTGCGGTAAATATTTTATTTACCATGGTTAAGGGTAAATCCGGTAAATAAGGGTTAAAAAATAATATTATAATAATAATAAATTACCCTAAAACGTGTCTTAACACTATTGGTTGATACATGGTCGACCATGGGCATCTTTGGGTCAATTTTGGGACCCCATGGATCCACTTGTAAGTGATAATGACACTTTATTTTAATTAAGTTAAAATGAATACAAAAATGACACAAGCATATATCTTTTAGAAAAACAATTGTTACATAGGGTTATATATGTTGGATTTTAGATTATAAATATTTATTATAAAGATAAAAAGATTTCCTACATAATGATATTTTATTTATAATTTTTAGACATTAAATAATTTATTTTATTTATGACACAATGATGATGCAGTAATTACTATAATAGTAAACAATTAAAATAATTGATATTATAAATACCCAAATAAATATAATATGAAACTTTTAATGAATTAAACTAATTTTATAGGATAATATGATATATTAGGATTGATTTAATTGACTTTGTACGAAGTAATCAATCTGTTATGAGTTTCACAAAAATCAACTATTGAATAGTGTCAAAATTGACATAAAAGAGTTCTTAAAACAAATATTATATTATTAATTGATATTAAATTCCTAAAAATATAAGGTTAGGACAAGAGACTTATATCATGATAGTTTCATCATTAATGGACCACTTGGGGGTCTCTTGGATGTATATAGTAAGTTTATTAACCATATTATTTAAAAATACAAAGAGACATTGTAAAAGTGAAACTAATTAACTTAGAGTTAATACTTAAAGATAAGGTTAATATAAGTACCCAAACCTGTCTAAATTCTATTGGTTGAGTTGTTTTCTACCTATCCCCATATTAACCTTTGAATAGTCAACTTTGGAGCCACTGGAAACCGAATATGAATTTATTATAAACTAATATCTCTAGCTTTTCCAAAGGTGCCCCTCACCCCTCTTATAAAAGGGAACTCTTCCTTCTCATTTCTTCACACCTTCAAAGCCTTTTGGTTCGGCCAAACTCTGACCAAATACTCTCCCAACATCCCTCACTACAACCTAGAGGCCTTAGTTTGATCAGAAAGCTAACCTAAGGATCCCTTTTGATCAAATCAAAAGGAAGAACCCGAAGAAGAGGTAATGATTTCACCACCCTTTTCCAAGTTCATTTCTTCTTCCACTTCTTCTTCCTTTGTTGTTACCATTATAAAATAATAACTTTAGTATCATATATATACTGTGATTTTATTATAAATATGGTACAACCATATAAAGTATTCTATCCACCCTTTGAATAACATGTCACCATACGTGGGTACGTACGGCTTACCGTCTCCACGTCGTGGTGTAATTGTTATTCAATATATTATTATTTGGATGGGTATAATAATGATATGTAACTCATGTAAATAATAAATAAAACATGATAATGATTCTGTATATATGATATAACAACCATTTATATATTATTTTAATATCAAAAGAATGATATTGTCGCTCGTGCGTACGTACGGACTACCGTCTCCACGAACGCGATGAGATTCATTCTCCATCGTATCCATTCAAGTATAATTATCATTTGATGATTTAAAAATGATGTTAATGACTTGATATCATTCTGGATATGAATAATATACAACCTATCCTTTACAAAAATTTCTTACGTGACAAAACATATAAAAGAAAACAAGTAAGTTAACACCCGAAACAACGATAATACTAAGATATTATTATAAATCGATATTAAAAGATCATATATGATATCATATTAATGTATATGATTCTTGTATAATTTAGTAACAATTATTTCACCATTATACAGGAGGTTAACCTACCCCAACCAAGGAAAAGAACAAGGTAAGGGTTATTTCACAATATCTTCATTATCCGAGGTTGTTTATATGTAATAATCTACTGGGATCTCTTTATCATCCACATCCATGTTTTCTTAAAAATGTATTTCAAAACATTTTTTTATTATTTACAAGAATATGGGTTAAAGTCATTTATACCCTTGTTTGACTTTTTATAAGAGGTTTATAAAGGAATCTTTCCGTCGTTTTCAAAACAAGGTCCTTTTAACCTTTTCGACAGAATTAAGGTAAGAATGTTTTTTTTAACTTATACGGCGGGTGTGGCTATTTTCCGCCGTTATAAAATCTTAAAAGCTTCCCTTACAAGATTATAAGAATATTTTCAAAGAAAATGTTTTATTTTATATGGATCTTAAATGATTTCAAAATAAAAGGAGATATTTCTTTAAAAAGAATTTTTATTTCATCTATGTCAACATCCTTTGATGGATTTTAAGATTATTTGAAGTTGATTTATTATGATACAAAACTTCTATATTGTATTGAAGGTTTTGTGATATGTTTGACTGTGGATGTGCTATTTTTATACCATTCATAGTTTATGGTGAAATTATTGACATTTCGTATGCTAGTTTTAATACGAATGTTTATGTTATGTTTAAACCTTTTCATATGGGAATGCATTGGACTTAGTAAGTGATAGGTGGAGCCCGCTATAGCTCCTCGATGCATCGTTAGGTCTCATGAGACAAACTAGTGTCTTGGAACAAGGCCTTGGCAAAATCGTATTTGTAGTCTTGGCACGAGGCCTTGGCTATGTGGTTATGATAGTCTGGCATTATGCATTCCATCATTATGAAAGTGGTTATTGATTTTGCATGTGATTATTCGATTAGTAGAATAACCATGTGAATAAGTAAATGGCATTATTTCATTTTATTTATGCCATACTATGTTAAATGTTCAAGTTTAAAAGGCTTTTGTTTTAGTTATACATTGCCTTAAATGTTTATTCTTATTTATGAAAGTTTCCGCTATATTGTTATCCTTACTGGGCATTTGAGCTCACCCCTTTTCTATGTTTTATTTTTTCCAGGAAGTGAAGAAGTAAATTATGAATGACCTGCAGGGATGTTATGAGGGGATTATAGTGTGAACTGTGGAAACATTATGTTGTTGTAGTAGTTTTTCATTTTATGATGTAATGTAAAACTTATGAATATATCTAGTGTTTCCAAGGCTACTAAACCAATCGGTCTTTCGAGATTTGATCTTTCTTGTGATCATGCCAATGTTATGTAATAATGCACCGACTCTGGGTAATTGGGGTCGGGGCGTTACAGTTTTAAAATGACATAAACTTTGGAAAACAACACCAATGACATACGGCAAACCGAGCAAACGCGTTCGGATTGTTTTGATACTTTAGGACAACGATCCAAGAGTCATTTGTGACGTGTACGAATCGACCGCACCTTAATCCGACGCATGGCATGACCGTTATGGCTAAAAGAGTCTGATATCAGTTTCAAATTGAGATAGACTTTGGAAAACAACACCAATGTCATACGAAAAACTGAGAAAATGCGTTTGGATTGTTTTGATACTTTAGGAAAACGATCTGCGAGTCATTTGTGACGTGTACGAATCGACCGCACCTCAATCCGATGCACGGCGTGACCGGTATGGCTAAAAGTGTCTGATATCAGTTTAAAATTGAGACAGACTTTGGAAAACAACACCAATGACATACGGAAAACTGAGAAAACGCGTTCGGATTGTTTTGATACTTTAGTACAACGATCCACGAGTCATTTGTGACATGTCTAAATCGACCTCACCTCAATCCGACGCACGGCATGACCGGTATGGCTAAAAGTGTCTGATATCAGTTTCAAATTGAGATAAACTTTGGAAGACAACACCAATGACATACACCAAACTGAGCAAACACGTTCGGATTGTTTTGATACTTTAGGACAACGATCCACAAGTCATTTGTGATGTGTACGAATCGACCACACCTCAATCCGATGCATGGTGTGACCAGTATGGCTAAAAGTGTCTGATATCAGTTTCAAATTGAGATAAACTTTGGAAAACAACACCAATGACATACGCCAAACTGAGAAAACGCATTCGGATTGTTTTGATACTTTAGGACAATGATCCGCGAGTCATTTGTGACGTGTACGAATCGACCGCACCTCAATCCGACGCACGGCATGACTGGTATGGATAAAAGTGTCTGATATCAGTTTCAAATTGAGATAAACTTTGGAAAACAACACCAATGACATATGCCAAACCAAGAAAACGCGTTCGGATTGTTTTGATACTTTAGGAAAACGATCCGCGAGTCATTTGTGACGTGTATGAATTGACCGCACCTCAATCCGACACACGGCGTGACCGGTATGGATAAAAGTGTCTAATATCAGTTTCAAATTGAGATAAACTTTGGAAAACAACACCAATGACATATGCCAAACCAATAAAATGCATTCGGATTGTTTTGATACTTTAGGAAAATGATCCATGAGTCATTTGTGACATGTACGAATTGACCACACCTCAATCTGACGCACGATGTGACCGGTATGGCTAAAAGTGTCTGATATCAGTTTCAAATTGAGATAAACTTTGGAAAACAACACCAATGACATACGGAAAACCGAGCAAACGTGTTTGGATTGTTTTGATACTTTAGGAAAACGATCCGCGAGTCATTTTTGACGTGTACAAATCAACCGCACCTCAATACGATGCACGGTGTGACCGGTATGGATAAAAGTGTCTGATATCAGTTTCAAATTGAGATAAACTTTGGAAAACAACACCAATGACATACGCCAAACCGAGCAAATGCGTTCGGATTGTTTTGATACTTTAGGAAAATGATATGCGAGTCATTTTTGACGTGTACGAATCGATCGCACCTCAATCTGACGCACGGCGTGACCGGTATGGCTAAAAGTGTATGATATCAGTTTCAAATTGAGATAGACTTTGGAAAACAGCACCAATGACATACGGAAAACATATTGATTTTACATTATTCCCTTTCATTGTTATGAAAATGAAAACTTTTGAGTTTAAAATTTCATATTTTAGTTTCACATTTCCATATTAATTTATTCTTTCATATTACTGTTTTAATTTCTTTCATTATTGCATTACTAACATAATATTTGTTTTCTTATATAGGTGAATTTTTTTCCTTGAGTTCGGATGCTTTGTTCGGCAACAAATACCATCGAGAGCAGATCACGGATATCAAAGGATGAAACATGAATGTTTATAACTGTTGTTGAATAATTGTAAATGTAACCATGTAAAACAATGTTTGAAATGTATATAGAAATGTGTTTTTTGTATTCATGATGTTAAGTAAATGTATATACCGTTGTCGGTCAAAATATTGGGTGCGGGTGCTATGGTGTGCAGGTGTGCATGTGCTACTTTATGCAGGTATTCGGGTATTTAGGTGTGTAGGTGTACAGGTACTGTTTTTTTGGTGCAGGTGATGGGGCCTTTATCAGCGCTTTTTTAGCACTGATAAAGGACACCTTTAACAGCGCTAGAGGAGTGCTGATAAAGGAACCCTTTATCAGCGCTCCGTCAAGCTCCAATATAGGAGACCTTTATCAGCACTAAAAGAAGCGCTGATAAAGGGGTCCTTTATCAGCGCTCCGAGAAGCACTGATATAGGGGACCTTTATCAGCGCTAAGAGAAGCGCTGATAAAGGCGGTCCTTTATCAGCGCTTTTGTTAGCACTGATAAAGGTCCCCTATATCAGCGCTTCTCGGAGCGCTGATAAAGGGGACCCCCCCCCCCCCCTTTATCTACTCCGGAATTAACAACGCTTTTCTAGCGCTGTTAATGCCGGTTTTTAGCGCTGATAAAGGCTGAGGTTGTAGTAGTGTATACTTCCACATTCCTCCTCTAAGAACCTACTTCCACTCACTAGAGTCTTTATTATCACAGTCATGATCAATAGATACATGTGATACCTATTCCAATACATCTCCTAGTTTGAATAATCCATGATCTACTTGGTCCTAGGGATAATATTTGAAGACAAATCACTCTTAGATGGGGTTTCCAAGGGTCATGTGGTATAGGAAGTGATTGGAATGATCATAATGTTAGGCATCTTGGGTTATCTTGCACTCTAGAAGCTTCATAATTCCTTTTTCTAGGGTGCAGATGAAATAACCCAGGACTTGTGCATCTTTGAATGAGTATGTCACAAACCAGCCCAGATACCCTAGTACGCTAATACCTAAGTTGGTTCGGACATAGCCTGAAGGGAATTTCCAATCCCCACGAGTTGGCGACCAACACCTGGAATCATACAAGATCAAGAAGTAATGAATTTTCCACAAAAACAACAAAATATAAATGCTAAAATTTAGTATATCAACACACCTCAAGGAGACAGTACTAGATTTCAAACAAGTAAAACAATATCCAAGCATATAGATAAACAAATCAACAAAACATCAACCCAAATACCATATAGGAACTATCAAAAGTATGAAAACCCTTTGTAACAAGTGGACCTCAACTCCACCAGTCACCATCACCACTCTATGATCCCACGAATCAAGAACATTCACCGCCACTAAGTGGTTTTTTTTCTTGGACCTAGAATAAGAAAATATACAAACACCTAAAGGTAAAAGTTATGGTGTGATCTATAAAGCCTAGTAGGGACTCACCAAGTGTTTCATAATATATTCCACAAAAATAAAACAATCATTCTTTCAATTTAAATAATACTGTTCATGGAATAACATTTTCATATTTAAAACAAAACATGATTTCTTTTCAATAGATGGAAAACATTTTAAATATGGATTAAATAAACATTTTATATAAAAGAATCTATATAAATCATTTAGCATGAGTAAAATAGTTCAATAAAAAATGAAATATATAATCAAATCATGATCAATAAGAACCATGGTCATCTACCTTATAGTATGTTAGTTTCTGGATATAGGATCCTCACACTTCTCAAATCAATGATCATGGCTAAACATGTGTGCACACATCCCATAGGATCAAGCCGAATAGGACTCATCAATAACCCATCAGGGGTAATTATGCAGAATAAGGTATTTTTAGAGTTTTTATTCTCAATAAATCACTATGGGGTCAATATCCTAGTGTTATTATCCCAGATAACTCAATAATACCCAATATTTTATGTGATCAATCAATTAATCAATAATGGAAAAATCATTTCATTTCAAATCAATCATCATTTACAATTCAATTTTCCAATTTTTAGTTTCAATATGCCAATTCAATTTCAAAACCGAAACATAGGTTTTTCATCATTTCATACATGTTTGATATAAAACCAATAATAGGTTTTCATCATTTCAATTTAATCCAATTTCTCAAAACAAATCTTAAATCATTTCTTTAATTACATCATTTTCAAATTTATCCTGTGATTCCAATTCCATTTGAATTGGGGGGTTCAAAATCCATGAAATTTCAATTCCAATTTCAAATCATATAAAATCGGGGTTTTATAAAACAATTGAAATCTATTTAAAACAAATCAAGACAAGAAAGGTATCAATTACATGGAAAATCTCAAATTGAACCACCTACCATTAATTATGGAAATCAAACAATCCACACTCGCAATGGGAAATGCCAATGAAGATTGAATGTGGAGAAGATATATGAATTGAATATAGAATCAAGATATAGTAAGACGCGGATTAGATCCATAAAAATAGAGTTTAGATCCATCAAAAACATGATGATCTAATAATCTCTAAGGATGATAGAAAGGAAGATCAGAATAAGACATGCAAGAAGATATCTACTTATTTGAGAGGGATTGAATCTTCCACTGGTATTTTGATTTGGCAAAGAAGGAGGTTATAGAATCCAAAATCACTTCTAGGGATCCAATAAGGAAGGTAAAATATTATTTGTACTAAATTGTAATATTAAGAAACTTAAAAAAGGTGTTCTAGAATTTAAAATTAATTTTAAGAATATTTAATCACTGCACACACGGTTTTTTGGGTAGGACTTCATAGTTACACAAATTGTGTTCCCTAACTATGCACCCCTACTCTCTGGGGTGAATGGTTTCTCCTTGGTAGGTACATAGTTTGGTTAATTGTGCACTTATCATGAAAATTACCACTACCTGAGTATGTACAGTTTTGAGGTAATGGTTTCATAGTTTGGAAAAACCGTGTACCCCCTCTAGAGCACCATAAAAAGGGCACACGGTTAGCGAGTCCAAACCACACAATTTTTCCTAATCATGAGCTAACCATAAACAGTCTCAAATGCCTCCAAAAAGTTTAAAAATCTTCTAAAATGACCCAAAAACAAGACCCTACTCAAAATAGATCAATAAAAGGGTCTTGTAATACCTGAGATCAAGTAACATGATATTACAACCTCCCCACCATAAAAACTTTATATCCATAGAGATTCTATCAAGAAGTTTCCATATCAAAGAGATGAGACCACTGCTCTCTCATCAGTGCCTCTTTCTCCCAAGTCTCATGAGAATTTGAACCATGCTTCCATGGCACACGGACTAAAGTTATCATCCTCTCATGAAGAAACCTTGTCTCATAATCAACTATCCTGAATGGTTTCATACTCATAGATAAATCAGGCTTGACATCAAGATCCTCCCAACTAAAGATATGAGTTGGTTCGAAGAGATACTTATAAATATATGATACATGGAATGAATTGTGTATCGGTGTAAACTATGGTGGAAGTGATAAATGGTGATCCACTTTCCCCACCTACTCAACCACCTCAAAAGGTCCCACAAAATGAGGATCAAGCTTCCCTTGCCTCCCAAGTTATCGATGACCCAACTGAGGTGAAACTCTCAAGAACACATGATCACCAACTGAAAACTCCAATGATCATCAATGATGATTAGTATAAGATTTATATTATATCTATTTGATCGTCATTCTCTGATGAATCAAATAAATATTTTTTATCATCTCTTGGACCAAGCTTAGTCCAACCAAGGAAGCTTCACCAATCTACAACCAATATAATGGATATTTACATGGGTGGCCATAAAAATCTTTAAAGGGATCCATATGAATGGAAAACTAGTAACTAATATAATAGGAAAACCCAAATATTCTCAAGTGTCTATCTCAAGCTCCACTGTAATCGAGGATGCAAGCACAATTCATGTATTCTAAAATCTATATAGCCCGTTCTGTATGGCCATCCATCTATGGATACTATTCCATGCTCAAGATCACCTTGGGTCCCATTTACTCATGGAGACCTCTCCAAAAATGATAAGTGAACCAAGTATCTCTATCAGATACTATCACAAATGGGACACTGTATAACTAGAAAACATCCTATACATAAAGGCTTCCCAAGTCCTCAAATTTGGTTGTATCATAGATGGGTATAAAGTGAGCCAATTTGGTCAGCTGATCAATCACAACCCATATCGCCTTTTTCTTAAGGGGTATAAGGAAAAAACATAATTAATTCCATATAAATATCATCCCACTTAAAAGTCTACATTGGAAGGGGTTGGAGAAAGCCTGAAGGTTTTTTGTGCTCTGCCTTGACCTATTGGAAAGTATAATAATATGGAACAAATTTAGAAATGTCTTGTCTTATACGTGGCCACCAGAATCATCACTGTGTATCATAGAACATATTCATGGTACCTACGTGCATTTCCCACAAAAAACTATGATAGTCTCCCATCACATCTTCCCTCGTAAAAAAAGAACAATTTACCAATTCTAGACACATAGAATACCCTCCATTAAGAATGACCACTCACCAATGGTATCCATGCCATAAAGAGTGAACATAACACCAAATAACTCATTTTTATGCTACTGATCCTAGAGAATCATCTCAAGAAGAGAGGAGGTTAACTAAACACTACTCAAAATAGCCTCAGTCTCATTCTCATAGAATCCTAAATGAAACTATGAAAAGTGACCCATCAAATTCCACTCTTCTCATAATTTTTTCACATCCTAGGTCAGAAGTTTCCTTCTCAAATCATTAATGATGAAATTCCCATTTCCCAAGGTATATAAAATTTAGAAATAAAATGACTATAGGTTCTCTACCCAATGAATCTAACAGATATTCAAATATTTTTGAGATAAGACATAACTCAAGATTTTGCGGTCCGAATAAATGGTAAACCATTATCTGAAAAGGTAATGTTTCCAACCTTTAAGAACATACATCACGAATACCATTTAGAGATCATGGTTTGGATAATTCTTTTCATGTGTCCTAAAATGTTTAGATACACAGGTAATGATATGATCACTCTTCATAAGAACACAACCCAAACTCAAACTAGATGCATCACAAAAAGACCATATAGACTTTCCTAGCCTCTAGAAGAGTCAAAACTGGTACAGAACTAAAAAATTCATTTCATATAAATTAAATAACTCTGAAACTTAACATCCCAAATGAAAATAACTCCATTCCAAGTGAGGGTGGTCATTAGAGAATTCAACTTTGATAAATACCTGAAAAATCAGTGTTAATACCCTGCTAAACCCAAGAAACTCTGAATCTCAAAAACATTTCATGGTTGTTCCCATGTCATAATATCTTCCACCTTATCAGGATCAACTGAGATACCATGTTTTGAGACCACATGTCTTGAGAACTTCACTTCTTGAATCCAAAAACAATATTTTGAGAGTTTGGAAAATATTCAGTGATCCCTAAAAATTTCTAGCATTTTCCTTAGATGACACACAAGATCCTCCTCAGTTTCTTAGTAAACTAGGATGTCATCCACAAAAAAAACTACAATGAATGTGTATAAGTACACATGGAAAATCATGTTTATCAAATCCATGAAAACTGTAGGAGCATTGGTCAAACCAAAAGTCATTAAAAAATACTCATAGTGGCCCTACCTACTCCTAAAAGTAGTTTTTGGAATGTTGGATTCTTTAATTCACAATGGGTGGTAACTAGACCGAAGATCAATCATCTAGAAACACTTCACCCCTTTCAATTCATCAAGCATATCATCTATATGAGGAAATAGATACTTGTTCTTTATCATAACTCAGTTAAGCTTTTGGTAATAAACACATAAGTGAAGTGTACCATCATCTTTCTTAGAAAAGAGAATATGTGTCACCCAAGGTGACACACTCGAGCATATAAAACCATCCTCAAGAAAATCATGTAACTAAGTATTCAAATTTTTCATCTCTACTAGTTTCATGCGATAAAAATAAAAAGACACTAGTTGAGTACCGCGTACTAAATCTATAGAAAACTCCACCTATCGTACTGGTGGAAATACAAAGAAATCGAAAGGAAAAAACATCATGAAACTCGATGAGAAATAGAGGTAGATCGTCACTCAAATATTACCAATCCAAGTCAAAAGAAAACACTGATATTACTTTCCAAAACTCTAGATAATAAGTTCTATATCTAATTGATCTCAAGTCCCATTCTCCCTGAAGGACATAGCCCACCCCATCTGGTGTGGTAAAGGAGTCCCACCAAAGATAAAAGTCAATTTGGGCCTTATTATCAATGATCCAATCCATCCTAAGAATGATGTTAAGAGATTTCATGTCGAGAACTAAAAAATTACAGGTAATCATAATCTTTGATAAAGAGAAAACTCAAATAGGACACCGAAAAACTACCTTCCAATCAAGATATGTGCATTATGAGTTTGTTGTTATTCCCTTCGGACTGACTAATGCACCTGCTATTTTTTTATAAATCAAGAATAATTTTATTTTGGAAACTTATTTTTTATCAAATAGATATCCTTTGTATTGGAAAATGATTTGGTGATTAAATGATAAAGGTTATTTTGGACAATGTTTTCTCTTTTGGAGTACTATATGCCTAAGGGAAATAAAATACTATAGGATTTAAATTGAGGAATGGTTGAATTTTTTTGTAGGAATTTATTTATTTATTATGAAGATATGGTGATTTGGGTTATTTTTGGAAAATGATGAACCTAGCATAGAGGATATGTGAATAGGTTAATTACACTTTAGTATAAGACTTTAATAGTAGTCGTTGTTATTTGGAGATAAATGTTAATATTTATTGGGGAAGACTGTGTGATTAAATCCTTCTGAGTTTTGGGTTCCAATCTTAGTTTGGATTATTCTGAATAATTTTAAGGATGGTTGTGTATTGAATGGTCTTTCTAGAACTTTGGGTACTTTTATGGAATTTTAGAGATTAATGGTCATATTTATTTTTATATAGGATTATCCTTTTTGGGGATTATATGATCTCATACTAACTATTTTATTTTTAATTGATGGCTAAAGACAAGGAAAAATATAGTTATTCTTTTGTGGATTATGTGATTCTCTAGAAGATGATTCTTGTGCATTTGATGAGACCAAGTCTTTTTGAATGCTCATTGTTTGGAGAAAAGATTAGTCTTGGTGGAAACTTATTAAGGGATGAAACTCTACTTGAAGGTAAATATATTTCCTTATGTTTTTATTCTATGTAGCAAGTGAATTCCTCAAAATTATGAAAAGGAACGTAAAACAAAAATGTTGTTGGTTTACGTTTCCTACTGGGTAATCAAAGACCACTTAACACGTCTTAAGTTTGTGATCTTCTTGTGGTTAATTTTCTCCTAATCATGTTTTATATCACTCTCCATCAGAACTTCACCCTTCGTTTTCTCTTCCATATCCATGTTTTCCTACATGAAATCCTAGTATGGGTTAACTCGGGTGACCTTTGTACTTCCCTTTCATTCTTTTAAAGTAATAGTTTTGCTGACTCTTTTTCTGATGTGGAATTTTCAATGAAATTTCCAAGCCCAATTTTAAAATTGTGAGGACGTAGTTTCTTAAGGGGGGAGATTGTAACGACCTTAAATTTTGAATAAATTTTGTTTCCTAACTTTGTGTGTTATTTTATTTTATACTCAACAAAACTATTTTATTTAATAAAATGAGTATAATTAAAATAAAACCGTTGGGTTTTGACTGTTATATGACTGTTGGTCAATAAGACTATTGGAAAATAAATGTTTCGATTATTGTATATAAATACAAGTGATCTTTATTAATTAATATAGAATGAAGATTTGATGGCCCCATCCAGTAGTCTCGGGCCGATAGAAGCCCATCTGACGGAACTCGAGAAGGAGGTAGCACCTTTGGGCTTTGCTCTGGACCAAACCCAAGCCGAACTTCATCATGTGAAGTTGGAATTGAATCACCTTCGCGAGAAGTTCAAGATGGTAGAAATCACTACTCGGGAAATTTTGGCCGAGCCTCCCCAAGATTCTATCACCCTATCACACCTTACTCTTAGGTCCTATGCTGGTGTTATAAGGGGTTATGTAACGAGACCGTAACTGCCTTGTGTAATCTGTTGTTTTAGATAAAAATTATGATGTCTTCTTATGGTGAAGTTTTTGAATTTTCAAATGTCTGGAAAAATATAGTATGCATATTATTGATGAATTCTAGAAAAAAAAAGATATTTTAAAATATTTATGTAAACCTTAAATAATTAATAATGTGTAATGATTTTCAAAAAATGGTCTTCTACAGCTGTGTTCAGTATGAAATTTAGAGTCTAATAAGATCAACTTAATTTTTGGTGAATAGTAAATTGTGAATAGTGATTTTATGATTAATATTAGTAATTTGACCAAATGGATTAAGTAACTTCACTTAAGAGAGTATTAATATAATTTAGGCACCTTGATTAAGTAATGTGATTCAATAAAATAGGTAAATAACTGTTTCAGAAATTATTGGTTAAGTATTATTTTTTCAGGTGAATAGTGTTTTTTATTTAAATATTAAATTAAAAATATTTAGAAAATTATTTTCATAAAATGGAGTTCATTTTTGAAATCAGAGCACCAATATTTGGTTAAGCTAAATTTTTGGGATTTTTCTAAAACAGTTGAATTTTCAGTGAATAGTGTTTTTATTTAAAAATTAAATTAAAAATTATTAGAAAATTATTTTCATAAAATGGAGTTCATTTTTGAAATCATAACATTGATATTTGGTTAAGGTGAAATTTTGGGATTTTTCTGAGAGTTTAATTTTCGGTGAATAGTGAAAATACAGTTTTTGAGTTTCGGGTGTTTAATGACATCATTACAGATGTAATAGTTATGCAATAATTCTGGTCAACTTATAAATAGTAATATAAGGTATGAGGTTTCTCAAGTGGCCAATACCATGGGAAAATACAATGGTAAAGCCAATAGTTTTGCCAATACCACTGATGAGGTGTCCCTTAGAAATTAATGCTTTATCCCCTCACTTCTTCAATAAATACCAAGACTTTCCCTCATTCATTTCATTTCCAAATTCTCTCCAACGAATTTATGGTCACTTTACCTCCCAAGGAGTCCTCCCAAGGTTCCCTCAAGCCTCTAAGGTCCCGATCTTTGAGTTTTAGGACTTACCTTTTAAGGTAAGGGATCCTACATCTCTCTTTCTTTTCATGTATTCTCCTTTATGTCATTTATTTTAAGCACCATGTTATTATGTTGGGGATGTTATTTTATATTAATCCCACTATCCTTTTCATGTTAATATGATGAGATATCCCCTATTTCACTCATCAATTCATTTTAATAATGTTTAAGTGGCGTCGTTAGGCTGCCGAATTTTTGTAAGGGATTCTTTCACCCTCCTCTTTTAAGTCATTACTTCCTTTATGTTGTGTCTTATATTTTCAATCTCTTTATGTTGAGGGTATTCTCTTATATGTTATTATTACTTTCCATTTTATTTCCAAATGATGTGAGACCCTTTCTTCTCTCATCAATTTGTTTTCTAAATTTTTAAGTGACGTCGTTAGGCTGCCGAATTTCTCGTGAAAGGAGTCACGTCTTCTCTTTTCTATCATGTTTCCTTTTTTTGTGGAATTTCATTCATATTTCCATACCATGTTCTTATATTTTCTTATTACTTTCCATTTTATGTCCAAATGATGAGAGAACCTTTCTTCTCTCATCAATTTGTTTTCTGAATTTTTAAGTGAGTCGTTAGGATGCAGAATTTTCATAAGAGAAATCTTATTTTTGTCTTCCTTTCAAGTTTTTAATTTCATATGGTATGTCTTTAAAATTTCATTACCATGTTCTTATATCCTTTATATTATGTCCTCCTACTGTTTTATGGATCATTTATGAGTGGGTGGCCCATGTCCCCTCTCTTTTCAATGTTTTCTAAAAACCCTGCAACATAGCCGTTATGCTGCTGAATTTTCATCTCGAAATGTCTCTCTCTTTTTCTCAAATTATTTTATTTTATTAAGTGGATACTCAAAGATCTTTATTATATAGGTCTATTCACATGTATATCAAAATTTTCTATTTTAAATTCTGGTATTTACATACATAAAACCCTCTTTCCTTTTTCTGTGGGTTTAAAGTGACTTAAAGATCTTGTCTTTAAAGCAGTTTTTAAAACGTTATGATTATGAAATAAAACCCATTTTTTTATGAATATATGGGTTATTTATGAAATTTTTGATGAAAATATATGTGTCTCACATTATAATAAAGACAAATTAAGGGTGCACCCTGATAACACTCTAATTCATTGGGTAAAGACTTAATCTCTAGAGATGACTATTTTAACGATACCTTGGTGAATAATCTTGGTAATTTTTTAATGACACCTTGGGGATGGACCTTGGTGATACGGAAATGATTGTCTAAGTTAAATTTTGTCTCCACATCTTCAATTTATGAAACATGTTATTTTTATTATGATATGCCTCGTGATCTCTTTCTCATGCCTTAAAGTTATTTATCATGACTTTATTGATGTATCTCAAGTTCACTTGTAAAATGTTTCTCTTGTTTCCCTTACTGGGCCTTCTGCTCACCCTTTCCTTTGATGTATGCTCCCAGGTTATGAGATGATTTAATGAACTTAGTATGAACAATGAAGAAGCCTTTCTAGTGTTTAAGAAGAATGTTTTATTTTTTTCTCATGTTTTATGTTCCTGATTTCCAAGACACTAGACTTTAAAGATCCTCTGTTTGTAAAATGTAATGAAATGTTATGTAATAAAAAGGCGGGATTCTATAGTTGGTATCAAAGGATAGTTTAGTTATTTATGGAAATTAGGATATTAAAACTTTAGGAATAACCAAATATAAAATTTTAAATATAGGAAATCTTCCTGGTATTTTGGTGAGTATTGAGTAAGTGGTTTACCAATAAAATACATCTCTTTTTGGATATGAGTAGGTAGAGGTGGATCTGGCACAGATATACATAGGGGTAAAACCCAAAAACACCTCTTTGAGCTAGAATCAAATGGGAACAGGTACACAAAAACGGGCCTTTCTGTACTCTTGGTTATGACACTCTCAGGGGATTTGTTTGGTTAATCGCAAGCTTTTTATAAATAATTATGAAGGAATTGTAGAAAAATGTAATTGTCTAAGCATGAAGTTTTAATACATAAAATCCTTTTTAGTTAAAAGATTTTTAAATGAAATAAGTTTCTCACTAAGGATTTATTATTTTAGAAAATGTCCCCATCGTCTAGTAATACGTTGACGTATTTCCTGAGGAGTTACCCGGACCACCTCATAAAGAGAGTTAGAGTTGTCCATTGAACTCGTTCCTGGATCTCATTCGATGTCAAAGACCCCCTATAGGATGGAAAATGTAGAGCTAGAGGAATTAAAGAAACAACTCCAAGATCTTTTAGAGAATGGGTTTATCCGACCAAGTGTTTCTCCTTGGGGAGCACTGGTTATCTTTGTGAAGAAGAAGGATGGATCGATGCAGCTATGTATTCATTATAGAGAACTGAATGGGATCACAGTGAAGAACAAATACTATCTTCCAAGAATTGATGACTTATTTGACCAACTTCATGGGACTCAATTATTCTCTAAGATATATCTTCGTTCTGGTTATCAACAATTGAGGGTGAAGAATGATGATATTTCAAAAATTTCCTTCCAATCAAGATATGGGCATTATGAGTTTGTTGTTATTCCCTTCAGACTGACTAATGCACCTACTATTTTTTATGGATCAATAATAAGTTGATTTTGGAAACTTATGTTTTATCAAATGGATATCCTTTGTATAGGAAAATTATTTAGTGATTAAATGATAAAGGTTTTTTTAGATGATATTTTTTATTTTGGAGTACTATATGCCTAAGGGAAATAAAATATTACAGGATTTAAATTGAGGAGGAATGGTTGAATTTTTTTGTAGGAATTTGTTTATTTATTGTGGACATCTAGTGATTTGGGTTATTTCTGGAAAATGATAAACCTAGAATAGAGAATATGTGAATAGGTTAATTACACTTTAGTATGAGACTTTAATAGTAGTCGATGTTATTTGGAGATAAATGTTAAGATTTATTGGGGAAGACTCTGTGATTAAATCCTTCTGAGTTTTGGGTTCCAATCTTAGTTTGGATTATTCTGAAGAATTTTAAGGATGGTTGTGTATTGAATGGTATTTCTTGAACTTTGGGTACTTTTGTTGAATTTTGGAGATTAATAGACATGTTGTTTTTTATATAGGATTATCCTTTTTGGGGATTATATGATCTCGTACTAACTATTTTATTTTTATTTGATGACTAAAGACAAGGAAAAAATATAGTTATTCTTTTGTGGATTATGTGATTCTCTAGAAGATGATTCTTTTGCTTTTGATGAGATCAATCCTTTTTTAAAGCTCATTGTTTGGAGAAAAGATTAGTCTTGGTGAAAACTTATTAAGTGATGAAACTCTACTTGAAGGTAAATATATTTCCTTATGTTTTTATTCTACGTAGTAAATTAATTCCTCAAAATTATGAAAAGGAACGTAAAACAAAAATGTTGTTGGTTTACGTTTCCTACTCAGTAATCAAAGACCGCTTAACACATCTTAAGTTTGTGATCTTCTTGTGGTTAATTTTCTCTTAATCATGTTTTCCATCACTCTCCATCAGAACTTGACCCTTTGTTTTATATTCCATATCCATGTTTTCCTACATGGAATCCTAGTATGGGTTAACTCGGGTGACCTTTGTACTTCCCTTTCTTTCTTTTAAAGTAATAGTTTTACGGACTCTTTTTCCGATGTGGGATTTTCAACAAAATTTCCAAGCCCAATTTTAAAATTGCAAGGACGCAATTTCTTAAGTGGGGAAGATTGTAACGACCCAAAATTTTGAATAAATTTTGTTTCCTAACTTTGTGTTTTATTTTATTTTATACTCAACAAAACTATTTCATTTAATAAAATGAGTATAATTAAAATAAGACCGTTGGGTTTTGACTGCTATATGACCATTGGTCAATAAGACTGTTAGAAACTAAATGTTGCGATTATTGTATATAAATACAAGTGATATTTATTAATTAATATAGAAAGAAGATTTAATGGCCTCATCCAGTAGTCTCGGGCTGATCGAAGCCCATCTGAAGGAACTCGGGAAGGAGGTATCACCTTTGGGCTTTCCTCTGGACCAAACCCAAGCCGAACTTCATCGTATGAAGTTGGAATGGAATATCCTTTGCGATAAGTTCAAGATGATAGAAATCACTACTCGGGCAATGTTGGCCGAGCTGCCCCAAGATTCTATCATCCTATCCCACCTTATTCTTAGGTCCTTTGCTGGTGTTATAAGGGGTTATGTAACGAGACTGTAATTGCCTTGTGTAATCCGTTGTTTTAGATAAAAATTCGGATGTCTTCTTATGGTGAAGTTTGTAAATTCTCAAATGTCCGGATAAATATAGTATGCATGTTATTGATGAATTCTAGAAAAAAAGGATATTTTAAAATATTTATGTAAACCTTAAATAATTTATAATGTGTAATGATTTTCAAAAAATGATCTTCTACGGTTGTGTTCAGTATGAAATTTAGAGTCTAATAAGATCAACTTAATTTTTTGGGGAATAGTAAATTATGAATAGTGATTTTATGCTTATGATTTGTAATTTGACCAAATGGATTAAGTAACTTCACTTAAGAAAGTATTAATATAATTTAGGCACCTTGATTAAGTAATGTAATTCAATAAAATAGGTAAATAACTGTTTCAGAAATTATTGGTTAAGTAGTAGTTTTTTAGGGTGAATAGTGTTTTTTATTTAAAAATGAAATTAAAAATATTTAGAGAATTATTTTCATAAAATGGAGTTCATTTTTGAAATCAAAGCGTCGATATTTGGTTAAGTTGAATTTTTGGGATTTTTCTGAAACAGTTGAATTTTCAGTGAATAGTGTTTTTATTTAAAAATTAAATTAAAAATATTTAGAAAATTATTTTCATAAAATGGATTTCATTTTTGAAATCATATCATTTAAATTTGGTTAAGGTAAAATATTGGGATTTTTCTGAGAAAGTTGAATTTTCGGTGAATAGTGAAAATACAGTTTTTGAGTTTCGGGTGTTTAATGACATCATTAAGGATGTAATAATTATGAAATAATTCCGGTCGACTTATGAATAGTAAGATAAGGTATGAGGTGTCCCAAGTGGCTAATACCATGGGCAAATACCATGGGCAAGCCCATGGTTTTTCCAATACCATCGATGAGGTGTCCCTTGGAAATTAATGCTTTGTCCCCTCACTTCTCCTATAAATACCAAGACTTTCCCACATTCATTTCATTTAAAAATCCTCCCCAAAAAATTTCTGGTCTCTTTACCTCCCAAGGAGTCCTCCCAAGGTTCCCTCAAGCCTCCAAGGTCCCGACCTTTTAGTTTTAGGACTTACATTTTAAGGAAAGGGATCCTACCTCTCTCTTTCTTTTCATGTATTCTCCTTTATGTCATTTATTGTAAGCTCCATGTTCTTATGTTGGGGATGTTATTTTATATTCATCCTACTGTCCTTTTCATTTTCATTTGATTAGAGACCCCCTCTTGGTCTCATAAATTCATTTTAAGATTGTTTAAGTGGCGTCGTTAGGCTGCTGAATTTTTGTAAGGGATTCTTTCACCCTCCTCTTTTAAGTCATGACTTCATTTATGTTGTGTCTTATATTTTCAATCTATTTATGTTGAGGGTATGTTCTTATATGTCCTTATTACTTTCCATTTTATGTCCAAATGATGGGAGACCCTTTCTTCTCTCATCAATTTGTTTTCTGAATTTTTAAGTGACGTTGTTAGGCTGCCGAATTTCTCGTGAAAGGAGTCACGTCTTCTCTTTTCTTTCATGTTTCCATTTTATGTGGTATGTCATTCAGATTTCCATACCATATTCTTATATGTTCTTATTACTGTAAATTTTATGTTCAAATGATGAGATACCCTTTCTTCTCCCATCAATTTGTTTTCTGAATTTTTAAGTGACGTCGTTAGGCTACCGAATTTTCATAAGAGAAGTCTTATTTTTGTCTTACTTTAAAGTTTTTCATTTCATATGGTATGTCTTTCAAATTTCATTACCATGTTATTATATAATTTATATTCTTTCCCCTACTATTTTATGGATCATTTATGAGTGGGTGACCCATGCCCGCTCTCTTTTCAATTTTTTCTAAAAACCCTACAACATAGCTGTTATGCTGCCGAATTTTCATCTCAAAATGTATCTCTCTTTTTCTCAAATTCTTTTATTTTATTAAGTGGATACTCAAAGCTCTTTCTTCTACAAAGTTATTTATATGTATATCAAAATGTTCCATTTTAAATTCTGGGATTTACATACATGAAACTCACTTTCCTTTTTCTGTGGGTTTAAAGTGACTTAAAGATCTTGTCTTTAAAGCAGTTTTTAAAACGTTATGATTAGGAAATGAAACCCATTTCTTTTATGACTATATGGGTTATTTATGAAATTTTTGATGATGATATATGTGGATCAAAGGAAAATAAATAAAAATTAAGGGTGCGCCCTGATAGCACTCCAATGCATTACATAAAGACTTAATCACTAGAGATGGCCATTTTAACGATACCATGGTGAATAACCTTGGTAATTTTTTAATGACACCTTGGGGATCGACCTTGGTGATACGGAAATGATTGTCTAAGTTAAATGTTGTGGCCACATCTTCAATTTATGAAACACGTTATTTTTATTATGATATGCCTCATGATCTCTTTCTCATGCCTTAAAGTTATTTATCATGACTTTATTGATGTATCTCAAGTTCACATGTAAAATGTTTATCTTGTTTCCCTTACTGGGCCTTCTACTCACCCTTTCCTTTGATGTATGCTCCCAGGTTATGAGATGTTGTAATGAACTTAGTATAAACAATGAAGAAGCCTTTCAAGTGTTTAAGAAGAATTTGTTATGTTGTTATCATGTTTTATGTTCCTGATTTCCTAGACACTAGACTTTAAAGATCCTCTGTTTGTAAAATATAATGAAATGTTATGTAATAAAAAGGCAGGATTCCATAGTTTTTATAAAGGATAGTATAGTTATTTATGAAAATTAGGATATGAAAACTTTAGGAAGAACCCTATATAAAATTTTAAATATAGTAAATCTTTCTGGTATTTTGGTGAGTATTGAGTAAGTGGTTTATCAAGCAAATACATCCCTATCTGGATATGAGCAGGTAGAGGTGGCTCTGGCACAGATGTATATAGGGTTAAAACCTGAAAACACCGCTTTGAGCTAGACTCGAATGGGAATTGGTACATGAAAATGGGCCTTGCTTCACTCTTGGTTACAACACTCCCGGGGGATATGTTTGGTTAATCACAAGCTTTTTATGAATCATTATGAAGGAATTATAGAAAAATTTAATTGTCTAAGCATGAAGTTTTAAGACATAAAATCCTTTTTAGTTAAAATATTCATAAATGAAATAAGTTTCTCACGAAGGATTTATTCTTTTAGAAAATGTCCCCATCATCAAGGAATATGTTGACGTATTTCCTGAGGAGTTACTCGGACCTCCCCCATAAGGAGAGGTAGAGTTCTCCATTGAACTAGTACCTGGATCTCATTCGATGTTAAATACCCCCTATAGGATGGAAAATGTGGAGCTACAGGAATTAAAGAAACAACTCCAAGATCTTTTGGAGAATGGGATTATCCGACCAAGTTTTTCTCCTTGGGGAGCACCGGTTTTCTTTGTGAGGAAGAAGGATGGATCAATGCAGCTATGCATGGATTATAGAGAACTGAATGGGATCACAGTGAAGAACAAATACTCTCTTCCAAGAATTTATGACTTATTTGACCAACTTCGTGGGACTCAATTCTTCTCTAAGATTGATCTTCGTTCTTGTTATCATCAATTGTGGGTGAAGAATGATGATATTCCAAAAACTGCCTTCCAATCAAGATATGGGCATTATGAGTTTGTTGTTATGCCCTTCAGACTAACTAATGCTCCTGCTATTTTTTTATGGATAAAGAATAAGTTGATTTTGTAAACTTATGTTTTATCAAATGGATATCCTGTGTATAGGAAAATGATTTGGTGAGTAAATGATAAAGGTTATTTTGGATGATGTTTTCTCTTTTGGAGTACTATATGCCTATGGGAAATAAAATACGACAGGATTTAAATTGAGGAGGAATGGTTGAATTTTTTTTGTAGGAATTTATGTATTTATTGTGGATATATGGTGATTTGGGTTATTTCTGGAAAATGATGAACCTAGCGTAGAGAATATGTCAATACGTTAATTACACTTTAGTATGAGACTTTAATAGTAGTCGATGTTATTTGGAGATAAATGTTAAGATTTATTGGGGACGGCTCTGTGATTAAATACTTCTGAGTTTTGGGTTCCAATCTCAGTTTGGATTATTCTGAAGAATTTTAAGGGTGGTTGTGCATCGAATGGTCTTCCTGGAACTTTGGGTACTTTTGTTGAATTTTTGAGATTAATAATCATATTTCTTTTTATATAGGATTATTCTTTTGGGGGATTATATGATCTCATACTAACTATTTTATTTTTATTTGATGCTTAAAGACAAGGGAAAAATATATTTATTCTTTTTTGGATTATGTGATTCTATAGAAGATGATTCTTGTGCTTTTGATGAGACCAATTCTTTTTGAATGCTCATTGTTTGGGGAAAAGATTAGTCCGGGTGGAAACTTATTAAGGGATGAAACTCTACTTGAAGGTAAATATATTTCCTTATGTTTTTATTCTATGTAGTAAATGAATTCCTCAAAATTATGAAAAGGAACGTAAAACAAAAACATTGTTGGTTTGTGTTTCCTACTGGGTAATTAAAGACCGCTTAACACATCTTAAGTTTGTGATCTTCTTGTGGTTAATTTTCTCCTAATCATGTTTTCTATCACTCTCCATCAGAAATTGACCCTTTGTTTTCTCTTCCATATCCATGTTTTCCTACATGGAATCCTAGTATGGGTTAACTCGGGTGACCTTTGTACTTCCCTTTCTTTCTTTTAAAGTAATAGTTTTACTGACTCTTTTTCCTTTGTGGGATTTTCAACGAAATTTCCAAGCCCAATTTTAAAATTACGAGGACGCAATTTCTTAAGGGGGAAGATTGTAACGACCCAAAATTTTGAATAAATTTTGTTTCCTAACATTGTGTGTTTTTTTATTTTATACTCAACAAAACTGTTTCATTTAATAAAATGATTATAATTAAAATAATACCATTGGGTTTTGACTGTTATATGACTGTTGGTCAATAATACCGTTGGAAACTAAATGTTGCGATTATTATATATAAATACAAGTGATCTTGATTAATTAATATAGAAAAAAAGATATGGTGGCCCCATCCAGTAGTCTCAGGACGATCGAATCCAATCTGACGGAACTCAAGAAGGAGGTAGCACCTTTAGGCTTTGCTCTGGACCAAACCCAAGCCGAACTTCATCGTGTGAAGTTGGAACGGAATCGTCTTCGCGAGAAGTTCAAGCTGATAGAAATCACCACTCAGGAAATGTTGGCCGATCCGGCCCAAGACTCTATCACCCTAGCACACCTTACTCTTAGGTCCTATGCTGGTGTTATAAGGGGTTATGTAATGACATCGTAACTGCCTTGTGTAATCCGTTGTTTTAGATAAAAATTGTGATGTATTCTTATGGTGAAGTTTGTGAATTTTCAAAGGTATGGATAAATATAGTATGCATATTATTGATGAATTCTAGAAAAAAAAGATATTTTAAAATATTTATGTAAACCTTAAATAATTAATAATGTGTAATGATTTTCAAAAAATGGTCTTCTACAGCTCTGTTCAGTATGAAATTTAGAGTCTAATAAGGTCAACTTAATTTTTTGTGAATAGTAAATTATGAATAGTGATTTTATGCTTATGATTAGTAATGTGACCAAATGGATTAAGTAACTTCACTTAAGAAAGTATTAATATAATTTAGGCACCTTAATTAAGTAATGTGATTCAATAAAATAGGTAAATAACTGTTTCAGAAATTATTGGTTAAGTATTATTTTTTTCAGGTCAATAGTGTTTTTTATTTAAAAATTAAATTAAAAATATTTAGAAAATTATTTTCATACAATTGAGTTCATTTTTAAAATCATAGCATCGATATTTGGTTAAGGTGAATTTTTGGGATTTTTCTGAAACAGTTGAATTTTCAGTGAATAGTGTTTTTATTTAAAAATTAAATTAAAAATATTTAGAAAATTATTTTCATAAAATGGTGTTCATTTTTGAAATCAGAGCATTGATATTTGGTTAAGGTGAAATTTTGGGATTTTTCTGAGAAAGTTGAATTTTCAGTGAATAGTGAAAATACAGTTTTTGAGTTTCGTGTGTTTAATGACATCATTAAGGATGTAATAATTATGAAATAATTCTGGTTGACTTATGAATAGTAAGATAAGTTATGACGTGTCCCAGGTGGCCAATACCATGGGAAAATACCATGGGCAAGCCCATGGTTTTTCTAATCCCACCGATGAGGTGTCCCTTGGCAATTAATGCTTTGTCCTCTCACTTCTCCTATAAATACCAAGACTTTACCCCATTAATTTCATTTCCAAATCCTCCCCAACGAAGTTATGGTCTCTTTACCTCCCAATGAGTCCTCCTAAGGTTCCCTCAAGCCTCCAAGGTCCCGATCTTTGAGTTTTAGGACTTACGTTTTAAGGTAAGGGATCTCACCTCTCTCTTTCTTTTCATGTATTCTCTTTTATGTCATTTATTTTAAGCTCCATGTTCTTATGTTGGGGATGTTCTTTTATATTCATACTATTTTCCTTTTCATGTTAATACTATGAGAGACCCCCTCTTTCTCTCATCAATTCATTTTAATAATGTTTAAGTGGTGTCGTTAAGCTGCCGAATTTTTGTAAGGGATTCTTTCACCCTCCTCTTTTAATTCATGACTTCCTTTATATTGTGTATTATATTTTCAATATCTTTATGTTGAGGGTATGTTTTTATATGTTCTTATTACTTTCCATTTTATGTCCAAATTATTGGAGACCCTTTCTTCTCTCATCAATTTGTTTTCTGAATTTTTAAGTGACACCGTTAGGCTGCTGAATTTCTAGTGAAAGGAGTCACGTCTTCTCTTTTCTTTCATGTTTCCTTTTTAGGTGGTATTTCATTCATATTTCCATAACTTGTTCTTATATGTTCTTATTAATTTCTATTTTATGTCTAAATTATGAGAGACCCTTTCTTCTCTTATCAATTTGTTTTCTGAATTTTTAAGTGACGTCGTTAGGCTGCCGCACTTTCATAAGAGAAATCTTATTTGTGTCTTCCGTTCAAGTTTTTCATTTCATATGGTATGCCTTTAAAATTTCATTACCATGTTCTTATATCCTTTATATTATTTCCCCCTAATGTTTTATGGATAATTTATGAGTGGTTGACCCATGTCCCCTCTCTTTTCAATGTTTTCTAAAAACCCCACAACATAGTCGTTATGCTGCCGAATTTTCGTCTCAAAATGTCTCTCTCTTTTTCTCAAATTATTTTATTTTATTAAGTGGATACTCAAAGATCTTTCTTATATATGGGTATTCACATGTATATCAAAATGTTCTATTTTAAATTCTGGTATTTATATACATGAAACCCTCTTTCCTTTTTCCGTGGTTTTAAAGTGACTTAAAGATCTTGTCTTTAAAGCAGTTTTTAAAACGTTATGATTATGAAATGAAACTCATTTCTTTTATGACTATATGGTTTATTTATGAAATGTTTGATGATGATATATGTTTCTCACATTATAATAAATACAAATTAAGGGTTCTCCCTGATAGCGGTCCAATGCATTGGGTAATGACTTAATCTCTAGAGATGACTATTTTAACGATACCTTGGTGAATAACCTTGGTATTTTTTTAATGAAACCTTGGGGATGGACCTTGGTGATATGGAAATTATTGTATAAGTTAAATGTTTTAGCCACATATTCAAGTTATGAAACACGTTATTTTTATTATGATATGCCTCGTGATCTCTTTCTCATGCCTTAAAGTTATTTATCATGACTTTATTGATGTATCTCAAGTTCACATGTAAAATGTTTCTCTTGTTTCCATTACTGGGCCTTCTGCTCACCCTTTACTTTGATGTATGCTCCCAGGTTATGAGATTCTATAATTAACTTAGGATGAACAATGAAGAAGCCTTTCAAGTGTTTAAGAAGAATGTTTTATGTTGTTATCATGTTTTATGTTCCTGATTTTCAAGACACTATAATTTAAAGATCCTCTGTTTGTAAAATGTAATGAAATGTTATGTAATAAAAAGACAGGATTCCATAATGTGAGTATAAGAGAAGAATATAAATGAAATTGAAAAGAAATTAAAAGAAAAAGGAAGAGGATTTTACATCTTGGATTTATCCTCCTTGAGAACCTCCTTAAAAAGGTTTTGGTATTTTGGTGAGATCAATAGATCCCAGACATGGGATAGAGTCTTTGGGAGAGGTTTGGATAGAATTTGGACAAGGATAAAATTATGAGATGTTTGAGGAGAATAGAGTGTGAGAGGTGCTATTTATTGTGGATGAGGGGGTGTTTTCTCATTATTATATTCCTTAGTTTATTATTTTGGCTCAAGACTATAATAGTTTGAGAATTATCCCTAAATATATTAAAATAATGAAGGATGGTTCTATATTAATGTGCTTATATCAACATTAAATCAATTATGACTCAAAAATTCATGTATTTAGTATTTATTGAAAATTATCATATTTTACTACTCATCAAAAATTCAAGTATTTCAGAAAAATACCAAAAATTCACCCTAACCATTTTTTGACATATAGAATTAAAAAATGAACTCCATTTTATGAAAATAATTTTCTAAATATGATGAATTTAATTTTTTATTAAAATCATCATTTACTTGGAAAATACAGATTTTAAAATTATAACTGAATTTGTAACACTTTGAAAAATTACTTAAGGTCTCAAAAAATTATCTTAAAATAATTAGAAATTAAAATTTTAATTTATGGATAAATTTTGTGAAAATAAATTTTCTTTTAATTTATTAAATTAATTATAAAATTGTAATTAAATATTTATGACTAACAAAAATTCCAACACATAATTAATAATTTTTAAAACATTTGATTACTTAGTCTATGATATAATTATACCATAATTTCATTTATAAGATACTTAAATTTTATTTATACTTTCATGGGTGGGGTTACTATTAATTTTTCTAGTTTACTATTCATAAGGTTCATCTTACTATTCCTAAGGTCAAGTTACTATTTTATTGGTACCTTAACTTATAGAAATACTTATTATTTTACTAATTCTTCATTTATAAAGTTTTTATTATGGCCTCTAAGTGATTTTATGTGATTTATACTATATGAAATTACTATAAGAAGGGAGAAAATCTATTGATAAAAGTTTGGGTTGTTATATTCTTTCCCCCTTTTGAAATTTCACCCTCAAAATTTCAGTTTACATAAACAGGTGAGGGTAATTATCCTTCATCACCTCCTTCGGTTCCCAAGTTACTTATTCATACTTATGGTTCCTCCACAACACTTTGACAAGGTGGGTTATCTTATTTCATAGAAACTTATCTTTCTGGTTCAGAATATTTATTGGCTGCTCCTCGTAAGAGAGATCATCTTCTAACTGTACCACCTCTAAGTTCAGTACATGTGAGGGATATGGTATGTACTTCCTTAGGAGTGATATGTGGAACACATCATGAACATTATCCATACTCAGTGGAAGTACAAGCTGATAGGCCACAGATCCTATGCGATCAAGGATATCAAAGGGTCCAATGTACATTGGGAT
Source organism: Viscum album (assembly GCA_963277665.1). Classification (NCBI taxonomy): domain Eukaryota; kingdom Viridiplantae; phylum Streptophyta; class Magnoliopsida; order Santalales; family Viscaceae; genus Viscum; species Viscum album. The sequence goes on along the minus strand of OY728160.1, from coordinate 567,085,018 downwards.
TAGATTCCCTTTCTTTCCAAACTGTATGACTCTCTTCCATGGTCATATTTTAAGTAAGAATTTATCTCCAACGTCAAACTCTAAGTCCCTTCGATGATTATTAGCATAGCTCTTTTTCCAACTCTGAGTAGCTTTGATATGTTGCAAGATGGATTGAAACTTCTCTATCATCTCTTTCACAAGATCAGGTCCAAGTAGCTTTCTTTCACCAACTTCATCCCAACAGGTTAGAGTTATACATCACTTTCCATATAGAGCTTCATATGGAGCCATTTGAATACTCAAGTGGAAGCTATTGTTGTATAAGAACTCAACCAATGGGAGATGTTGATCCCATCCTTCTTTAAATTCTAAAGAGCATGTTCTTAGAATATCCTCGAGCATCTGAATAGTCCTTTTATATTAGCCATCAGTTTGGGGGTGATAGGTCGTGATGAAATTTAATTTGGTACTCAAATAATGTTGGAGACTCCTCCAGAATTTGGATTTGAACCTAGGATCACAATTATAGATGATTGAGAGTGAAACTTCATGTAGTCTCACCACTTCCTTCACATATATCTTAGAAATTTTTTCAAGAGATAGATCTTTCTGAATAGTGATAAAGTGGGCAGCCCTGGTGAGTCGTTCCACTAAAAACCATATTGCATTATTTTATTTAGATGTCTTCAGGAGACCTGTGACAAAGTCCATAGTGACATTCTCCCATTTCCACATGGGTATAGGTAATAGTTGCATCATCCCTTTGGAATTCTCTCACTCAGATCTAACTTGACAACATATCAATCACCTTGAGATATACTTTGCAATATCCTTCTTCATGTTGTCCCACTATAAGTGTTCTTGGATATCATAGTACATTTTGGTACTCTCGGGATGGATAGAGAAAGTTGAGCTATGTGAATTGTCCTGTAGATCCTTCTTTATCCTAGGTGATTAAGGAACAAAGAGCCTCATTACAAACCAAATTACACTATCATCGTCGATAGGTAACTCTTGAAGCTTCCCTTCCTTTACTTCATTCACCTTCTTTTGTAACTATGTATCATCCCTTTGTGCCTCCTTAATCTTCTCTTGGATAGATGGTTGGGAAATAATTTGGGAAAGGTATGATGTATTACCTAACATTATAATGTTCAGATCTATCCTTTTCATATCCATGAAGATAGGTTCTTTCTTAATCTGAAACATAGATAGAGTAGCAGGTTCTTTTCTACTAAGAGCATCATCTACCTTGTTTGTCATGCCAGGATAGTGAATAGAGAAATTCTATTCATTGGTTAGATCTAACCATATCCTTTGATGTATGTTGAGATCCTTCTGTGTGAATACATACTTTAGGCTCTTATGATCAGTATATATGTCACACTTCTCACCATAGAGGTAGTGCTGCCAGATTTTCAAGGAAAAACTCACAGCTACTAGATCCAAATCATGCGCCTGGTAGTTCTGCTCATGGATCTTCAACTGTCGTGAGGCGTAGGATATCACATTATCATTTTTCATGAGTACACAACCCAATCCTTTCTTTTAATCATTACTATATATCACAAAACTTTATTCACTTTTTGGTAATGTGAGTACATGTGCAGTGATAATCCTTCTATTTATCTACTTGAAGCTTTCCTCGCATTCTTTCATCCATACATACTTTACCCATTTATTTATTAACTTAGTTAGCGGGCTAGAAAATCATGATAAATTTCTCACAAAATGTCGATAATACCTTACTAAGACAAGAAAACTATGGATTTATATGACACTAGAGGGTATAGTCCATTCCTTAATCGCCTTTCTCTTTAAAGGGTCTACATAAATTCCCTTACTTGTGATCACATGTCCCAATAATGTGAATTGTTTCATCCAAAATTCAAACTTGCTAAATTTGGAATACAAATTATCCTTCCTTAATGTTCCCAACACAATCTTTATATATTCTTCATGTTTCTCCTCACTCTTTGAGTAGATGAGAATATCATCGATAAACGCTACCAAAAAAATTTCAAGGTAATGTCTAAAGACTCTATTCATAAAATCCATGAATATTCTAGGGGAATTAGTAAATCTGAAGGGCATCACCAGAAACTCATAGTGCCCATACCTTATATGGAAGGTAGTCTTCTGAATATCTTTCATTGTCACCTTTATATGATGATATCCAGAATGAAGATCCACATTTGAGAAGTACTAAGCTCCTCGTAGTGGATCAAATAAGTCATCCATCCTTGGAAGAGGATACTTTTTCTTTATGGTGATCTTCTTGAGTTCCTGATAATCAATACACAGCCGCATTGATCCATCCTTCTTCTTTACAAATATCACTGTAGAACCCCGAGGTGATGCACTAGGTCATATGAACCCTTTGTCTAAATTATCTTGTTGTTGCTTCCTTAACTCCTCTAGTTTTATAGGATCCATTCTATGGGACACTTTGAGATAAGAGTATCTATGGGTATGAGTTCTATTGATAACTCTACCTCATGATTCAGGGGTAGTTCATGTAACTCTTTATGAAATACATCACTGTATTGCCTCATTATGAGAATTTCCCCTATGTTGATAACTTCCTTTGACTCAACCATTTGATTTAGGTATTCTTTTTCACAGGGAATCAACACCCACGTCATTGAAGGATTCTTAAAATGAGATTCATGATCTTCCTTTAATTTGTAGAGGATTATGGGATGGTTAAGAATATGAAAAGATATTTCCTTTTCCCAACAGTTGATATATGCTCTATATAACGAGATCCAATCCATTCTTAGTATATCATTTAATTTCACCAAGGTAAGTATCATGATATTTTCTGGAAGAATCTTCCCACATACTCCAATAGGAGAAGATCCCAACACTTGGGTTGCAATTATTGTACCACTTGGTGTTTTTACATATATCTCTATTTCAAGGTTTCAGGGATTCGATTAAATAGTTCTAGAAAACTTTTAAGATGTAAAAAAAATGTTTAGAGCCATAATCAAATAAGACTTTTTCCATTCTTGAGTGAATATAAAGTGTACCTTGTATGACTTCATTTTCTTGCTCCACTTCATTAGTATTGTTGGCATAATCCTTTCATTTCTCCATTTTATTTGGTGGATGATGACACTGATTACCCCCGAGAACTCAAGGTTTAGTACACTATCTTTCATAGTTCCCTTGCTCCCTACAGTTGTAGCATTGGACCATGGGTGGTTCTCTCCTTTCCTCCACCACATTGTCCTGCTTCCTCATGTATTTTCGATATTCATGATATTGGTGGAATTCTCTCCCACACTTGAAGTATTTCCCTATCCCTTTGAGGAAGTTACCATAATGCCACTTCCCACATTTTTTATATGTGGGTGGTTGATTTTTAATTCCACCTTTCTCATTATATCCTCTTTCTTGAAACTCCGTCTTTCATTTCTTATCACCATATCCATCAAAAAATTCTCCAAACTCCATCTCCATTTTGGGAGCACATCGAACAAATTATTCATAACTCCCAAAGTCTCAAATTTCTAGAGCCTTTAAAAGGTTTGGTTTTAAACCACTAAATAATCTATTAATTTTTCTATCATTTTTTATAACAAAATATAAAGCATACCTTTAAAGCCTTATGAAATTTTCTTCATAGTCTGTGATAGATTATCCTTCCTTTTGCTTCAATTGTAATAATTCTCTCTCCATATTTTTATGAAAAATTTAGGGAAATACTTGTAAAGAAAAATTATATTAAATTATTCCCACTAAATCTCTTCAATTTCATCATTTGGCTTAGTGTTCTTAATTAAATCCCACCATTTATTGGACTCTCCATCTAGATGATAAATAGTGAGATTTGCCTTCTCCATTTCATAATAGTGAAGAACAGAAAAGATCTTATCCATCGATTTGACCAAATATTTCTCAACTAGTAGATCAAAAGATCCACCAAATGTCAGTGGTCGTTTCTACATAAAACACTCAATATCTAGTTACTCACTCTTTGGTGAAGGTGTACATTCCACATTATTTAGGTTATTGTTCATAACCTGTAATAGATGGATAAGAATCTCTTGGAATTTTTGAACTCCACCTCCCAAAGCATTGGGGATTTCATTTAGGAAATCTTTTTATTTCCCCTCACATGGGTTATTGGCTTGGTTTCTCCTAGTTCCCACCATTTTCTAAAATAGGAAAGGTTAGAACCAAATTTAAGTCAACAAGTCATCAATAATTTATCCCTTTATAAAATTAAATCTAAAGTCATATCTTATGGGATCCCTATGTTTATAATTTTCAAAAACAAAGCCTCTTGGGTGCTTACTTATACTTAGTATCATACAATAGGTTTTACTAAGGTTCTCTAATCCTAATTCCCAAATTAACTAAACTGTGCTCTAATGCCAACTATAACGACCCTGGTTTTTCTTACATTACTATTACATCATTTTAATGATAAGCAACATAAAATAATTACATGACCAGGATACAAATCTTTACTATCTTGGGCATATAGTAATATACATAACTTTTAAAAAATAAAATATAAACATTTATTTAATTCCTTCTTCTCTAGCTTCTTATTGGCCCTTTAATTATCCTTGGTACAAGTAATCACCTGAAGATATACATCAAAAAGGGGTGATCTAAAAGCCCAGTAAGAGGATAGATAAGAACATGAAACAATATAACATGGGGTGAGAATAATAATTATCATAAAACATAGTAATAGGATCATAATCATAAGAGGAATCATTAATAAAAATAATGGAATGTGGTAATTCATGAAAATGAAACATCATGTCTTAGTGGTCAACTACCACACATAGTTGTAAGAAAATATAGCATCATGTTCACACATATTTCAATTTTACCATGAGATAAATCACATTAACCAATTAATTGGAGTGATATATAATTTTGGGCACACCCATCACATCATAACATTTACATTGCACTATATAATTCTGGGAGCACCCGTCACATCAGAACATTTACATTATCATGCAAGCCACATAGAATGTATATCAATATTGGACCTAAAATAACTCATGGGAAGGAATGGGTTTTATTTAAAAAATAATACATTCAAAAACATTGGTTTTAATAAATGAAATAGGTAATAACATACTTGATATAAGAATCGTCAACCTTGAGTGAAGAAGAAACAACCTCGAGAAGTAAAAGGTTTGTTTTTTAAGAAGAGTTCTTTTGAAAAAAAAAATTTGTTTGCCATAAAATCAAGTGGAAAACATGTATACCCCATAAAAGGTAATATAATCAGGAATAAATTATATTTAAGTAATATCCATACTGAAAATGGGGTGAATGATGGAAAACCCAAAGAAAGAGAGTTCGATTCAAGAATTCCCCTTACCTTGAGTCGAAATGCTTTCTTCACTTTAATATCCTATATAATCAGATTATATTAATTAATTAAAAAATATAGAACCTTTTATACATTAATTTGATTCATTTTTTTTATTTAGTTCATTTATGGTATTTTTGATGAGTTATAGAGTATAATTTCATCATTCAGAAGCATTCATTTTCATGGTTTTCATGATCGGTTCTCTTGTATACATGAATGGAAGTTCATATAAAATGAGGATAAATATAAAGAATTATTATTATATGTTAGTAATGATATTAAATAATTTTAAATGATATTATAAATAAATTGGTTATATGGTATGAGTATGAATCATTAGATACAAGTTAATGATGGTCATTTTAGGTTAATTTTGTTGGTTTTTTTATCACAGTAAACTCGTTTTGTTTTATCATTTCGTATTATGTATATAATTTAGTTATAGAATATAAATAGGTTTTTAACATAAAATTTATAAACTACTTCAACCATTATAATTTTTTATTAACATCTTTAAATGCATTAAATTAAAATGAATGTGCATCGCCCACGATGTCGGTAAATTGACACATCACGGGCAATGATTTCATTTTTAGAATAAGAGAGAGGGGAGGAGTTTAATGATGGATATTTCATTAACATGATATCATTAAATTATATAAAATATAATGAAGTTATCATTCCATTTGGATAATAAAAGGAGAGGATAATATAATAATAAAAATTAAATTGAAAAGAAATTACAAGAAAAAGGAAGAGGATTTTACCTCGTGGATTTATCCTCCTTGAGAACCTCCTTAGGGAAAGGTTTTGGTTTTTGGTGGTACCAAGAGCTCTTGGACATGGTAGAGGGTATTGGGGAGATTTTTGGGTAGAATTTTGATAAGGCTAAAATATTAAGAGGTGTGAGTAGAAGAGGGTGTGATGGGTGGTATTTATAGTGGAGAAGAGGGGTGTTTTCGCATTATGATATTTATTAGTTTATTATTTTTGCTCAAGAATATGAATATTTTGAGAATTGTCTCTAAATATATTAAAATAATGAATTATGGTTCGAGATTAAGGTTCTTACATCATCCTTACATCAATAATGACTCAAAAATTCATGTATTTAGCATTTATTGAAAATTATCATATTTTACTATTCATTAAAAATTCAAGTATTCTAGAAAAATCCCAAAAATTCACCCTAACCATTTTTTTGTATGTATAATTCATAAATGAAATCCATTTTATCAAAAATAATTTTCTAAATATGATTAATTAAATTTTTAATTAAAATCATCATTTACTTGGAAAATATATATTTCAAAATTATAACTAATTTTGTAACACTTTGAAAAATTATTTAAGGTCTCATAAAATTATATTAAAATTATAAGAAATAAAAATATTAATTTATGGATATATTTTGTGAAAATAAATTTTATTTTAAATTATTAAATTAATTATAAAATTGTAATTAACTATTTATGACTCGCAAAAATTCTAACACTTAATTAATAATTTTTAAAACATTTAATTACTTAGTCTATGATATAATTATACCATAATTTCATTTATAAGATGCTTAAATTTTATTTATACTTTCTTGGGTGGGGTTACTATTCATTTAGCTGGTTTACTATTCATAAGGTTTATATTACTATTCCTAAGGTCAAGTTACTATTTCATCAGTATAGGTTATTAACTTATAGAAATACTTCTTATTTCACTAATTCTTCGTTTATAAAGTTTTATTATGGGATATAAGTGATTTTATGTGATTTATACTATATGACATTACTATAAGAACGTATAAATTCCATTGATAAAATTTTGGGTTGTTACAAGTGTGGGTATCTATCCCAGATTCTTGACAACACACACCACTATCTCAATGATATTTTGGTCAATTTGTGGGTTTTATTGTCATGGTTCATCGAAAGTTCCCTCTTTGGGTCAGTTCAAATGTCTTCTCAAAGGAATGATGCTACACACCATCAACAGACAATAAGAAAAACTTTAATAAGGAAACTCAAATTAAAAAATAAAATGGAATTATAGAAATTAAAATTCCATAAAAAAAATCAAAAGTCCAGTATTTTCAGATTACAATAATAGAATAGGAAAAATACTAGAAACAGATCAAAACAGTCATCAAGGACACTTTTCCCTATCACCCATGGTGACTTAAGGCTCATTATGACAAGATTTGTCCTTTCACTTGCTCATAAATACCTCCCAAGTACCATTAATCCTACCTCCTATCTACCAAGACAACCTAGACCACATGTTGACTTCAAGAGAAGATTCTTAACCCATACCTCTGATACCACTTTGTCCTGAACCAGTTTGGATACCCTGGTACCCTGATACCCAATCCAGCTCGGACACAGCCTAAAGGGTGTTCCTGATTCCCATGGGTTGGCGAATAGAATTTTTCACCATTAAATATCAAGAGAGAACTAATTTAACATAAAAAGTGTAAGATAAAATATAAAATTCAGTATATTAACACTCCTTAAGGAGACAATACCAAAATTCAAATAGGTAAAACATTACCCAAGTAGATATATAAACAAATCAATGAAACATTGACCCAACTACCATCCAGGAAATATCAAAAATCTCAAAACTCCTTGTAACAAGTTAACCTCTGCTCCACCAGTCACTATCACCACTCCATGGTCCCAAAGATCAAGAACATTCACCACCACCAAGTGGTTTTTTTCTTTTCCTCAGACTTGGCATAAAAAATCTACAAACTCCCAATAGAAAAGGTGTGGTGTGAACTATAAATCCTAGTAGGGTCTCACCATATGTTCCATAAAAGATTCCATAATAATAAACCAATAATGATTTTAATTTAATTAAAATAGGACATGGAATAACATTTTTATATGTAAAAAAATACATGATTTCTTTTCAATAGATGGAAAAAATTCAAACATGAATTAAATAATCATTTTATATAAAATCTTCTATAAAAAATGGAATATATATTCAAATCATGCACAATAAGCATCATGGTCATCTTCCCTAAAGTATGTTAGTTTATAGCTATAGGATCCTCACACTTCTCAAATCAGTGATCATGACTAAACATATGTGCACACATCCCTCAGGCTCAATATGAATAAATCTCATCAAAATATCATCAGGGATAATCATGTTGAATAAGGTTTTTTTCATATTTTTCATTGTTAATCCATTACTAGGTGATCAATATCCTAGAATGGTTATCCCAAATACCCACTAACTACCCAGGATCACATGTTCTCAATCAATCAATAAATAATTTTCAAATCATCTCATTTAAAATCAATCAACATTTACAATTCAATTTCCAAATTTTTAGTTTCAATATGCTAATTCAATTTCAAAACCAAAACATTGGTTTTTCATCATTTCATTCATTATTAATATAAAACCAATCATAGGTTTTCATCATTTAATTTAATCCAGTTTCTCAAAACAAATCTAAAATTGTTTCATCTATTCTATCATTTTCAAATTTATCCTGCAATTCCAATTCCATTGTAATTTGGGGTTTTCTCAAAATCCATTCCATTTTGATTCCAATTTTAAATCATATCAATTCAGGGTTTTATAGATCAATTAAAATCAATTTCAAAAAAATCAATCCAATCAAGGTTTCAATTAAATGGAAAACCTCAAATGGAACCACCTACCTTTAATCATGGAAATCAAATGATCCACGCCCACAACAAGAAACACCAATGACAATCAAAGGTGGAGAAGATCTATGAATCAAATCTAGAATCAAGATCTAAACAATAAAAGGATTAGATATATCAAACCAGATCTTATATCCATCAAAAAATGATGATTTAATACTCTCTAAGGAGGAGATAAAGGAATATCGGAAGAAGATACACAAGAATAGACCCACTTACCAGAGAGAGATCATATCTTCCACCGAAATTTTGATTCACCAAAGTAGGAGGTCGGAGGATCCCAAATCGCTTCTAGGGAGCCTCCATGTAAGGGAAAATTGTATTAGTTATAAATTGGAGGATTGGGAAACTTGAACAGGTGGTTTAGGAATTTAAAATTAATTTTTAGAAAAGGTAATAACTATGTGCATGGTTTGTTGGGATGTTCTACACGAATAAACAAACTGTGTGCCCCTACTATCTAGGGTGTATAGTTTCTCCTCAGTAGGCATGTTGTTTGGTTATTCATGCACCAACCATGAAAATTATCATTGCCTAAGGCCACATGGTTTGTAGGGTCTAGTCGTATGGTTTAGACAAACTGTGCATCCCCTCTAGCGCACCATAAAAGGGTGCATGATTAGATAAGGCAAACTACACATTTTTCCCTAATCATGTGCCAACCATGCATAGTCACAAAGGCCTCCATGAAAATCCAAAATCTCTCAGAATGATCCTAAAACAAGACCCTACTCAAAATAGATCAAGACAAGGGTAGTTGAATACCTAAAACCAAGTAACATGATGTTATAAAATAAGTCCAATTCCTTATTTCTATGAAAGGAACCCTGGGTGCCTGGCCCTAATGAGGGGTTGGGGAAATGTTATCTCTGTGAGGTTATGTCTATGTCTAAAAAGGATGCACTGGGTGAGGTTCCACCTATTGTTGATGCACCTGGTGAGGCTCATTTGATAAAGGGGACATTAAGTTGATTTAATCAGGATAATCGACATGCATGGTAGTATCTTTCTCTAATTTTATGAGCCTTCACACGATAGTTGGTAGAGGTAATGTGCATTAACATTTCTTAGTCTATTGTAAGGATTATTCCAAACACTAATATTTTTTTGTAGAAATCCATAAATCTATTAGAATAATTCTGGGAAATGAGGGTAGGGACTAGCTTGTATTTGATGTTTTGCACACAAATTATAAGAAACTATTCCTCAGTTGTGGCATATTAATCAATTATGTGAGTCCTTTACATTAGTAAATAAATTCATCCACTCAATCATCAAGCCTATTTTTTCATTTAGAGATGTTGGCGATACTAGTCTTATATGAGGTGGATTTGAACTAGTGGAGGAACTATTTACAAAGATCCTCTTAGCCAGTAATGGATCCCAGGTCCAGCTCATTATACCACTTGAATGTGGGTTCTTCCAACATTTGAACAAAAAGTTAGAATTTAGTAGATTCTTATTATTTCAAAGTCACAAACATTGGGCTACACTTTGAGGTGAAGTGGTCTAGATATTAAAGCAGATAACTTGTACCATTGAACAAGGTGAAACATGGGTTACCAAACTCTAGTGGCAAGTTCATCTGGTCTACCCATGTCAGATATGGTTTTCCATTAGGAAGAATTGACACCTGTCTCATTTCTAGAGACTCAAGGAGAGTGGTGAGAGTATTTATCACATTTTTATGGTGAGTATTTGTGGTCACCAGTGCTCTAACTAGTTTATCAGCCTGGGAGGCTTTTTAGACTTGATATTTAAGTGTATTAGTGAGCTTATTAGATGGATTAGGTGACTAATTTCTCAGTATTTTTCCATATCCCTCATATTACACCCTGATTGGATACACTGGGATACTTGGTTCAAATCTAGGTGCCTAGCCAAGAAGGACTGGGTTCTCGTCTGGAGAAGATATGGGGTCCCTTTTGAAATTTTCAAGGCTCTAGTTCTGCTTAGGCATAAACTCTATAGTAAGCCTCTTATAGCCCCCTAGAACTTAGAGAAAAGTGGTTATTCTAGGGTTTGACTCGGTTTTTGATGCAGTCTCAGATGGCATTCCAAGTCCCAATTCTAGTCTCTAATAATGAAAATGGGCGCCTGTTGGGGGATTTTTCTGGTACTACATCACCCCTTGGAGTGGTTTTTCCCCATCATTTTATGTGTCAACTGTCCTATTTCTCTGATCCTAGGGAGGGTAATGGTGGACAAATTTATAGTGGTGATGGTTAGAGGGGAACATTCACTATCAATGGGTGGTCCCAATTGATGGTCCCATTGTTTTTATGGGATATGGCTAAAATGGATGGAAATTTACTACCCCCAGCCTCTAATCAGTACGTGTTGAGATAACTACCATGAATCATTAGAGAGTAATAAGGATCTTAACGCAAGTTCATTGGATATTCTAGTAGTAACCATATGATTCAGGGAACTGAGTTATCGGGATCATTGTGATATCAACCCCATTTTACCATTGGTGAATGTAATTGAGGTAATCGTGGATTCCTAGGTAGGTTAGTTGATAATTACAAAGGCGTTTGAACATCACCCAAATATTATGGCAGAAAAAATGTTTTGTCCTCAGTGAGGGACTCTGGGATAAAAAAAATAGAGCTATAGGTGTTGAAAATATGTCTGGTATCTGGTTGGTAGCTAAGAGCCTCCACATGTCCTATTTCTCATTACCAAGAGAATGATCCCACTCCTAATCATCCCAAGACCCAACTGGCATAGGCCGAGAGACTGGCAATAGAATTGAGGCAGATCTACTTTGTTGATGATTTATCAGGAGAGGGGGTGTCGTGCAGACCAAATGTCAACTATATATTAGATTGTCTCTCGAAGGTGTATCTAACTTCATGATCATATCCATATAGGACGGGGTTTTTACTACCTCCTCATGTGAAAGAGTGGTGGAATTTATTTGGGGATCAGTGGGGTGATCACCATCTTCTGAGGAAATAAACTCATACCCTAACTTCTCTCCAACTTCTAGTGCAGTGGTTGAGAGGAGGGAAACTGACGATGATGGAGATAGTTGCACTACAAGTCCTTAGAAGGAGTACATAACGTCGTCGACCTGAATATACTTGTGGATGGATTTGGGGATTTTTTAGACCTTGAATTTAGGGATCATAAGCCTTAATTGATGGGATTCCTCCGCCAGCTCTAGAGGTGGGGGTGAAGGTTCCCTCATTGATCAATGAGTTGTCTTAAAGCATGATAGGTTGATGGTGACATGATTCTTCCCAAGGTCATACCTTTGACGAAATAAGAATTCCCAAGTGAAATTTGTTAAGAGCTACTTGGGTCGCTTCCATTCACGTTGTGACCTATACCACGATCATGACCCTCGTGGTGGTTGTTCAACCTCCTGCCCCATGACATATCTTTTAAGCATGGTATATCTTTGGCATGGGAATAGCATCTACACTGGTTGGTGGTAGTGTGTGAAATATAAATAAAAGGGTCATTAGGGGTGGTTATTTAGTTTTTCTATCAGCGGTTTAAACCACCACTTAATTTTTTGGAGATGGTTCTTAAAACGGCCACATATTTTATGGTCTCTAGTCAAATAGCGTTGGTTTATTTTATTTTTCGACGGTATTTTAAGTGTTATTTTTGGAGAATTTAGAAATAGTTTTTTATTTAGCAGCAAATCATTAATAAAAAAATATCCATTGAGAATATAAATAAAATAAAATTAACCACTGCAAATCATTTAGCAGTGGTTATTTTTATCAGTGGTTATGTTGAACCGCCTCTAAATACAATCAATATAATATGTCTAGTGGCGGTTACTACAAACCACTGCTAAATCTGTTTTGATTTTTAAAAAAATATATTTAATAAAAAACTATAAATATAAAAATAACTAACATTATATAAAGTAAAACATAAATATATGATAAACCCATCATCCATACATCACACATCCAGTCATATACAAACAGCCACAATCATCATAAACTAAGTCTCAATCACCCCATACATCAACCAATACCTCGGTCATCAATATATACATATAAAATTTGTCCAAAAACAACCCATACCCAATATACATTCATGTCACGACCTCCACTACATATGTCTGCCTCCACATCATTTCATCAACTGAAACTGAAAGCATCATATCATTACCTGTAACAAAAAATGAAACAAAAAGTAAAACTAAAAATAATAAATCAGAATTATAGAAGAATAATTGATAAAATTTTAACATTCCAAGGAAACTAATAACCATCACGACTACCTTCTGAAAAATTTTGTGGATCGGAACAGTCAACCTCATGCCAACTACTCGCATCTGCCACCTACAATGAAAACCAGAATATTTAGGAAAATAAATGAGAAAGATAAAAGACACATAATATATTTAGAATTTTGTACATAAAATTTGTTCATTTTTTAATCAAATAGAATGAATTTTAACATAAAACAAATAATATATACTGAAAAACACTTTGAAAATATAAACATACCTATTTAAGATAAGATTCAACACTTAAAACTAAAAAGGTATAAGTAAATTTTCTAATTTATTTTTAAAGTGAGGTGCGGTGTGCTTGAAATTTATTTAATAAATAAATTTGAAATATTTTCATATCACAAAATGTCTTATATTTCAAAAATAACTAAGTGGTTGTTTCCCCATGATTTCACATAAATATGAGGTTGTTTTATATGGTTTTGACCGTTCCATGCATGTTTTAGTGTTTTAAAACACTAAAAACACATTTACAACCATAAGGGGAAAACCAGAATTTAGAATGATGTACCATTAGTTCTTACTTTCAACATTAAATCTACAGTCATTATCCTCTAATTTCAAGAAAATTTGATGTTTTTTGTCTGGTTTTGACCGTTCTATGCATGTTTTAGTTTTTAAAAATACTAAAAACTTTTTTATAGTCATGATGGTAAAACATTTATTCAGAATGACATTCCATCAATTCCTACATTTAAAAATTAAATATATAGTCCTTACCCCCTGATTTCAAACTCATTTTCCTAGTTCTGACCGTTCCACACACGTTTTAGTGTTTTAAAACACTAAAAACATATTTATGACCATAACGGGAAAATCAACATTCGGAATGACATGTCATCGGTTCCTATATTTCAAAAATAAATATATTGTTATTTCCCCTAATTTTAGCAAAATCTGACGTCGCTTTCTTAGTTTTGACCACCCTGACACTTGTTTTTAAAGGCTTTTATACCTTTCATAAGTGTTTACCGGGTAATTTCGATCACACCACCCATCGAATTGACATTTTGTCTAAATGTACACATCAAAAAAAACAAAGTAGTGTTTGTGCCTTGATTTTAGTACAATTAGACATCGTTTTCTTGGTTTTGATCGTTCCATGCACGTTTTAGTATTTTAAAACACTAAAATCACATTTACAGCTATAATAGGAAAACTGTCATTCAGAATGATGTGTTTTCAGTTCATACATTTTAAAATTAAATCCATGATCATTGTACCCTAATTTTAGGGTAATTTGATATTGTTTTCCATGTTTTAACCCCCCCCCCCCAATAATTGTTTTTAAAGGCTTTTGTACCTTTTATAAGTGTTTACCGAGTAATTTTGACCACACCACACATCAGATTGATGTTTTTTCTATGCATACACGTCAAAAAAAACTAAGCAGTGGTTGTCCTCTAATTCCAAGGTAATATGACATCATTTTCTTGTTTTGACCCCCTAACACTTGTTTTTAAAGGCTTGTGTACTTTTCATAAGTGTTTATTGAGTAATTATGACCACACCGCATGTCGTATTGATGTTTTTTATGCGCGTACATGTAAAAAACAACTAAGCGGTGTTTTTCCACTAATTTTAAGAAAATAAAACATCATTTTTCTGGTTTTGACCATTCCATGCATGTTTTTGTGTTTTAAAACACTAAAAATGTGTTTATGACTATAATAAGAAAATTATCATTCAAAATGACGTGCTGTTAATTCATACATTTCAAATTTAAATCTAAAGTTTTTTTCCTCTAATTTTAGGTTAATATGATGTCATTTTCCTGATTTTGACCCCCCAACACTTGTTTTTAAAGGCTTTTGTACCTTTCATAAGTGTTTACTGAGTAATTCCGACCACACCGCACGTCGGATTGATGTGTTGTCTGAAAAAACACATCAAAAAAACTAATTGGTGGTTTTCCCATGATTTTATATAAATATTATTTCTTTTACTATTGTTTTGACCATTCTATGTACATTTTAATGTTTTAAAACACTAAAAATGTATTTACATCCATAACGGGAAAACCATAATTTGGAATGACATGTCGTCGGTTCCAACATTTCACAATTAAATCTATGTTCATTTTCCTCTAATTTCATAACAATATAATATCTTTTGTCTAGTTTTAACTATTATATGCACGTTTTAGTGTTTTAAAACACTAAAAACACATTTACAATCATAATAAGAAAACCAACATTCAGAATGACATGTCACTGGTTCCTACATTTTAAAATTAAATCTATGGTCATTTCCCCTTAATTTTAGGAAAATTTGATGTTTTTTTCATGATTTTGACCCCCCCCCCTGACACTTGTTTTTAAAGTCTTTTTTACCTTTCATAAGTGTCTACCGATTAATTCCAACCACATTGCACGTCAAATTAATGTATTGTATATAAATGCATGTCAAAACAACTAATAAGTGGTTTTTCCATGATTTCACATCAATTTGAGGTTGTTTTCTATTGTTTTTACCATTCCACACATGTTTTGGTGTTTTAAAACAATAAAAATGTTTTTATAGCAATAATAGGAAAACTATTATTCAGAATGATGTGTCTCTAGTTCCTAGATTTAAAAATTAAATCTATGGTCATTTTCCTCTGATTTCTGGATAATCTAGTGTTGTTTTCTATGTTTTGACCATTCCATGCATGTTTTAGTGTTTTAAAACACTAAAAATATGTTTACATCCATAACAAAAAAACTATCATTTAGAATGATGTGTCGTCAGTTTCTACATTTCAAAATTAAATCTACGGTAGTTTTCCTATAATTTCAAGATTATCTAATATCATTTTCCTAATTTTTACCCCTAGACACTTGTTTTTAAAGGATTCTGTACCTTTCATAAGATTTTACCAAGTCAAAACCAAGCAAACAAGTTTGGATTGTTTTCAAACTTATAGATAATGATTTATAATTTATTTTTGACATGTAGGAATCAATCAGACATAAATTTGGAACAATATGTGGTCAGTATAACTCAAAAAATTTGTTTTCTATATAAAAGTATCATTTTAGTTTTTTTTATGGATATTGTATGTGTTATTTGCAAATTACATGTGCATAAAACAGAGTCAGGGACATCAAAATGAAAAAACGTCAAGAAATAAAAAATATAACACTTTATAAGTATATTACAAAATTTTACTCATGTCTTTTAAACTAGTTATCAAGGAATGTTAAATTAATATTAGCTTTACTTGAGTATCAAAGACTTTATTTTTTCATGCTGTTGGAATATTTCTCTAATCTTTATAATTAATGAGAAAGGTCACTATCTCACAAGTAAGCTTCCCAAGAATCTACCCATATATTTCAGCAGCATCACTAGTAGGCACCCCGAACTCATCAAATGGAACAATAATATTAAAGTCCTTAAGGTCCCATACATATGTTGTTTTCACATTTCTATCCTTTTTATAGTTGTTTTATCTATTTTACAAATTAATTAAACAATTAATAAAATGTAAATTTTTTTTGAAAAATGATATATATACCAATAACAGTAACTCGCCAATATACGCTAGATGGAGGGGTGACCAACTGCTCCATCACTAGAGGTGAATTAGGTGGCGGGCTACCAATGAAATCTGGAGAAATGGTTGTCTCACTAACAATCTTGGGTATAATGGAATCACTAGGATCCATATAAGATGATAGAAGTGGTGGTGTTCTCTAAGATGTTGATCGCTAAGAATCCTGAAATTTTTTTTACTCAGCATTCCTACATTTCAAATGGTTAAGGTATATTAAATATATAAAAAATAAAAAAATAAAATCTTTTTACAAAAAATAAAAAAGAAAAACTAGAAAAAAATTTATATGTACGAAACACTTGTCAATGAGAAATTGTAATATAATTGCATTACCAATTTATACATTCAATTATCTTCATCTTAATTATATTCATTGTTATCAACCTCCATTATGACGAGTTCTTAATTTTCACCCTCTCTTTCAAGTTCTACCATTTCAATATTATCAGTAAAAAATTGTCCAATATTTTGTGGTTAATGACGTTCACTATCATAAAGCACCAATTAATCTTCATCACCCATATCATATAAGTCTCTCTAATTTAAGTGTACAAAAACACTCCAACCTTCATATATATCATTATCCTCTTAATAAACTATCTCTTCTTATGAATCCAAGATAAATGGATCATGATCTTCATGCTCACTAGTATTCATAAAGTGAGAGAAATTTATAGAGGTAAAATGTAATGAATCTTTCATTATACCCCTATCAATGTTGACCCACTTTCATTTGAATAAGACAACTAAAAACTTACCATGATATTTTAATTCAATTATATAAATCAACTCCCCATAGTATCCCACCTATACAAATTTAAATACACCACTATTTTGAGTTTTCAAGTCTTCTTCATGATAAATTTTATGAAACCTGAAGCCATGAATATTGTAAGAATCGAATCTCTTAGCCTGCCTTAGAGGACCTCAAGCCAAAAAACTTCAAATCATTTGATATTTCACCTCAATTTTCAAAATTAATTATCTAGAAAAAATATATATATAATATTTTACTTCTAATATAGAAAAAATAACTAATTATCAAGAATATGAATATGAGTATACTTACACGAAGGGTGAACCATTCGACAAGATCCTTATTAAAATATTTTGTTAATTTCATTTCATTTCAAGCTTGACCCTTAAATTGCCTCTCTGTTTTAAGTCACAATTTTTCAATAAATGGATATGCAATAACACTATTGATTATCACATATCTATGTGCTTGTAGAAACTCAAATTTAGTCAGTGTAAAATTTGACCCCTTTCCAATTGGTTTTCTAATAGTTGGAAATACCGATGACTGATTTTCAAAACTAGAATTAGTGGAGATATTTTCAGCATGTCCAACATGATTTAATCTAGTCTCAATCCCATCCAAATACCTAGAATATAAGTTAAAGAACTCTTCAACTATGTAACCTTCAATAATAAAGCCTTGTAGTTGAACTTTATTTCTCAAATATGATTTCAAATGACCAAAGTACCTGATGAAAAAAAATAAGATACATATTAAAAAAATTTATTCATTGATTTGATAAAATAAAATTCACAAATGAAAATAAAAAATTATATCAACATACCTCTCAATTGGATATATCCATCAATAGTGTACCAGTCCACCACGTTTAGCTTCTTCAACCAAATGAATAGTCAAATGAATCATGACTGTGAAGAATGGATGGGGAAGTAATATCTCCAAATGACATAGTGTCAAAAAAATCTTTCTTTAAGTTTATGAAGATTGGTTGGATTTAGAGTTTTTCCAAAAATCTCTCTAAAAAAGGTACAAAACTCAACTATAATTGCACTTACTTTTTCAGGTAAAGTATTACACAAATCCAATGATAAAAACTGCTCCATAAAAATATATGAGTCATGACTTTTCAATCTATGTAACTTTTTATTTTTTTTAATTCAACACACCTTGATATGTTACTTGGATGTCCATATGGCACTTTAACATTCTTTAAAGTTTGAAGGAATATATATCTCTCATAATTTTTCATTGTAAAAATATTTGAAGGATAAATACATTCTCATTTTACCATAAACCATGCTTTATATTCATTTACTCTAAATCCTTACGATCATTAAGGTGATCCTTCAATTTATCCTATCATTAAGCACTATAAAAATTACATTTTCACAAACTTTCTTCTCAATATACATTATGTCAATATTATGATGTATCAAATTAAACTCCTAGTAAGGAAGTTTGAAAAATATACTCTTTTTCTTCCATTGTTGTGTTCCAACTTCTTCAGATATTGTACCTCATACCCTTTTATCCCTTCTTTAAATTCATGAATTTTTCCAAATTCTTCAATGGTATTCATTAATTGACCTAATATTTCTGAACCAGATAACACCTTTAGTGACTTTCTCATTTAAAAATATCTATTGAATCATATCTTGTTAAACCTTAATTTATGAGAATCATCAAGAAATTTATGATGACACATAAAACACCATTTTCTACTATGAGGTAATTGTTGAGGTTTAAAATCAAAATTACAAATTGGACAATCCAAACCATTATGATTATTCCAACCAGATAAATTTCCTAGTCTAGGAAATTAACTAATTTTCCACATTAAAGCAACATGCATTTTGAATAGTTTTCTCATTGAAGCATCATATGTTTCCATAGCATCGTCTCATAGTTCTCACAATTATTTGATTAGAGGTTGAAGGTATACATCAATGTCATTTACAAACATTTTATTTCCAGGAATAATCATCAAAATAATTAAATAATTATTCTTTATAAACATGCATGGAGGTAGATTATAGGGGATCAAAATAACTAGCCAAATGTTATAATTAGTACTTAAAGTACCAAAAGTGTTAAAACCATCAGAAGCCAATCCCAAACGCACATTACTAGGATCCAAAGAAAAATATAGATACAAAAAATCAAACATATTTCATGATGTTAAATCTTTTGGATGTCACATTACTCCATCATTACTATCCTGAGCAAGCCAATTTATTTCTTCTACAGTTTTAGATGGCATAAATAATCTTTTCAAGCATGATTTCAAAGGAAAGTAATGAAATACCTTTGTAGGAGTTTTATTCTTTTATTTCTTCCTGGGGTTGCATTGATTTATACTCTCACTATTTTTCATTGACTTCTATCTTCTTGCATGACATATTGCGCATTCTTATTTATAGGACTCTTCTCCCCAATAAAGCATCCAATCATTAGGGCATGCATGTATCTTTGTATAATCAAGTCCAAGTTTGTTTATGACTTTATTCATCTCATAGAATGATGCAGGGATCTTATCTTTACTAAATACATCATGAACCAACTCTAAAATCATGGAAATTAATTTTCCTGTAATTCCACAGGGACACTTGATATGATACAACTTAAGTAGAAAAGACAACTTTGAATACTTGGCACACCCTTCATACAATTCTTGCTATCAATCTTTAAATAATTCATAAAAATCATTTTTTGGTAACTGAAATTATGAGAAAGATTAACCTTATTAGGATTGACTTAAGGTTTTTTTTATCTATTTAAATCTTTGAAATTGTATTATTCAAAACCAAATGCATCGTTTAACAAATTTAAAACTGAATTCTCCTCTGTCGGGTAACTTTTTATTTCATTGACAGTATTATCATTGTTTTGACTTTCCATAATATTTGATTCACCATGGAAAATCCAACATACATATCAAGTAGGAAACTATTTCAATATAAAATTCTCATATACTTCATTTCTATTCAACCATCACTTGATTTTACAATCATGACATGGAAATTTTATTATACCATCCACTGATCGGTTTTCAATTACATAATCTAAAAATTCTTCCAAACCCTTGGAATATCGAGGTGTGTTTCAAGGTAAATTAATCCAACTTTTATCCATAGGTATTAGATTGTATTCTCCCTATACATTAAGATATAAATATATAAATATTTATTCAAACAAGTAAAATAAAAATTCAATATCACCCAACTTCGCCATTTGACTCTTTTATAATGATTATAAAGGAAAATGGGATGAATCAAATAATGAAACCTTTCTTACTAAACTTATAATATAAATACATGAATCAAATAAATTATTATTTCTCAAAAACATATATGAATGGGATGAATCAAATTAAATATAATGGTGTATTATACCCTACTGTTGTAACTAAGGAGGGTTTATTCCATTGAAAAATTAGCTACATTGATCAATGTTCAAACCATTTCTCATGATATAACTAAGACCAATATCACCCCTTTAAAAATATGAATGCAAAGTATACTTTATTTGTATATCATGATATTTCATGCATACCCAAAATATTCATTCTATATGTCTATATTCTATTGAAATGGTATAGTGTGATTTCATGTTGTTCCATGAATTATATAAATCAACTATGTTCACATAACATCAAATCATATGTTTCTTTAATTTGATCTAAAAATAAAAAACATGATGTTAACATAAATTTTAATAATGTCTATTGTTATTTTCAAATCAAATGATAAAAAATTATTCATCTGACTCAACAAAAAACAAAGTACACACTATAATTAGTTCTATTAAAACCATGTTAGTTAAAATAAAATCAATGAAACTATATTGGTTGTTCCAGTTACCATAATCAATAAATAATTATCATGTATGTAAAAATTAACCCTAACTACTTTATCATTATTCGATAGATTCTACTAAACTAAATGATTCCTTATATGTGCATAAAACATGAAGAATTTTGATAAATTTAAAAATAGTCTAATTTCTCATTTTCAAGGACTTTATCCTTAGAGACCTTTTCAAGGTTTGTGATGAAACCATGTGTGACCCCAAACCCTACCACCAATTGGTCATGAGTTGTAAAATATCCACAATTATGTATTTGTCAAAATCGGAGGCATTAACATATATATACCAAAGTAGAATTCATTAATATCAAATACAAACCATGAAATTATGAACGATCTAGATTCCATAACCAACATATATCATAAACAAATTTATTTTTTAATTTAATACAACATAACCAAAATTAATTATTATTATAACTCAAAACAACTAACTACAAAATCCAAATAACACATTATAAACCAAAATTAAATATATAATTATTTTCCAATGAATAAAAATAAAATTTTATATTGTTTTTATCACCCATGATTGTCCATAAAATGATAATCAATAATAAATTTAGTGTGAGTATGATTAAACCTTTAAGGGGGTATATGTTTCCACAGAGAAGGGGGTCCAAGCCAGGAAAAGGGATCTCAGAGGTGGGTCTACGTCGCTACCTAAAAGGGGAACCGAGCAGGGGTGAGGGAGGTCAGAGGGGGGGTTCACATCGTTGTTGATCCATCCATAGAGGAGTTCGGGGTGGTTCACAGGGTCGGGGGATTGGGGTTGGAGAGGGGAGTCATGGGGGTTGGGGTTCATGGACTTGGGGGCACCACCAGGGAGAGGAGAGAAGGAGGGGTAGGGGAAAAGGGGTCGCAGGGTCGGGGTCGTCATTGGGGAGAGGAGAGTAGGAGGTTGGGGCGGTGGGGTGGGGGGGGGAAGGGGTTGATGCCACAGAGAGGGAGTGGGTAAGGGGGAGGGATTATAATTTTTTAATTTTTATTGGAGGTTTAATTGAAACTTCCACTAATTGAAAAAAAATGAGGCGGTTTTATGAATCTGCTGCTATATTATTTTTTTAACCGGATTTATTTCGTGGTGGTTACTAGAACCGTTTTGAATAAACCATCACTAACCATCACTTTTTTTTAGTGGGGGGGGACCTATGCAATGAAGTTCCTTATTACGGGATGGCCTATAATAGTTTTCTCTAACACCAATGACAAAGAGAGTCAACCATTCATACCTGAGAGATAGTTGGGGTCTCAATCCCAAGTGGATGAAGATGGATCCCCACTCATTAGTTGTGGGAATGTGATGGGATACACTGGTGGGGTCAGGGACGCTAGATCTACAGAATATGCCTCTTATCATTCAATTTTCTAGACCTTCCCTTGATGTTGGTGTTGAGTGTTCTGGATTAGGGCCAACGGAATGAGAATGGGGTCAACCAACTCATTGACCTTTGGTATCATACAATATTGGTGTTGACATGGCTAGGTGTGAGACCTCCTTGGAAGCCCCCGAGTAGTGTCCATGATGGGTAGATCTTGATCATCCCTTACCTCCTCAGCTTAGAGGAGTGATCCTTCAGAATTCTCTATAGAGAGAATCCCAAAGTGACTTTCTATTTGAATGGGGGGTTCCCTATGACAACCTTTCTTTTTATTACAACTTAAACATGATTTATTACATAAAACTTCACTTGATAAAACAAAAAAGATCGAGAGGTTTAGTGTCTTTGAGGCTTAGGATCATTACATAAAAACTTAAAACATGAAATACAACATATTTATTGAAAACTTCCTTTACATGACCACTACATTCCCTCGTACTTAGCATTGCATGGGATAACCTGAGGACATGCATAAGAAAAGGGTGAGCTATAAAGCCCAGTAAGGGAGTACACATGGAATAACATGAGGAGTACAATACATGTTAGACAATAGGAATATCAATATAGCATAAAACAAACATGAACATAAAGGCATGATAAATCATGATAATCATAACATGGAAATGTGGCAACAACACTTAACATGGAATTAGAATGAGTCAAGGGTCATTGCACATAGAGAATGAGTAAACCCTCATTGCACATGAAGCATGAGTAAACCCTCGTTTCACTTGAATTAGCATGATTCAACACTCATTGAACATGACGTATCAGGATACTATACTTTACCTAATGCATTGGAGCGCTATAAGGGCGCACCCTTCTTAAACATTTCATTTCATGCATAAGTGTGCCACATGGATTCATAAAACATAATCATTTATTCCATGATAAAGGAATGTGGAATTCAAACATGAAACTTTACAATAAATAAGTAAATGTGCATAAAGGTGAATACCCTTGATGGAGAAATGGGCATGGTATTCACAATACAATGACATTGGCTTAGAAAATCGGTGCGATTTTGGCAGCGTAACAGTGTGACATAAGAATTCATAAAAAAGGTTGATGAGAGAGAAAGGGGTTCCTCAACATATTTAAATGTAATGGACAGTAATGAGGTCATATAGATTCATGTCCTAACAATTTAAAAGGAATTTAGATTCATGATACAAAAGTATTGCTTGAATGTAAAAGAAGAGAGAGAAGTTCCTTTCGGAATTTCGGCATAGTAACGGGTGTACATGGGAGGAATTTAATGAGAGAGAAAGGGGTATCCCATCATTCAAACAATAAGAGGGCAGTATGGGGGATGTGTGAAACCATACCCCAACATTCATAATTGAAATTAAAAGGGCAATACAACTTAAAGAAAATTGACAAAAATGAGAAAGGAAGAAAAAACCCTTACTTGGAAGTGTGCTTCCAAAGGCTAGAAAGAGGCTTGTGAGAGGATTCTTGGGAGCTTGGGGAACCTTGGGAGGATTCTAGAGAGAGTAGGTCAGAGTTTGGATGAACTCCAAAGGATTTTAGTGAGGAGGAAGTGGGAGCTTGGGTGGGTTTATATAGGAAAGGTGAGAGAATACTTTATTATTTAGGTTTGGGACCCCTTATATTAAATTAATCCAAACCACAAACCATCCCATGGTTTTTGCCCATGGTTTCTGGAAAAGGAAAGAGGAAAACAATATTTTACCATTACAAGGTCCTAAATTATTAAAATAATAAGGTTTCTTATGTGGAGTTGAGTCACACTCCCATAGAAATTAATTTAAAAAGGCAAAGTGTTGAATAAGTCTTGAGGGGTTCATTAATGCTTTGAAAAGTAAGTCAAACAAACCCAAAATCACTTTATTTTAATGGTAAAACATATATTGTCCGAACATAAGGATTATAGTATTTTATTACATCACCATTGGGTCATTATGATGTCATAAAACACATTATATATTTAAACGGTATTTAATTTTTACCCAAAAATTTGGCTGTCTCAGAAAATTATGAAAAATTCACCGTTGGATAATTTCGACGTCCCGATTCCAAAAATAACATTTATTTTATCTAAATAATTTTCTAAATATGTGAATTTTCACTTTTAAAATAAAAAACCGTCATTTATCGAAAATTCACGAGTTTTGACAGAAATGGCTTTCAAACCTTAATATAACATTTTAATTGCATTCAAAAATTATAAGATCATTTATATTTAATAAAAATTAATTTAATATTAAATAATAATATTTTATTAAAATATTATTTAATTCAAAAATCCCTTAATTTAATAAAATTGAATTCTTAATTAAATAATAACTAAAAACACCATTTGTACTTTAAAAACTATTTACAATGTATCAAAAATGACTAGAAATTATATTCATTATTATATACAAAAAAATAATATACATGAACATAGTACTACTTATTTGTTACATAACCCCTTAAAATAGCTGCATAAGACCTAAGGGTAAGGTGTGTGATGGTGACAGACTCTTGGGGTGGCTCGGATATCATCGCTCGAGTGGTAATTTCAATCAACTTTCACTTTTCCCGTAGACGGTCACGTTCGAGCTTGACATAATAAAGCTTGGCTTGGGCTTGGTCAAGGGTGAAGCCAAAGGATGCCACCTCATTTCCAAGCTCCGACAAATGGGCTTTGTATGGGGCAATTCTACTGGATGAGGCCATCGCTTCCTTTGTCTGAGTAAAATTGGGTTCGTTAAAGCTTTATATTTATACTAATCATGTGATCAATGTTCAACGGCTATATTAACAACGGTCATAATTCTTAACATAAAACCAAAGAAGTTGACATCTTATAAAAACATTTTTTTATAAAGAGACATTTAACTGGATCAAGAGGGATTTTCCATTAATGAAACTTTGGGTCGTTACAATATTTCCCCCTTAAAAAATTTCACCCTCGAAATTTTCCTTTTCCCACACTAAAAAAAATGTGGTTAACTCAGCTTCATCATATCCTCTGACTCCCAAGTTGCTTCTTCAAATTTTTGGTTTCTCCACAACACCTTGACGAGGGGCATTGTCTTATTTCGTAGAACTTTTTCTCTACGATCTAAGATCTTCACTGGTTTCTCATCATAAGAAAGATCGTCTTCCAATTGTACCACCTCGGAAGAGAGTACATGTGAAGGGTCTGGTATGTACTTCCTTAAGAGGGATACATGAAATACATCATGCACCTTGGCCATAGTAGGTGGAAGTGCTAGTCGATAGGCCACAACCCCAACACAATCAAGAATCTCGAAGGGGCCGATGTACCTTGGACTTAACTTCCCTTTCTTTCCAAACCTCATGACCTTCTTCCATGGAGATGTGCGTAAAAACACCATGTCTCCAAATTTAAATTCAAGGTCTCGTCAACGATTATCTGCATAACTCTTCTGTCGACTATGGGCTGACTTGATATGCTACTGAATGGTTTTCACCTTTACCACCATTTCTTCGGCCATTTCTGGTCCAAGTAGCTTACGTTCACCGACCTCATCCCAACATGCTGGTGTTCTGCACCTTTTCCCATAAAGGGCTTCATATGGTTCCATTTGGATGCTCGAGTGAAAACTGTTATTATAAGAGAACTAAAACAGAGGAAGATGTTGATCCCATCCTCCTTTAAAGTCCATTGAGCACGCTCTCAACCTATCCTCAAGTGTTTGGATAGTTCGCTCGGATTGGCCATCAGTTTGAGGATGATAGGCCGTACTGAAGTTCACTTCAGTATTCAGATCATGTTAAAGACTCTTCCAAAACTTAGAGGTGAATCTTGGATCTCGGTCAGACACAATAGATAGTGGTACTCCATGAAACCTTACCACTTCCCTGATATATATCTGTTCCATTTGATCCAAAGAGAAATCCTCTCGAATAGCAATGAAGTGTGCAGTCTTTGTAAGACGATCCACAACAACCCAAATTGCATTGTTGCCTTTGGATGTCCTTGGAAGTCTGGTGACAAAGTCCATGGTGATGTTTTCCCATTTCCATTCTGGTATGGACAATGGTTGCATCATCCCCTTAGACTTCTGCCTCTCTGCCTTCACTTGCTGACACACCAGGCACTTTGATGTATATTCAGCGATCTCCTTCTTCATATTATCCCACCAAAAGTTTTCTCAGAGATCTCGATACATCTTTGTGCTCCCTAGGTTAATAGAGAAATTTGAACTATGTGCATCATCCAAAAGTTCCTTCTTCAGCTCTGGACTTGATGGAACACATAGTCTTTTCCCAAACTGCACAATTCCTTCTTCATTAACATTAAACTCCAAGGATTTCCCCTTTTTGATAGCTTCCACTTTTTCTTTAATTCCCACATCAACCTTTTGAGCATCCTTTAACCTTTCCAAAAGAGATGGTTGAGCAATAATTTGTGAAAGGATTGATGATGTTCCCTTGTTTATGATTCCCACATCCATCTTCATCAAGTCTAAGAAGATTGGATCCTTCTCAATTCTCATTATTGATAGAATCGCTGGATCATTTCTACTTAGGGCATCTGCCACCTTGTTCGCTTTTCCAGGGTGGTAATGTATTGAACAGTCATAATCCTTGATGAGCTCGATCCATATTCTCTGGTGCATATTAAGCTCTTTCTATGTGAATATATATTTAAGACTCTTGTGGTCAGTATATATCTCACATTTCTCTCCATAGAGATAATGCTGCCAGATTTTCATGGCAAAGATCACAGCCGCCAACTCTAGATCATGCGTTGGATAGTTTTTCTCATGGATTTTCAACTGCCTTGAGGCATAGGATATCACTTTATCATTCTGCATCAGCACACAGCCTAATCCCTTCTTTGAGGCATCACTGAATACCATAAAAATTTCCCCATTTTTGGGTAAAGTGAGCACGGGTGCAGTGATAAGCCTCCTTTTCAACTCCTTGAAGCTTTCTTCACATTCATCACTCCAAGAAAACTTTACTCCCTTTCGAGTTAGCTTGGTAAGAGGGTTGGAAAATCGTGAAAAATTTCTCACAAATCGTCGATAATATCCAGCTGACCCCAAGAAGCTACAGATATCTGTTATCGATGTTGGCCTCGGTAATCCCTCAATTGCATCTATTTTGGAGGGTTCCACAGATATCCCATTGCTTGTGATGATATGGCCCAATAATGAGACCTCTTTCAACCAGAACTCACACTTTCTGTACTTTGCATAGAGCTTCTCCTTGCGCAAAGTCTCCAGTACAGTTCTTAAATGCTCTTCATGGTCCTCCTTGGTTTTGGAGTATATTAGAATATCATCTATAATGACTACCAAAAATTTGTCAAGGTAATCTCTAAAGACTCTATTCATTAAGTCCATGAAGATTGCTGGAGCATTGGTGAGTCCAAAAGGCATTACTATGAATTCATAGTGCCCGTATCTTGTACGAAAAGCAGTCTTGGGGACATCTTCCTTCTTCACCCTTACTTGATAATATCCCGACCGCAAGTCCACCTTGGAGAAGTATTGTTCTCCACGCAACTGATCGAACAAGTCATCAATTCATGGGAGTGGATACTTGCATTCGGGGGTCACGATGAAGCTGGAAGCGTATTGTGCAATCCTTGTGAAGTTTGCCTCGTACGCTCCCACAGATTCTTCATCTTTTTTCTTGAGGGAAAGGAAGTCCCTTTCCATCTTAAGATAGAGGGTGCGCGGAAAATATTTATCAAAAAACATCTTCCGAAATTCCTTCCATTACAAAGCCTTGATCTCCTCCTCAGGCTTCGTATTTTTTATCAACGTCCACCATTTATAAGCTTCACACTCTATATGATAAGCAGCTAGGAGAACCTTCTCTTGTTCAGAACATTGAAGGATGGAGAAGATCTTTTCAATGGAGTTGATCCATTGTTCAGCAATCGTGGGATCGGATGATCCACTAAAAGTAGGAGGCCTTTGCCTTATGAAGCTCTCGATAGCGACTTGTTCCTTCTTAGGGGGGTTTGGAAGTTCCTCTTAACCCGTGTTTCTATTCAAAACTTGAGTTAGCTGAGAGAGAAGTGTGACAAAGTTCGTGATTCCCGCTCCCATTGGATTGGGCATCTCATTAGTACAGTCATCACACTGATCTTCACAACAGTTGTTAGCCCGAGTCCTCATATTACCGGCCATTGGCTAGAATAAAAGGAAAGTTAGGGGTAACACATAAAGGGTAATCCAAAGACAAAATTTGATTACTTATAAATAATATTTAATTTCTTTAACTCATGAGTCTATAGGATTCGATCTAGGATTTTCATGATCTACTTTCTAATATATATTCTTAGGGGCATTTTTCCCTTAATAAGGGTTCATACCAAGATTGTGAATTTATCAAAACATATCCCCTAGGAGTGTCGTAACCAAGAGTGCAGCAAGACCCGTTTTCGTGCACCAGTTCCCATTCGAGTCTAGCTCAAAGCGGTATTTTCGGGTTTTACCCCTCGGATACATCTCTTCCAGAGCCGCCTCTACCTGCTTGTATCCAGACAGGGATGTATTTGTTTGACAAACCACTTACTTAGTATTTACCATAACTTAGGGATGTTTTTATTATACTTAGTCTTGTATCTAAGGCTTTACTAGGGTTTCCTAATCCCAAAAATAACTAAACCTATCCTCTGATACCAACTATGACAACCCTGCTTTTTATTACAACTTAAACATGCTTTATTATATAAAACTTCACTTGATACAACAAATAAGATTGAGAGGTTTAGTGTCTTCGGGGCTTAGGATCATTACATAAAAACTTAAAACATGAAATACAACATATTTATTGAAAACTTCCTTTACATGACCACTACATTCCCTCGTACTTACCATTGCATGGGATAACCTGAGGACATGCATAAGAAAAGGGTGAGCTATAAAGCCCAGTAAGGGAGTACACATGGAATAACATGAGGAGTAAAATACATGTTATACAATAGGAATATCAATATAGAATAAAAGAAACATGAACATAAAGGCATGATAAATCATGATAATCATAACATGGAAATGTGGCAACAACACTTAACATGGAATTAGCATGATCTAAGGCCCATTGCACATGGAGCATGAGTAAACCCTCATTGCACATGATGCACGAGTAAACCCTCGTTTCACTTGAATTAGCATGAGTCAACACTCATTTCACATGATGTATCATGATACTATACTTTACCCAATGCATTGGAGAGCTATAAGGGTGCACCCTTCTTAAACATTTCATTTCATGCATAAGTGTGCCACATGGATCATAAAACATGGATTCATAAAACATAATCATTTATTCCATGATAAAGGAATGTGGAATTTAAACATGAAACTTTACAATCAATAAGTAAATGTGAATAAAGGTGAATACCCTTGATGGAGAAATGGGCATGGTATTCACTACACAATGACATTGGCTTAGAAAATCGGTGTGATTTCGGCAGCGTAACGGCTTGACATAAGAATTCATAAAAAAAGGTTGATGAGAGAGAAAGGGGTTCCTCATCATATTTACATGTAATGGACAGTAAGGAGGTCATATATATTCATGTCCCAACAATTGAAAAGGAATTTAGATTCATGATACAAAAGTATTGCTTGAATGTAAAAGAAGAGAGAGAAGTTCCTTTTGGAATTTCGGCATAGTAACGGGTGTACATGGAAGGCATTTAATGAGAGATAAAGGGGTCTCACATCATTCAAAAAATAAGAGGGAAGTATGGGTGAGGTGCTAAAACATAACCCAACATTAATAACTGAAATTAAATAGGCAATACAACTTAAAGAAAATTGACAAAAATGAGAAATGAAGAAAAAACCCTTACTTGGAAGTGTGCTTCCAAAGGATAGAGAGAGGCTTATGAGAGGCTTCTTGGGAGCTTGGGGTACCTTGTGAGGATTCTATAGAGAGTAGGGCAGAGGTTTGACGAACTCCAAAGGATTTTAGTGAGGAGGAAGTGGGAGCTTGGGTGGGTTTATATAGGAAAGGTGAGAGAATACTTTATTATTTAGGTTTGGGACCCCTTATATTAAATTAATCCAAACCACAAACCATCCCATGGTTTTTGCCCATGGTTTCTGGAAAAGGAAATAGGAAAACAATATTTTATCAGGCCAAGGTCCAAACTTATTAAAATAATAAGGTTGCTTATGTGGAGGTGAGTCACACTCCCATGGAAATTAATTTAAAAAGGCAAAGTGTTGAATAAGTCTTGAGGGGTTCATTAATGCTTTGAAAAGTAAGTCAAACAAACCCAAAATCACTTTATTTTAATGGTAAAACATATATTGGCCGAACATAAGGATTATAGTATTTCATTACATCACCATTGGGTCATTATGATGTCATAAAACACATTATATATTTAAACGGTATTTAATTTTTACCCAAAAATTTGACTGTCTCGGAAAATTATGAAAAATTCACCGTTAGATAATTTTGACGTACTGATTCCAAAAATAACATTTATTTTATCTAAATAATTTTCTAAATATGTGAATTTTCACTTTTAAAATAAAAAACCATCATTTATCGAAAATTCACGAGTTTTGACAGAAATGGCTTTCAAAACTTGATATAACATTTTAATTGCATTCAAAAATTATAAGATCATTTATATTTAATAAAACTTAATTTAATATTAAATAATAATATTTTATTAAAATATTATTTAATTCAAAAATCTCTTAATTTAATAAAATTGAATTCTTAATTAAATAATAACTAAAAACACCATTTTTACTTTAAAAACTATTTACAATGTATCAAAAATGACTAGAAATTATATTCATTATTATTTAAAAAAAATAATGTACATGAACATAGTACTACTTATTTGTTACATAACCCCTTAAAACAGTTGCATAAGACCTAAGGGTAAGGTGTGCGATGGTGACAGGCTCTTGGGGTGGCTCGGATAGCATCGCTCGAGTGGTAATTTCAATCAACTTCCACTTTTCCCGTAGACGGTCACGTTCGAGCTTGACATAATGAAGCTCGGCTTGGGCTTGGTCAAGGGCGAAGCCCAAGGATGCCACCTCTTTTCCAAGTTTCGAAAAATGGGCTTCGTATGGGACAATTCTACTGGATGAGGCCATCGCTTCCTTTGTCTGATTAAAATTGGGTTCGTTAAAGCCTTATATTTATACTAATCATGTGATAACTGTTCAACGGCTATATTAACAACGGTCACAATTCTTAACATAAAACCAAAGAAGTTGACATCTTATAAAAACATTTTTTTATAAAGAGACATTTAACTGGATCAAGAGGGATTTTCCATTAATGAAACTTTGGGTCATTACATTCCCCCTCAGCAACCCTTAGGGGAAGCAGTGTTGGTGAGGTGTCAATGCTTCTATGTCACGACCTGTTCCCCGGGGCCCTTTTCATGACTACCCCAAGCCCGCCTTCCATAGGCTAGTGGCTAGAGACTAGCACCGAAGGCATATTCCCTAAAACTAGGAAGGCATTGCCTTTATAACCTGTAAACACACACAACCAAGAACACCACAATATACGAACACAAGTCAACTGTATAGTAAAAAGAGTTCTGAAAGTAAAAGGGGTCGAGATAAAAGTCCAACTGTAAAGGTACAAATACAACTGAAATACAATACAACTGAAGAAAAAGAAAGACAGCTACTGGGTCATCCTCCAGAATTCCTACCTGAAGGGTTGGTACAGATTTCCTCCTCAGCACTCCACGTCCGCCTATCTCCTCTACGTTTCGACACGTTGTATGGTCCACCTCCGGGCACCATCTAGTCCTGGTACCCTTAGCCTCGATCAGCATTGTCCATCGTCTGCACCAAACACAACAAGGTGCAAGCATAGCCCATGAATGGGTGAGTATAACGATACTCAGTAGGGACCCCAAGACCCTCAAGGTCTCACAAAATCCACAAAGGATAAACCACAAGGCATGAAATCAAATGAGATCCCTACTTAGGTATATTCCCAAACATATTCCTAAGTTATCAAGTATACCAATCTCAATCATGAGGAAACACAGAGTTCAACTCAAAATCCCAAAGCTCAATTGTTTTACAAAGGAAGGAGTACCACGATGGTAAATACCACTCAGGTACGCCACACAAAAGAATACCACCAAGGTATTACCACAAAGGAAAGTACTGCTCAGGTACGGACTCAGCTCACACCAGGTATAACTTAAGTAAAAAAGTACAAATAATTAGTCGTAAAGTTATATTATGTTATTCTATCAAGAGGCTCTACTACTGACCCACACAGGATCTCTCGGTGCTGACCCACATAGAATCACTAGGTGTTGAACCACACAGGATCGCTCAGTACTAACCCACATAGGATCACTTGGTGCTGACCCACACAGGATCGCTCGGTGTTGACCCACACAGGATCGGTAGGTGTTGACCCACACAGGATCTCTTGGTGTTGACCCACAAAAGATCGATCGGTGATGACCGACACAGGATCTCTCAGTACTGACCCAGATAGGATCACTCGGTGCTGACCCACACATGATCTCTCGGTGCTGACCTGCACAAGATCGCTATTCATTCTTCACGTCACAACTAGCTACTGGGTTCCTGCACTAAGCTTGCTTGTCTCCAGGAGGGTCCACTCCTCAAGCCATGGTTTGATACTCCAACTACCATGAATTCCCACCTCAAAGTAACCCAAAGTACCGCCACGTCTTAGGGGTCTCAACACAACTGATGGTGCATCAATCGGACGCCCGGTTTGTAAGTTATTAGCCTTTTAGTCCTGAGGGCCCAGTTGGATTCTTGCTCGATCCAACCCAACCATATATCAACTTTATCCAAATATCAATTGGGGTATACCAATGGGACCGTCTCGGTCTAGGGTTTCTGACATCGTAGACAGTTCTTCAAACGGACGTCCGGTGCCAAAGTTATGGTCAAAAGAGTGTAAATGGGTCAAGTGGGTCCGGGTCCGGTCCAACCTGACATGAACCGGCCTGGGCCGACCCGGTTTGGGTCGACCTGGCCTAGCCTGCACTAGGCGGTCTGGCTCGCACTGGGCAGCCCGGCCTGGGCGGCGCGGGGCGGCGTGTGGCGGCGCGGAGGCCACTGGGGCCGCGGGGGCCGCGGTGGCTATGGGGGCTGCGGGGGCCACGGGGGCCGCGGGGGCCGCGGGGTGGCGGAGGCCACGAAACGATGGAGGCTGCGGAGGATGTGGGGTGGTGAAGGTCGTGGAGCGGCGGGGGGACGCGGTGGCCGCGGGGCGGCGGAGGCCGTGGAGGCGCGGGGTGGTAGAGTTCTTGGAGCAGTGGGGGCGGCGGAGGTCACGGGGCGGCAGAGGCTACGGATGCGGAGGGGCGGCAGGCCCGTGGAGGCCGCGGTGTCGTGGAGACCACGGGGCGGTGGAGACAGCGGGGCGGCAGAGGCCACGGAGGCCGCAGGGTGGGGGAGATCGCAGAGCGGAGGGGGGCCACGATGCAGTAGGGAGGCTATGGTGTGTCGGTCCGCCGCGGTTGTCCGGATGGCCAACCGTCCTCTCCGCGTGGTGCGGTCGTGTGTCGCGCCTTCTCCGGTGGCTGTTCCAGCCGGAAGCTGTTCGTTCTCCGTTGTGGAAAAAGTCATCTTCTTCTATCACGAATAACACACCAATAATGAAGAACAGAGGAGGGGTCGGGCCATGTTTTTTTGCCTACATCCTCCGCGTTAGAGCGATAGTAAGCGTCTCAAAAAAACATTGAATGAAGAATGTAAAACTCTATAACCCCCATCGATGATTATTCCCAAACCCGCAGAAAGAGAAATCATTCGCGAATCAACTAATTAGAGAGTTGATCCATGTTCTTTGTTTAGAAGGGAGGAACATGGGAAGAGAGTTGATCCATGTTCTTTGTTGATGGAGGTTGCGAGGAAGGAGATGATGTCGTTGGGGATAGATGGACATCAGTGACGTCGGTGTTTCCTCGATCGTTGGTTCGTTGACGTTGAAGATGTTCCTCATTGGTGAGAGCATTCATTGTTGGGGAGCGTGTTCTTCATTGGAGAACGCATTCTTCATTGGAGAGAATAATCCTCCAAAATTTAACCTCGCCCAATTCCACCAAAATGTGAAATAGCCAACTTTTTTATTTAAGTTTATCAAATAAAAAGGTTGGCAGAATTAATTTTTGGCACAATCAATTGTACCATGTTGGAATAATTAATTGTACCACGTTGGCTCAAATTAATGGGAGGAAAGGATTAATGGGGGGTGAGAGGTTTCTCCCATTATGAGGGTTCGGGTGGTCCCCACATTTAGGAATTCAAAATGGGGGTTTTAGGCTCAGTGGTCCCCACCTCCATAACACAAATGTGGGAGGTTTTAGTTCAGGTGGTATCCACCTTTAAACCATTCACATGGGAGGTTTCAAAAAAAATAAAAATAAAATAAAAGTTTATTTTATTTTATTTCTATTTCCACAAAAAACCCAAATTTTATCTTTCACCCTCGACCTACTACAGTTGAGCCGAAGGTCCCCTTAATCGAATACTGGTGCTGCGAGTTCAACAGTTCCCTCGGATTTCAATTCCGATCACCAGTTCAAAAGTTACAAAAACTTGCTCATACGTTTACTGAACATACCTGAAAAAATGTTCAGAAATTCATTCCGGACACTCTGGGCCTCGGAATCATGTGCTGTAAATTTTCACGGACTCGTAAAATTCCTAAATAATTAAAAAAACATGGAATTTTTTGGTCTTTACATTCTCCCCACCTCAGGGCTTTATGTCCCTGTAAGCCACATCACAAAACTAGGAAAACAAGTGGGGGTACTGATCACGTATCTGAGCCTCCCACTCCCATGTGCTATCCTGGAGGTTCTCGTGCTACCAACAAATGCACACCAGAGGTATCGACTTCCCACGAAGGACCCACTCCTTTCGATCCTCAATCTCTACTTGAACATCTGTAAAAGTCGCCCCATCATCGACGTCCATCTCACCATGATCGATGATGTGAGAAGGGTTGTGCATGTAACTCCTCAGCTGGGATATGTGGAAGAAGTTGTGCACCCGGTGCAACTGAGGTGGAAGAGCTAAGTGGTATGCCACCTCGCCAACTCTGTTGAGGACCTGAAAAGGTTCGATGAATCTCGAAGATAACTTGATGCCTCGGCCAAATCACTGCAAACCTCATCAGGGTGAGACCCGTAGAAAGATTTGATCACCATCCTTGAACTCTAGAGGTCTCTGTCTCCTGTCATCATAAGACTTCTTCCTTCTCTGTGCAGTCTTCATTCACTCCTGGATGATCTGCACTTTCTCTATGGTATCCCGTACCATCTCTGGTCCCACTAGTGCTGACTCCCCTAGGTCAGTCCACCATAAAGGTGATCTGCAAGGTCGCTCATACAACACCTCAAAAGGTGTCATCCCAATGGTGGAGTGATAGTTGTTGTTGTATGAAAACTCTACCAAAGGCAATTGATCCTCCCCACTGTGACTGAAGTCGAGGACACAAGCACACAGCATGTCCTCAAGGGTCTGAATGGTCTGCTCAGTCTGGTCATCCGTATGCAGATGGAAGGCGGTGCTCAAATGAAGCTGCATCCCGAAAGCCTCCTGCAACCCCTTCCATAGCCAGGAAGTAAAATGTGCATCACGATTGGAGACAATTGTCGAGGGTACTCCATGTATCCACACAATATCCTGCACATAGAGGCGTCACAATCTCTCTATTGAATCCTTCTCTCTGATCGGTAGGAAGTGGTCCGACTTGGTGAGTCCGTCGACGATCACCCAGATAGAATCGTGAACTCTGGACATATGTGGAAGTCCTGTCACAAAGTACATGGATATCCCATCCTACTTCCACTCTTGGACCTCTAAAGGTTGAACCAAGTCTGCTGGTACCTGATGCTCCACCTTCACTTGCTGACAAGTGAGGCACCAAGAGACAAACTATGCTACTACTTTCTTCATTCCTGGCCACCAGTGCTGTCGTTAGAGATCCTGGTACATCTTCACCACTCTTGGATGTACCGCTAGAGGGGATGTGTGGAACTCCCTCATCACTTTCTCCCAAAGCGACACTGGTACCATGGTACGTCCTCTGAAGAGGATGATGTGCTCCCCACCTTTAGAAAATCCATCAGGTGCCTTCCCTGTAGATATCTGAGCACGTCGAGCCTTGAAGTTATCATCCCCACACTGTGCCTCCCTTACTTGCTGAAGAAGTGGGGGAGTGACTGTAAGAGACTAGAGAAAAACTGCTCTATCCCGATCCACAAAGGATATCTACAAAGCGGCCATCTTCTTCGTCGCCTCACCTAGCAGCTATATACCATACCTCCTTCTGAGTGCATCTGCTACAACGTTCCCCTTCCTAGGAATATAGACTATCTCGAAGTCATAGTCCTAGAGGAACTCAAGCCAATGTCATTGTCTCAGGTTCAGGTCCTTCTAAGAGAAGACATACCTGAGAATCTTCTGATCAGAGTAGACTGTAAAACGTTCTCCCATTAGATAGTGTCGTCACATCTTCAAGGCGAAGACCACTACTTCTAACTCCAGGTCATGAGTAGCATATTTTTTCTCATGTTGTCTTGGTTTTTGATAACCATATGCGATAAATGCTCGCTCCTTCATCAGGACACATCTGAGTCTGGTCCCTGATGCGTTGCAGTAGACTGTGTACCCTACGCCCTCCTCTGGAAGCCTCAAGATGGGGGGCACTAGTCATCCTCTACCTCAGCTTCTGAAAACTCTGTTGGCATCTTTCCGACCACACGAAGGGTTTTTCCTTCTTTTTCAATACTGATAAAGGTGCTGCAACTATGGATAAATATAGTACAAACCTCCGGTAGTATCCAGACAAACCCAGGAAACTTCGTACCTACGTCACACTCCTGGGTGGCTCCCAAGCAAGTATCGCCTCAATCTTCACTGGATCTACTACAACTCCAACCTATGATATGACATGTCCCAGAAAGTGGACCTCTTGGATCCAAAACTGGCACTTAGAGAGCTTACCATAAATTTGGTGCTCTCAGAGTATGTTCAGTACTACCTTAAAATGATAGGCATGCTCCTCCTCAGTAGCCGAGTAGATCAGAATGTTGTCGATGAAGACTACTACAAAGTGATCAAGGTATGGCTGAAAGATCTTATTCATGTGTCCCATTAACACTACTGGAGTTTTGGTTACACTGAATGGCATAACCAAGAACTCGTAGTGGCCGTACCGACATTTGAAAGTCATCTTCTGCACATCCTCGTCTTGTACTCTGAGCTGGTGATAGCCTGATCTGAGGTCTATCTTCGAGAACCATTGTGCTCCCTTCAGCTAATCAAAGAGGTCGTCAATCCTCGGAAGTGGGTACTTGTTCTTCACAGTCACCTGGTTCAGGCACCGATAGTCGACACAAAGTCTCAAGCTCCCATCCACCTTCTTGGAGAACAAAATCGGGGCTGTCCAAGGAGAAACACTGAGCCGAATGAACCCTTTCCCTTGTAAGTCCTCTAGTTGTACCCACAGCTCACGAACCTCCGCGGGAGCCATCTGATACACTGGTGTAGATATCGGTGTCGTATCGGGGTATAAGTCAATGTAAAAGTCCACCTCTCTGCAAGGAGGTAGACCCAGAACATCATCAGGGAAGACATCCGCGTACTAGTCCACCACTACAGGATAACTAGGACTCTCCACATCAACTACTCTGAGGGTAAGGCTAGCCAACTGATGAGTGATCGGCTGCACTATCCTCCAGGTAAGTCTATCCTATGTTGCAAAGGCTCCCTTCTCACTGGTGAAGGTAAACCTAGTCTAATATGTGCTGACACACCGCACTTTATGCCTAATACAGTCAATCTATGCATGGACTATAGATAACTAGTCTATACCCAAGATGACATCATAAGGCCTTGACGCCACTACTAAGAGATCCTAGCCGAAGCTCTCACCTCCTAGAGGGACCGGCACCATTGTGTAATTATCGAATCTGATCCCGTAGGAGTCTCTAGCCATAAGGATTGAGCCGACGACTCCATCAGAATCTTCGTGATCTGAACGAGGGCAGTGGAAATAAAATAATGATTGTCACATATGTCTATAAGTACTGTAGCTAAGGTGGAGTATACACAGATCATACCACATATCATCTCCGGAGCACCGTGATTATAGGCCTCATCTTCCTGGAGCTGAGCTCTCCCCTTTCTTCGTGCTCCCTGTGGTTGGGGTGGACCACCTGGTGGTGGTGACGATAACATCTAAAATCATCGCCCACCACCAGCTACACGGCCAATTCCTCTGCCACGTCTTTCTGCTCCCTACAGACCTCCTCGATCGAACCTCTGTCTCTTCTTGGGCGATCCTTCAACCATTTGTTGATCATCCGTATGGCGGGTCGGACAGTCATGAGCAATGTGACCATGCCCGCCACATGCATAACACTGCCCGCTCCTGGCATGACTGGATCTGCCTTGGGTACCCCGCACAAATGACACTGAATCCTGCGGTCATCCACCTGTAGTTCTGGTCCTCTTGGACCTCTCTGACATCTGTGTGCTACCAGCTGCAGAAGACTCTGCTACGTGACGACTGGTGGTGGGTCTCGCTGCTGGTGACTGATCAGCAAGGAAACTCTCCACTAAGAGGGATCTCTATGACACTCCCACCTACGTCGGGATGCTAAGAGAAATCATTGAAGCCCTGATCTCTCACCTGAGTCCTTGCTCAAAGGTATGGGCCCTGAAGAATGGGTCCCGCACCATATCAGTGGAGTAGCGTGAAAGGTCAGTAAACCTCGCTGAGTACTGAGCCACAGTCATGATGCCCTGCTGCAGATGAAGAAGCTCTTGTATGTGCACAGCGTGAAGAGTCGCTGGAACAAAATCTGTCCAAAAAAGGCTCTTGAAGCATGCCCAGAGAAGCCTCACCTCTTCGTGAACCTGAAGCATCAAGCTCCAACATTTTTCTTCTACTGCCTGTAGAAGGTTGGCAGCAAGGATCACCATGAGATCAGCTGGTGTCCCTACCAGTCGGAAAACTCTCATCACGACCTCCAACCAATCCTCAGTCGCCTATGGGTCTATCTCTCCCCTGAACCTGGGTGGCCTCTGGCATTGGAACTCGTGCAACGTGCTTAAGCAGCGTGCACCCTCTATGCTAGGGCTGGTGGCATCAGTGGCCCAATGGGTAATGGTACCGTTGGTGCCTCCATTGGTGCATCTACTAGAAGAGGGCCCTACACCAAGGCCTCATCGTTCGGTGGGATATCAGTGCATACTATATCCAGAACCCTAGCTGGATGTCTACGTGGAGGCATACGGAAAAGAAACAAGTGCACCACGGTCAAAAAGTTATACCTAGTGAGCTGACTCAAAGAGATCACAAAGAAAACTCTTCAAAACACACATGCAATCAGTGTTTTCATGGACTGAGTCAGAAATCAGAAGTCAAGGTCCTGGTGTATGGATATTTTGGTCGTCGCACCAACACTTGATTCCCTAAACTGTCACCACACTCACTATACTTAACACTATAGTCGTTAAAAACAAAGATTGGAGTCATATGTTCTACGGTAGAACCGACTCCTCTAATACCAATTTTTCACGACCCGTTCCCTGGGGCCCGTGCCATGACTACCCCAAGCCCACCTTCCATAGGCTAGGGGCTGGCGACTAGCATCAAAGGCATATTCCCTAAAACTGGGAAGGCATTTCTTTTATAACATATAAATACACACAACCAAGCACACAGTAAGATACGAAAACAAGTCAACTGTATAGCAAAAAGAGTGCTGAAAGTAAAAGGGGACGGGATACAAGACCAACTGTAAGGGTACAAGTACAACTAAAATACAATGCAACTGAAGAAAAAGAAAGAAAAATACTAGGCCATCCTCCAGAATTCCTACCTAAAGGGTAAGTACAGATCGCCTCCTCGGCACTCCATGTCCACCCGTCTCCTCTGCATTCTGACACACCGTATGGTCCACCTCTGGGCACCGTCTAGTCCTGGTACCCTCAGCCTCGATCAGCGTTGTCCATCATCTACACCAAACACAACAAGGTGTGGGCATAGCCCGTGTAGGGGTGAGTATAAAGATACTTAGTAGGGACCCCCAGACCCTCAAGGTCTCACAAAATCCAAAAAGGATAAACTACAAGGAATTAAATCAACTGACAACCCTACTTAGGTATATGCCCTTACATATTCCTAAGTTATCAAGTATACCCACCTCAATCATGAGGAAACAGAGAGTCCAACTCAAAAGCCCAAAGCTCAACTGTTCCACAAAGGAAGGAGTACCACGATGGTAAGTACCACTCAGGTACGCCACACAGAAGAATACCACCAAGGTATTACCATAATGGAAAGTACCGCTCAGGTAAGAACTCAGATCATACCAGGTATAGCTTAAGTACAAAATTACAAATGATTAGTCGTAAAGTTAGATCATCTTATTCTATCTAGAGGCTCTACTACTGACCCACACAGGATCGCTCGGTGCTGACCCACAGAGGATCACTAGGTGCTGACCCACAGAGGATCGTTCGGTGCTGACCCACACAGGATCGTTCGGTGCTGACCCACACAGGATCGCTCGGTGCTGACCCACAGAGGATCGCTAGGTGTTGACCCACATAGGATTGCTCAGTGTTGACCCACACAAGATCGCTCAGTGCTGATTGACACAGGGCCGCTCGGTACTGACCCAGACAGGATTTCTCGGTGCTGACCCTCATAAGATTGCTCAGTCCTGACCCGCACAGGATCGCTATTCATTCTTCACGTCACGGCCAGCTACTGGGTTCTCGCACTAAGCTTGCTCGTCTCCAGGAGGGTTTGCTTCTCAAGCCACTGGTCGATACTCCAACTAACACTAATTCCCATGAATAAGTAACCCAAAGGACCACCTTGTCTTAGGGGTCTCAACACAACAGACGGTGCGTCAATCGGACGCCCGGTCTATAAGTTATTAGCCATTTAGTCTCAAGGGCCCGGTTGGATTCGTGCTCGATCCAACCCGATTGTATCCCAACTTTATCCAAATATCAATTGGGGTATACCAAAAGGACCATCTCGCTCTAGGGTTTCTGGTGTCGTAGACGGTTTGTCAAACGGACGTCCAGTGCCAAAGTTGTGGCCAAAAGAGCGTAAATGGGTCGAAGTGGGTCCGGGTTCGGTCCGACCTAGCCTGACCCAGCCTGGGTCGACCCGGTTTGGGTCAGCCCGGCCCATGTTGGGTGGCCCAGCTCACATTGGACAGCTCGGCCTGGGCGGAGCGGGGCGGCGCAGAGGCCGCGGGGGCCGTGACGGCCGTGGGAGTAGTGGGGGCTGCGGGGCGGCGGAGGCCGTGGCGCGGCAGAGGGCCATGGAGGTCGCGGGGTGACGGAGGCCGCAGAGCAGCGGGGGGTGGTGGGGGCGGTGGAGGCCGCAGGGTGGCGATGGCCGCGGGGCGGGGGGGCCACGGTGCGGTAGGGCGGTCGCGGTGCGGTGGTCCGCCGCGACTGGACGGATGGCCAGCCGTCCTCTCCGCGCGGTGCGGTCGTGCGTTGCGCCTTCACCGGTGGCCAGTTCGGTCGGTCGTTGTTCGTTCTCCGCTGTGGCACAAAGTTGTCTTCTTCCATCGCGAAGAACACACCAATAATGAAGAACGGCGTAGGGGTCGGGCCATGTTTGTTTGGTCCGCGCCCTCTGCGTTAGAGCGGTAGCAAGTAGCTCAACAAAAATCTTGAATGAAGAACATCAAACTCTACAACCCCCAGCAATGATTATTCCCAAACCCACAGAAAAATAAATCATTTGTGGATCAACTAGTTAGTGATTTGATCCGCATTCTTTGTTTACAAGGGAG
The DNA here is from genome assembly GCA_963277665.1 of Viscum album. Classification (NCBI taxonomy): domain Eukaryota; kingdom Viridiplantae; phylum Streptophyta; class Magnoliopsida; order Santalales; family Viscaceae; genus Viscum; species Viscum album. The sequence goes on along the minus strand of OY728160.1, from coordinate 567,042,410 downwards.
GAACATGGGAATCCATAATCACACATAATAAAAACCCTACCTCGGAGATTTGTTGACAGAGGTCGCGAGGAAGGACACGATGTCGTTGGGGATAGATGGACGTCAGTGATGTCAGAATTTCCTTGATCGTCGGTTCGTTGACGTTGAAGACGTTCCTCGTTGACGAGAGCGTTCTTCATTGGGGAGCGCGTTCTTCGTTGGAGAGAATAATCCTCTAAAAGTTCCTCTCTCCCAATTCCACCAAAATGTGAAATAGCCAACTTGTTAATTTAAGTTTATCAAATAAAAAGGCTGGCATAATTAATTTTTGGCACAATCAATTGTACCACGTTGGCACAATTAATTGTACCACGTTAGCTCAAATTAATGGGAGGAAAGGATTAATGGGGGCGGTTGAGAGGTTTCTCCCATTATGAGGGTTTGGGTGGTCCCCACCTTTAGGAATTCAAAATGGGGGTTTTAGGCTCAGTGGTCCCCACCTCCATAACACACATGTGAGAGGTTTTAGTTCAGGTGGTCCCCGCCTTTAAACCATCCACATGGGAGGTTTCAACAAAAAGAAAAATAAAATAAAAGTTTGTTTTATTTTATTTCTATTTTCACGGAAAACCCAAATTCTATCTTTCACCCTCGACCTACTGCGGTCAAGATGAAGGTCCCCTTAAGCGAATATCGGCACTGTGAGTTCAACGGTGCCCTCAGATTTCAATTCGGAGCATCGGTTCAAAAGTTACAAAAACCCACTCGTATGTTTACTGAATATACTCGAAAAAAAGTTCAAAAATTCATTCCGGGCACTCCGGGCCTCGAAATCACGCGCCGTAAATTTTCGCGGACTCATAAAATTCCTATATAATTAAAAAAATACATGGAATTTCTGAGTCTTTACATTTTAGATCTTGGCAGGCCATATCCCTAGTGGGAATGGTCTCTTCTTGTTTTTATTTAAGAACAAGGGTGTTTATTACCCTCCTCGGGATGAGCTCGAAAGGTGAGATGGGGCTTAGGTTCCAAGTAGCTGAAGATGCAGTGGTTTTCCTAGTAGAAACATAGATGAAGAGCATGGCCGATTGTCGCCTATCGACCGGTCAAAGTTCTGGTGCTCTGCTAATGTGTATAGCAGCACTCGGGTCGAATCCTTGGCGATGATACTTTGTAGTAGTCGTTTGTTTTTAGTTGATTGTATTTTGATTAGGGGGGTTTGTTGCAGAGCTTAATTGAAATGACTAATGGATGATGTTTAATCTAACAAGTTGATAAAGATTTGGGTGAGTTCATCATTAGGTTATTTAAGCTTGTGATATCCTTGCACTTTGCTTTATATTGCATTTAAATTAACACCCATGTCACAAGTTGACGTTGATTTGAATTCCCAAGTGTTAAGGCTTTAATACAAGCCTCGTCTTAACTTAAGATTCTAATCTTGATCATATCTTGTTTATGGTAGTATATTTATGGTTCCAATAATCCATGGAAACCACAGGCTAAACAAAACAAGTCATTAATCCATGACATGCTAAGTCCAATATACACAATGTTAATTCAACAAATACTCATCGAGCAAAAGCTCTCAATCGCTTAAAATACCTAAATTAAAACTCACCCCAATGAGAGATTTACTCAGCCATTATGATGTTTATTAATCTGGTAATATATGTTTATGGTGATGAATTACAAAGAGAAGAAAATTAAAGGGACAAGATAAGAGTAGTGTGCCGAACACACACACAAAATATTTTGAGAATCAAAATGGAATTTCGATTGAATGAGGAAGAAAAATAAAGGAGTATAATTTAAAATGATTCAAAGTATTTTAAGACCATGAATATTATACTACAGAAGGTGGATAAGAATAAGATATATTCAATAAGAAACTTGCATTAAAAAGGAATTACAAAAGAAAGGACGTACAAAATTACAACAAAGAAGAACACAAAAGTAAAAGGAAACAAAGAGAGGAGGAGAGGTCTCTCTTGTTGAAACAAGATCAAATCATATCCTCCCAGGACCTTGTAAAGGCTCTAGTAATGTCAAACATCCTCCTTAAGTCCTGAAATGCCAACCCTTTTGAAAGGAGAGGAGGGGATGTATTTATATCCCAAGGTGGTGGACTGTTTACATTCCAGAAATACACCTCCACTTGGCTCGCCGATATGTACATCCAGAATGCCTAATATTGAGAAATATCCTTCTTAAATGTTGTATATAAAGAGGTCTTATGTCTACTGTGAAAATTTGGCAGCCATTGGAATTATTGAGCCAAAGTTATGGCGGTTTTAGTAAATAATTCTGATCTGTCCATTTCAATACATACTTTTTTGAAGTCCATAATGTGAATCGTTTTTTTAATAGGAATATTCCCTCAAATAAAAATAATTTCTTCAACAAAGTTGGCCTTCATAATCTCCTCTTTCACACTGCAAAAGTTCAGCTCTAATGGATGTCTACAGAAGGAGAAATTTCAATATTAGTGTGATATTTTTAATTCCCGTCCAGAATGGTGGGCTGGACTTCAATGCATCAGTTGGGCCCCTTGTATTTGTTATTGGGTTCTGAAATTTTTATCATGGACTCCTTTAAATGTCCTCCGAACTTGGGAGGATAATTAAGGTATTTGGACTTCTGTATTGAGCCCAGTAATTCGACCTTAATATATGGTCCAATTTCTTCACAGTTTCCTTGGGCCTTCTTGTGGGGTCCATATGACCCTCTAAATGGACGAATTTGCCAAATGTGAATTCTAATGAAATGTTGGAATTGTAATTGGGAACCCTAAAAAACAATAATAATGCAATTTGGATAATTAGGGTGATAGTTATTGTTAAAACATTAAACAGACTTGAATCTGGATAAATTCAAATAGTACTCAAAATTATATTTAATATTTAAACATTAATATTTCACAAAAATTATGCACATTTCATATAAAATCAGTAAAGGGAGTATGTAAAAAGATATGAAAATATTAATAACATAAACTCCCCCACACTTAGTTTTGTGCATGTCCTCATGTGCAACAAATAGAAAAACATGACAAAATCATTTTCACTCACCAACAAATATTAAAATTTTGTTTTCTCCAATCAGGGGAGGTTTAGACTATTTCACTCATCCATTTTGAAATACACCACAAGTTGTTACAGAAACAATGTTCCAAAACTAATTCATTTTTTCATGCTCAAATTTAGAAATGGAAAATGTGGACACTCAAAACTCACACCTCTCAAGATGATAAAATTCATTTGTGGAGGTTCACTCTTTCACCAACCAAAATTGAAAATCATAGAGTTTGTAAGAGCTCTCAGCCTCCACTACCTATCCAAAGTGCTCAAAAATCAAGAGGTCTTTTGAAGGGGGTTTTCTGTGGCTATGGGACGGTAGGAATATATAAAGTCCAAGAGAGAGAATAAGAGGGTTAAAATACCAACATAGAAAAACAATGCACATTTTTTTGAAATGAAACATGGAAGGAAATTAAAACACATATTTACAAGGGAATTATTGTGTGAAGAAAGACACAATAGAGGAAGAAAATATGAAGGTAATGAGAAGATGGAATATTTAAAAAACAAAAAACTTCTCTCAATAAGAATATAATGCAAGTGTTCTTTTTTTTCTTTTTTTTTCTTTTTTTTTCGAAAGTTGAACTTGGAAAAGATCTCACACTCATAACCCAACCCATGATTGATCTCCTCACGAAACTAATTGTAATAGTTATAACAAGATCAAAGGTTGAGGAAGAGTGATTTTTGACCTACCCAAGACACAACCCATTCTTTGCATTTTTTTTTTTTTTTGATTTTTTTTTTTGATTTTTTTTGAACACTTTTCAATAATATTTGTAGAAAAGGACGTCAAGATGAGTCCATTACAACAAAAATCACTAAATTATGACCTCTCCCCCACACTAAAATGGATTCTTTCCCTCAAGCATATGACAACACGTTGAAAATCAAGAAAAGGATACCCAAAATGAAATCCATCCTCCCCACACTTAAATTTCAAGAAATTATGCAATGTAAATCCATGTAGATGTTGGGTGGGACAAGGTATTGGGTTTGTAATGTGGCTATCAAAGAAAAGGTTTACATAGGCTTGAAGGGGCTTTCAAAAGGAGGATTAATGTAGGGTAATGGGAGGCTATTTGGCCATTGTGATTCTCATGAGGTTAAAAAAATGCCTCTATCATATTAATGCACACCAAAGTAGGAAATTCAGCTCGAAGGTCCACAAACTCAAGACTCGCAAATGGGGGTGAAAAACACACATTTTGAAAAGATTGTCATAGGTGACCTTGGCATGAAATCTAATGATGTTCTTCACGGTAGGGGTAAATCATTTTCCAAATCAAAAATTGGGCATTCAAAATTTATTGTTCTTGACACAAAATTATTTATCCAAAGTCATGATGAAAATGCAAAATTTTTGAGATGGAAACATGTCTTTCGATTCCCCAAAAAGGTTCGACAAAATTTGAAAATTTAATGGTGAGTAATTATGACTCTCTTTTTTTACCTTTTGTATTTTACTATTTTTTTAGTGTTTTTTTAAATACATAGTCACACAAAAGAGAACGATAAAAAGAAAGGGTTTGATGAATAAATTGGTAAAAAAATGAAAGAGAGAGGAAGAAGAAGAAATAGAGAGAGAGGAAGATAGAGAGAGAGTTAAAGGGAAAGAGGTGCCCCCTGGTTTGGATTTTCTGGGTCTCCATCCAGTGGTGGTTCTATTGAAGTCGATGGGGATTCGATAGAAGTCGACGTGGTTCCCGGATTGTGAGACCTCTCATGGTGATGCTTTAACCGATGTCCATTAACTGTGAATGTCCTTTTGGAAGAGGGGTCTTGGACTTGCACTGCACCAAATGGGTAAACATTAGTAATAACAAAAAGACCTTCCCAACGAGAATTAAGCTTACCTGGGTAAAGTCAGAATCGAGAATTGAAGAGAATTACCTTTTCACCTTCATGAAATACCTTTCTCAGGATGTGTCTGTCATGGAGTACCTTAGCCTTCTCTTTATACAGATTGAAATTCTCATAGGATTCAAGTCGAAACTCCTCCAGTTCAGCCAATTGCAATAGTCTTTCTTCACTAGATTTTTCACAATCAAAATTACAGGTTTTCATAGCCCAAAAAGACTTATGTTGGATTTCAACTAGTAAGTGACACGCTTTACCAAAAACTATCCTAAAAGGAGACATCCCAATGGGTGTTTTATAGGCACTTCGATAAGCTCAAAGGGCTTCACCAAGTCTCTCAGGCCAATCTTTTCTGGTGGGTTTTACAATTCTATCAAGTACCCTTTTCACTTCTCTATTAGAGAGTTCATCCATGCCATTTTTTTGGGGGTGATATGCAGTTGAAGTTTTATGTACAACCCCATTCTTTTTCAGAAGATCTTCTATGGTTCTATTACAAAAATGGGTTCCTAAGTCACTGATCAAGGCACGTGGTGTGCCAAATCTTTGGAAGATGTGGGTCTTTAGGAACTCACTAACAGTATGAGCATCATCCTTCCTAGTGGGTTTGGCCTCAACCCACCTTGAAACATAATCGACCGCAAGAAGAATGTATTAGAATCCATTGGAAGGGGGAAATGGTCCCATGAAATCGATGCCCCAAACATCGAAGACCTCGCAGAAAATTAAAGGCTTTTGGGGCATTTCATTTCTCTTGGAAATTGTGCCAAACTTTTGGCAAGTGGGACATAATTTACAGAACTCATGTGAGTCCTTTAAGAGTGAAGGCCAGAAGAATCCAGAGTATAGGACCTTTTGGGAGGTCCTTTGTGGTCCAAAGTGGCCACCTCCGGGAAGTGAGTGACAGAATTCTAAGATGGAAGAATGCTCATTTTCATCAACACATCTCCTAATTACCATGTCTGCCCCAGTTTTCCAAAGTTTGTTTTCTTCCCAAAAATAGTATTTTGAATCACTTTTCAACTTCATTTTTTGTTCTTTTGAAAACTTTTCAGGAAAAACACCAGAAACCAAGTAATTTACAATTGGGTCATACCATGGTATTTTTGGAGTGAGAGACGAAAGGTTCTCAATGGGGAATTCAGGATCAATGATTTCTGAATGAGAAGAATTAGAAATTCTACTCAAGTGATCAGCCACAGGGTTTTCTTTTCCAGGTCTATCTTTGATTTCAAGGTCAAACTATTGGATCATTAGGATCCATCTTATTAGTCTTGGTTTGGAATCACTTTTCTTGAGTAAGAACTTTATAGCAGAATGGTCTGTGAAGATTATGATTTTGGCACCTAAGAGATAGAGCCGAAATTTATCTAAGTCATAAACCACCGCTAAAAGTTCCTTTTCAGTCATAGTGTAGTGAGATTGGGTTTCATCCAATGTTTTTGAGGCATAATAGATGACATGAGTAATTTTTTCTCTTCTTTGACCAAGAACAGCCCCAACAGCTCTATCAGAAGCATCACACATCAATTCAAAGGGTAAGGACCAATCTAGGGGTTGGATTATTGGGGCAGATGTAAGAGAAGTTTTGAGTTCAATGAAGGCTCTCTTGCAAACCTCATCAAAATGGAAAGAGACATCATTTTGGAGCAAATGAGTGAGTGGGAGATAAATTTTACTAAAGTTATGGATGAATCGCCGATAGAAACCAGCATGACTGAGGAATGATCGGATGTCTTGAGCAGAAGTGGGTTGAGGAAGAGATTGGATCACTTCAATTTTGGCAGGATCAACTTCAATACCATCTTTTGAAACTATGTGCCCTAGAACAATCCCATTAGCAACCATGAAGTGACATTTTTCAAAATTTAACACAAGGTTACACTTGACACACTTTTGAAGGACTAGAGAGAGTGAATGCAAGCACGACTCAAATGACTCACCATAAATGGTGAAGTCATCCATGAAGACTTCCATGCAGTGTTCAATGAATTCTGAAAAGATACTCATCATACACCTCTGGAATGTTGCAGGAGCATTGCAAAGTCCAAAAGGCATTCTTCTATATGCATATGTTCCAAAGGGGCGTGTGAAAGTAGTCTTTTCTTGGTCCTGAGGTGAGATTGGGATTTGAAAATAGCCGTTGTATCTATCAAGAAAGAAATAGTGTGACTTTCTGGCTAATCTTTCTAGCATTTGATCAAGGAATGGAAGAGGGTAGTGATCTTTTCGTGTTTCAGCATTCAATTTTCGATAATCGATGCATACACGCCATTTGTTATTCACTCGAGTGGTGACTACCTCCCCATGTTCATTTTTAACAACAGTTATCCCACCCTTCTTAGGTACAACTTGAATTGTACTAACCCATTCTCTATCAGAAATTGGGTAGATAATACTAGCTTGGAGAATCTTGGTGATCTCTTCCCTAACTACCTCAAGGATGAGTGGATTGAGTCTTCTTTGTGGTTGTCTAATTGGTTTGGATGACTCCTCAAGATGGATGTGATGCATGCAAAGGGTAGGGTTGATTCTTGGTATGTCATCTAGGGTCCAACCTAAGGCCTTTTTGTTTTCATCTAACACTTGAACAAGTTTGGACTCCTCAGTTTCAGTAAGTGTGGCAGAGATAATGACATGATATGAGTGATCATGGAAGAGGAATGCATATTTCTGGTGTTCAGGAAGAGGTTTTAGATCAGTATCATCTCTCATTTGTGGTTTAGACATCTCCGAAATGGATGTAGGGACTTCAGTTGCTTCAGATTCATTTTCCTTAATACTGTCCAAGGTGGAGAAGTAGAGATCAGAATTGATGTGGAATTCAAGAGAGTTTTCAAGTTCCTCTAGATTGATGGAGTCTATGAATGAAAGGTCCACATCAACTTCACTATTTATGACTTGGTTAATCCTAGTGTAGATTTCACAACATCCTATCTCTTCAGAACAGGATGAACATGATGTAATGGGGTTCAATTGACTCTTAAAAGTGTGCTCAGAAGCATGGATTGAGAATGCAGAGTGATCCTCAGATGGGTATCGCATGGCTTGGAAAATGTTGAATTTGACCAGTTGGTCACCGAATTCCATGGATAAGATGCCAGAATGGACATCAATCTTGGTTCTCACAGTCATGAGGAATGGTCTTCCTAGAATTAGGGGAGATCGAGAAGATTTTGTCTCACCTTCCATGTCAAGGACATAGAAATTAGCAGGGAATATAAGATCATTGACTCGGACAAGGACATCCTCAATTATTCCCTCAGGACTGACTATGCTTCGATTGGATAACTGAATGACAACACCCGTTGGGTGCAATGGACCTAGACAAAGGTTGGAGAATATGGATTTGGGCATGACATTAATTGAGGCTCCTAGGTCTATGAGTGCATCATCAAATTTGGAACTTCCAATTTGGCATGGGACTGTAAAGGTCCCTGGATCTTTGCACTTTATGGGAATAGACTGCTGGGTGGAAACATTTTCGAAGGTCCTAAGTTGCCTCTTATGGGTACACAACTCCTTGAGGAACTTGGCATAATTAGGAATTTTTTTTATGGCATCTAAGAGGGGAATGTTGAATTCAACACGTCTAAACATGTCGAGCATTTCAAGATCAGGTTCAAAGGACTTCCTTGGTTTAGAAACAGCTTGTTGAAAAGGAATTGGATTCCTAAGTGGAATGGAAGGAGGTGATGGAATGGTTTCAGGTTCCTTTTCAAGTTTCTTTTTCTTTTCATTTTCTAGGTCAACATTCAAAGGAGGGTTTGAGGATTTATCTTGAGGCATATCAAGTTTCTTTCCTGATCTAAGTGCAATTTCACTTACATTACCCTTGGGGTTGGGTAATGGTTGAGCTGGGAGTTGGGAAGAATTTGATTGTTGTTGCTGGCTCAGGTGGGATGCAAGTTGACCAATTTTAGTTTCAATGTTTTTAAGGCTAGAATGGGTGAAGGAGGCAAGATCTTCCACTGCACTTTCCCATGGTTTCTTGGAATAAGAGGCTCCTGGATTGGGATTGCCTTGATTTTGGTTCTTGGGAAATCGATTGTATTGGTTTTGGAATTGGGAAGGCTCACTAGGATGATGGAATCCAGGAGGAGGATTGTTCCTTTGAGGTTGAGGAACAAAAGGATAAGGTTGATGGAAGTTACCAACACCTTGACCATATTGAAACTGGTTTGGGTTTTGAGGAGGTAATTGAGGGGGATGAGATATGTGATTATCATACCTAAGGCCTTGGTTATAGGAAGAAGAGAAGGGCTCAGAGTGAGGTTGGTTGAAGTTTCTAACAAACTGACCTGATAGTTGAGGATTGGTGTTCCGCTGAGCATATGTTGCATTGAGATCCATTGGTTCAGATGAATCAGATTGATCCTCTTGAAGTTGTGGACATGTGTCTATTGGATGAGCTGGGGAGCTACAGATTCCACAATTCTTGATAGGTCTAGGGAATAGTGACTGTGGAGAATATGAGGTTGGGTCTTTGGTAGCCACCGCTAGTTGACGCACAAGACCTGTAAGTTCACTCATCCACTCAGTCATCTTGTTAGGATCTATGGATTGATTATCTTGGGCTTGTTTGACTTGAGCATGTGGTCGAGTATGGAATTGTTGTGTGTTTGCAGCCATGTTACTTATGAGATCTCTTACAGCTGCTGGAGTTTTGTCAACAAGAGCACCACTACTTGCGGCATCAATGAGGGTTCGCTCCATAGCCAATAACCCCTCATAGAAGTATTGGATCAAGATTTGGTCAGGGATTTGGTGGTGTGGGTAGGTTTCCAGAAGCTTTTTGAACCTCTCCCAGTACTCATGGAGTGATTCATTTGGGAATTGACGGATACCACTTATTTCCTTTCGGATGGAAGCGGTACGAGAAGCAGGAAAGAATTTTTCTAGAAAGAGATGCTTCATGTCATTCCATGTAGTTATGGAACCAGGAGGGAGGTAGTAGAGCCATGACTTGGCAGAGTCAGCTAGGGAGAAAGGAAATGCTCGGAGTTTGATTTGTTCTTCAGAAACCCCTTGAGGCTTCATGGTAGAGCACACCACCTGGAACTCTTTGAGATGTAGATGCGGATCCTCACCGGCTAGCCCATGGAAATGAGGTAGAAGATGAATCAAACCCGATTTGAGTTTGAAGTCAGCCTCTATGTTTGGATATTGAATACCAAGGGGTTGGTAATTCATATCAGGGGTAGCAAGTTCTTTCAATGTTTGTTCCCTAGGATTGGCCATATCGAATTCAATTGGTAGGGCAATGATTGGTTCTTGGGTGATTTGGTTATCCCTAATGGTCCTCCTAAGTTGACGAAGAGTTCTATCAATTTTAGGGTCAAACAAATCTGAGGGATTGTTTGGGAGGCTACGAGGCATTCAGAGTGATTTAGAAAGGATGAGGAAGGTGAGTTTTTCTCAGTGTTTTTTTTCAGATTTTTTTTTTTAATTTTAATTTTTTTTTCTTTTTTACAAAAACTAAAAACTACCGACTACTTAAAGCACCATCCCCGGCAACAACGCCATTTGAAACACACGGCCGATTGTTGCCTATCGACCGGTCAAAGTTTCGGTGCTCTGCTAATGTGTATAGCAGCACTCGGGTCGAATCCTCGGCGATGATACTTTGTAGTAGTCGTTTGTTTTTAGTTGATTGTATTTTGATTAGGGGGGTTTGTTGCAGAGCTTAATTGAAATGACTAATGTATGATGTTTAATTTAACAAGTTGATAAAGATTGGGGTGATTTCATCATTAGGTTATTTAATCTTGTGATATCCTTGAGCTTTGCTTTATATTGCATTTAAATTAACACCCATGTCACAAGTTGACGTTGATTTGAATTCCCAAGTGTTAAGGCTTTAATCCAAGCCTCGACTTAACTTAAGATTCTAATCTTGATCATATCTTGTTTATGGTAGTATATTTATGGTTCCAATAATCCATGTAAACCACACGCTAAACAAAACAAGTCATTAATCCATGACATGCTAAGTCCAATATACACAATGTTAATTCAACGAATACTCATCGAGCAAAAGCTCTCAATCGCTTAACATAACTAAATTAAAACTCACCCCAATGAGAGATTTACTCAGCCATTATGATTTTTATTAATCTGTTAATATATGTTTATGGTGGTTAATTACAAAGAGAAGAAAATGAAAGGGACAAGATAAGAGTAGTGTGCCGAACACACACACGAAATATTTTGAGAATCAAAAATGGAATTTCGATTGAATGAGGAAGAAAAATAAGGGACTGTAATTTAAAATGATTCAAACTATTTTAAGACCATGAATATTATACTACAGAAGGTAGAGAATAATAAGATATATTCAAGAAGAAACTTTCATTAAAAAGGAATTACAAAAGAAAGGACATACAAAATTACAACAAAGAAGAACACAAAAGTAAAAGGAAACAAAGAGAGGAGGAGAGGTCTCTCTTGTTGAAACAAGATCAAAGAATATCCTCCCAGGCCCTTGTAAAGGCTCTAGTAATGCCAAACCTCCTCCTTAAGTCCTAAAATGCCAACCCTTTTGAAAGGAGAGGAGGGGATGTATTTATAGCCCAAGGTGGTGGACTGTTTACATTCCAGAAATACCCCTCCACTTGGCTCGCCGATATGTACATCCAGAAAGCCGAATCTTGAGAAATATCCTTCTTCAATGTTGTAGATAAAGAGTTCTTCTGTATACTTTGAACATTTGGCAGCCATTGGACTTATTGAGTCAAAGTTATGGCGGTTTTAGTAAATAATTTTGATCTGTCCATTTCAATACATACTTTTTTGAAGTCCATAATGTGAATCGGTTTTTGAATAGTAAGATGCCCTCAAATAAAAATCATTTCTTCAACAACGTTGGCCGGACTAATATCCTCTTTCACACTGCAAAATTTCAGCTTTAATGGATGTCTACATCAGGAAAATTTTCAATATTAGTGTGATATTTTTAATTCCCGTCCAGAATGGTGGGCTGGACTTCAATGCATCAGTTGGGCCCCTTGTATTTGTTATTGGGTTCTAAAATTTTTATCATGGACTCCTTTTAATGTCCTTAGAATGTGGGAGGATAATTAAGGTATTTGGACTTCTGGATTGAGCCCAGTAATTCGACCTTAATATATGGTCCAATTTCTTCACAGTTTCTGTGGGCCTTCTTGTGGGGTCCATATGACCCTCTAAATGGACGAATTTGTCAAATGTGACTTCTAATGAAATGTTGTAATTGTAATTGGGAACCCTACAAAACAAGAATCATGCAATTTGGATAAGTAGGGTGATATTTATTGTTAAAACATTAAACAGACTTGAATCTGGATAAATCCAAATAGTGCTCAAAAATTATATTTAATATTTAAACATTAATATTTCACAAAAATTATGAACATTTCATATAAAATCAGTAAAGGGAGTATGTAAAAAGATATGAAAATATTAATAACATCAATAGCCATGTGGGATTTTTGCACTAATATTCTCCCCACCCCCATGCCTATTGGCATTAGATCGTTGATCTCATATAGCTTCGGTCTTGTAAAGTATATGGAATCAACCGTCAGTGCAGATCTGATGAAGGCGATGACCAATTCCCCATTGTAATCCATTATTTCTGAAGTAGAGAAATGATCCACATTGGTGATGTTTCAAACCAAGGATGCCCAACTTTATCTACCCCAAGTCACGAGAGAGTTTCATGTTGGGTCCACCGTTTGTTCAGTGGAACCTGGAACCAAATATCTAGATCCGGTGACATGAAAATCTGACGGTGACCTTGCGTTACTAGTTCTTGTAGTTAAAGGAGAAGATTTTCACATAGAGTTCACCATTTTTGTTTCTGACGCATTCTGCTATGGTCGTGCGTCATGCGTGGTTTTTCCCTACATTCCCACTATCCAAAGGCAGGTGTCCTCTGCCGCCATGGTTGGTGATGTCATCTCCTTGATCAAAACAAGATGATGGTGTAAAGAATTGTAAAATTCAAGGAAATTTTTTTCTTAATTTTCTTGGGAATTTTACAAGAATGCAGTTTCTGACGGCACCTGATTCTGAGGCCCGGTGTGCCCGGAATCATTTTCCGAAGTTTAGCTCGGGTACGTTTAGTGAATGAACGAGCGGGTTTTTCTAACTTTTGAACTGGTGCTTGGAATCGAAATCCGAGGACACCGATGGAATCGCAGCACCGGTAATTGCTTAGAAACACCTTTTCCGGGGTTGTGTTTTCTCGGGTGTGGTTTTTAAATTTTGGGGTTAAGTAAAGAAATAAAATAAAAGTGGTGCAACCAATTTATTTTATTTTAAGTTGTTTAACCTAAGTTAAGAGGTTAAAGTGGGACCCACAATATCCTACACCTCTATGTAGGATATTTGTGGGGTGGGGCCCACACGAGCCCCACTGTTTCTTTTCTTCCTAAACCCCCTCCTTTATTTAAGGTAACGCACCTGCACCCCTTTTAATGAAGTTAACCCTTGCGTTTAATCTGGTTAACAAACGCCTCATTAATTGGGCGGTTTAAACTCCTCAATTAATTCAATTAATTGATTGTTTCTTTTTGAAATTAAAACGTTGTCTTGTGTTAATAAAATAAGACAATTCTTATTTTATTAGAGGTGGGTTGTGCGAGAGGAATTGGGAGAAATCACTCAAGCCGTGAAACACTCCTTCCTCGATGAAAAACGCAAAGAACGTGAAGAACGCGAAGAACGCTGACCTCCGACGAAGGTCGACAAGAACGCCGGATCCTCGGAGATCAACGACGTGACGCCAACGAATCCTTTCTCTGTGGCGCGACAATCCTCCTTCTGCGACGCTTCTTCCGTGACGTTCCTTCTCCCACGACAATCTTCGAATCTTCAACTGCTTGAGGTAGGGGTTTCGGTTCAATTAAATCTATGTGATTTATATCCTCAGTATGTGTTTAAAATTTGTCGGAAGCCTTTTTAAAACACTAACGCGGTGGGTTTGGACCAATGAACAAGTCCGAACCCACCATTTTTTCGTTCTTGGTGTGCGGATCGACGGGCGACGATGAAGCAAGCCGCAAGGGCATTTTGAGGTCTTCACAGTGAAGAGCCGATCCCGGGAGGACCGCTGGCGAAGACGGTAGGCAAAACGGACCACCGGAGCGCGTCCGGTGGTCCGCGGAAAACACCGCAGGTGCGCCTCGCTGGCACAGCGGTGCAGGCGGCCGGTCCCGCGACCGCGCGGGACCGAGGGAGGCGGGACGCGGCGCTCGTCCACGTCCGTTGGCAAGGGGGGGCCACGTGGGGCCGTGGTTTCATTCAAGGGGGCGGCGCCCCCCTTTGCGCATCCGCTCGGCCGAAACGGCCGAGCCACCGGGCCGCGCCAGCGCGCCGAGCCAGGCCGCGCCCAGGCTGGGCCGGGCTGCGCCCAAGCAGGCCGGACCCAGACCTGGGTCGGGTCAACCCGGTTCGGGCCAACCCAGGGGGGGTTGGGCCGGGTCGGACCAGGCCCAAACCCCCCATTTTCAGACTATTTCGGTCTGTTACCCATAACTTGGGATACGGACCTCCGATCGATGCACCGCCAGTTGCGTAGAGATCCTTGGATTGAGACGGTCGTTTCGGTATATTACACTCAAGGTTTAGGAGTACTTTGAGTTCGGCCGGGTTGGTTCGTTCACGAAACCAACCGGGCCCTCGGAGCGGAAACGCTTATAACTTGAGCTCCGGACGTCCGATTGACGTGTCTTCGACTTTGTTGGATTCCTCTTAGTGAGACGGACCTTTTGGCTTACTCCGCTCGAGGATTGGATGTAGTTGGAGTACGGTCAGGTTGGTTTTGACTTAAAAACCAATCGGGCCCCTGGGACGAAAAGGCCAATAACTCTCAGACCGGGCGTCTGATTGACGCGCCGTCTGTGACGTTGAGTTCCTGTTGACGATACGGAACTTTTGGATACATCGACTCTGGACTTCGTGTTAGTTTATGTATCAGCCCCTCGGCTCGTGGAGCGGACCCTCCCGAACGAGCTTGCTGTGTGTGGGAACCCTAGAGCTGGCTGCGACTGCGACGACGATGACGACTGTGCAGAAATACTTCGTGGATTCGACGGCGACAACTAAAACACTCAGCGATCCTATGTGGATCAGTGCTACCGATCCTATGTGGGTCAGATCCTGTGTGGGTCAGCGCTCAGCGGTCCTGTGTGGGCCAACGCCTACAGATCCTGTGTGGGTCCGATCCTGTGTGGGTCATTGCGGGGGTTAGTTACCTATCGATCCTTTGTGGTTCAGATCCTTTGTGGGCCATTGCGGGGGTTAGTTACCTATCGATCCTTTGTGGGTCATTGCGGGGGTTAGTACCTATCGATCCTATGTGGGTCCGGCGGCTTAGATAAATCAGTGGCTACATTTGATCATCTCTATCGTCATACGAAGAAGTATACCTGTGTGAGCTGAATCTTGTTTTGCTTTCCTATCTGGATTGTGTTGTGCTATCCTATGTGGATGTGATCGAACTTGGGCTCAGATGTTGGAGCCGAACGAGAATTGATGACTTAGTTATATGTATGGGCATATACCTAAGTGGTGTCGGATGTTACTTTGTGATTGTATCTTCATTTGTGGATTATCCTTTGTGGATTCTAGGAGACCTTTGGGGGTCTCGGGGTCCCTAATGAGTAGCTTATACACACCCCTGCACGGGCTATGCCCGCACTACGTTGTGTTGGTTGCAAATGACGGACAGCGCTGATCGTGGTTGAGGCTTGCGGAGCAGGTCGATATCTGGAGATGGACCACTGGGCGGGACGTACTTAGAGTGGACGGATGGACCCGAGGAGCTATGGAGGCTATCTATACCCACCCTTCAGGTGGGACTTCCAGTGGACGGTTCGAGGTCGTGGCTTTACTTTTCAGTTTTTGTACTCCCTTTTTCAGTTGTACTTTACTTTCAGTTTGGGTTTTTATTCTGGCCCACTTACTTTTCTGCATTTACTATTGTACCCATTTTTTACTTAGTGTTTACTTCTGCTTGCTTGCTCTGTGGTGTTTGTTTACTTTACAAAGGCAATTCCTTCCCTTTTTACTGGGAATTATGCCTTGGTGCTAGTCGCCAGCCCCTGGTCTATGGAAGGCGGGCTTGGGGTAGTCACGGCATGGGCCCTGAGGACGGGTCGTGACAAATTGGTATCAGAGGAGTTCGGTTCTACCGCAGAACTCAGGACTCTGATCTTTTTCTATGTGAATCAATAGTGTTAAGAGTATTGAGTATGGTTATCAGTCCAGGGAGTCCAGTGTTGGTGCGGCGGCCGACGTATCCATACACCAGGACCCTGACTTCTGATTTCCAACTTAATGCACGGAAACATTGATTGCATGTGTGTTTCAAGTTTTCTTTGTGATTACTTTGTGTCAGCTCACCAGGTATATTGTTCTGACCGTGGCGCACCTGTCTCTTTTCAGGATGACCCCACGATGGCAGCCAGTTAGGGTTCCGAGCGTTGTGCGTGACGACAGCCCACCGAGCGACGAGGCCTCGGTACAAGGCCCTTTGACAGCAGAGGCACCGGTGGTACCTCTACCCGCCGAGCCATCGATGCTACCAGCCCCAGCCGCTAACGATGCACGTCGCCTTAGTGCACTGCACGAGTTTCAGTGCCAGCGACCGCCCAGGTTCCACGGGGATACGGACCCTCAGGTAGCCGAGGATTGGCTGGAGGCAGTTGTATGAGTTTTCAGGTTAGTGAGGACACCAGCAGACCTCATGGTGATCCTCGCAGTGAGCCTCCTGCACGCGGCAGCAGGCAGATGGTGGAGCTTGATACTCCAGGTGCACGATGAGGCATCTCTTCTCTAGACAGACTTTGAGAGCCTCTTCCGCTCGGAGTTCGTCCCAACCACCCTCTGTGCGGTGCGCATCCAGGAGCTTCTACAGCTGCGGTAGGGCAGCTTGACGGTCGCCCAGTACTCGGCGAGATTTACAGATCTCTCACGCTATTCGACGGATATGGTATGGGACCCATTCTTCCGGGCCCGGACCTTTGAGCAAGGATTGAGGCATGAGATCAGGGCGTCGCTGATCTCCCTCAGCATTCCGATACAGGCATGAGTAATGGAACAAGCCCTTCTGAAAGAGAGCTTCCTTGCTAAGCCTACATCAGCAGCGAGACCTACCGCAGGGCGGCACATAGGAGAGTCTTCTACAGCAGGCAGTCGACGGATGACTCATGGGTCCAGGCAGACCAGACCCTCAGGTAGACGACCTCAGGACACTGGCTCAGTGGTGCGGGGCACACAGCGTGGAGCCAGTCTTTCGAGAGGCAGACAGTGCTACGCATGCGGCGGGCATGGCCACATGGCTCATGACTGCCCGACCCGCCGTACCGAGGAGCAGCAGACGGTTGAGGGACCACCCAGGAAGAGGCAGAGGGTCAACCGTGGCAGTCTACAGGGAGCAAGCGGACGAGGCAGAGGAGTTGGCCGAGTAGCAGATGGTGGGCGACGCTTTGAGGCTATACCACCACCACCCCTAGGAGGTCCACCTCAACCACAGGGAGCTGGCGGGCAGAGACAGGAACAGCTTCAGGCAGCGGAGGCCTACGACCACGGTGCGCCCGAGATGATTTGAGGTACTATCTGTGTCTATTCCACCCTTGCTTCAGTTCTTATAGACACAGGAGCGAGTCATTCTTTCATAGACGCTGCCCTTGTTCAGATCTCGAAGATTCCGATAGAGCCGTTGGCTCGATCCTTACGGCTAGAGACTCCTACGGGAGTAGACTCGACGATTACGCACTGGTGCCGGCAGTGTGAGCTTACTCTAAGAGGCGAGAGCTTCGGCTGGGATATTCTTGTAGCGGCGTCGAGGCCTTATGACGTCATCTTGGGCATGGATTAGTTATCTACATTCCATGCTCAGATTCACTGTATTAGGTGCAAGGTGCGGTGTGTACGCACCGACGGGAGCAGTTTCACCTTCACCGGCGAGAAGGGAGCCTTCACAGCACAGGATGGACTCTCAAATAGGAGAGGAAAACCCATCACTCATCAGTTGGCTAGCCTCATCCTAAGAGCAGTTGACGTGCAGAGTCCTGGTTTTCCTACAGTGGTGGATTAGTATGCGGATGTTTTCCCCGACGACGTTCCAGGACTACCTCCTCACAGAGAGGTATAATTTTATATTGATCTGTACCCCGGGACAACCCCGATATCCACTCCAGTATATTGGATGGCCCCCGCTGAGCTTCGAGAGCTACGGGTATAGTTGGAGGACTTGCAGGGCAAGGGATTCATTCGACCCAGTGTTTCACCCTAGGATTCCCCGATATTGTTCGCCAAGAAGGCGTACGGGAGCTTGCGACTTTGTGTCGACTATCGTCGCCTGAACCAGGTGATAGTGAGGAACAAGTATCCACTACCGAGGATTGATGACCTCTTCGATCAGCTCAAGGGAGCACAGTGGTTCTCAAAGATAGACCTTAGATCAGGCTATCATCAGCTCAAAGTTTGGGATGAGGACGTGCAGAAGAC
Source organism: Viscum album (assembly GCA_963277665.1). Classification (NCBI taxonomy): domain Eukaryota; kingdom Viridiplantae; phylum Streptophyta; class Magnoliopsida; order Santalales; family Viscaceae; genus Viscum; species Viscum album. The sequence goes on along the minus strand of OY728160.1, from coordinate 567,023,991 downwards.
GGCCTTCAAATGTCGGTATGGCCACTATGAGTTCTTGGTTATTCCATTTGGCGTAACCAATGCTCCAGCAGTGTTCATGGGCCTCATGAACAGGATCTTTCAGCCATACCTTGATTGATTTGTCGTGGTCTTCATTGACGACATTTTGATATACTCGACGACTGAGGAGGAGCACGCCTACCACTTACGGGTTATACTAGACACACTCCGAGAGCACCAGCTTTATGGAAAGCTCTCGAAGTGTCAGTTCTGGATACGTGAGGTCCACTTCTTGGGACACATCATCTCTGAGGCGGGAGTTGCGGTGGATCCTGCGAAGATCGAGGCAGTGCTAGCTTGGGAGCCACCCAGGAGAGTGACGGAGGTGCGGAGTTTCTTGGGTCTAGCTGGGTACTACCGGAGATTTGTGCCAAACTTCTCCAGAGTTGCAGAACCACTCTCAGCTTTGACGAAGAAGGGGAAACCCTTTGTGTGGTCAGAAAGATGTCATAAGAGCTTCCAGAAGCTGAGATAGAGATTGACCAGCGCTCCTATCTTGAGGCTACCGGGGGAGGGAGTTGGGTACGTAGTTTACTGCGATGCATCAGGGAACAAAATCGGATGTATCTTGATGTAGGAGTGGGCCGTGATCGCCTACGGATCATTTCAGTTGAGGCTGCATGAGCAGAACTACGCTACCCATGACCTGGAGTTAGCAGCAGTGGTCTTTGCTCTGAATATGTAGTGACACTATCTGATGGGCGAGCGCTTTACAGTCTACTCTAAACATCAGAGTCTCAGGTACATCTTCTCGCAGAAGGACCTAAACCTGAGATAGAGGCGATGGCTCGAGTTCCTGTAGGACTATGACTTTGAGATAGTCTATAATCCTGGAAAGGGGAACGTGGTAGTCGATGCTCTCAGTAGGAGGACGGGCATTCAGCTACTTGGGGAGGCGATAGAGCAGCTAGCCGCTTTGCAGATATCCTTCATGGATAAAGATGGAGTAGCCTTTCTTCAGTCGCTCACAGTCACTCCTCCACTACTGCAGTGGGTCAGAGAGGCACAGCATGGGGATGCCGACTGTGAGATGCGGCATGCACAGATATCCTCAGGACAGGCACCTGATGGTTTCTCTTTAGGAGGAGAGCACGACGTCCTTTTCAGAGGATGTACCTTGGTACCAGTTGCTTTACGAGAATAGGTGCTGAGAGAGTTTCACACTTCCCCTTTGGTGGTACATCCTGGAGTGGTGAAGATGTACCAAGATCTCAGACGACAGCACTGGTGTCCGGGCATGAAGAAGGTTGTGACAGAGTTCATTTCTCGATGACTCACCTGCCAGCAGGTGAAGGCAGAGCACCAGGTACCAGCAGGCTTGGTACAGCCCTTAGAGGTCCCGGAGTGGAAGTGGGATGGGATATCTATGGACTTCGTGACTGGACTTCCACGCACTTCCATAGGTCACGACTCCATTTGGGTGATTGTCGACCGACTCACCAAGTCGGCTCACTTCTTACCCATCAAAGAGCAGGGCTCAGTGGAGATCTTGGGACGTCTCTACGTTGAGGAGATTGTACGGCTTCATGGTGTGCCATCATCTATCATCTCTGATCGAGATGCTCGCTTTACTTCCCGGCTTTGGAAGGGGTTGCAGGAGGCATTCGGAACGCAGCTACGTTTGAGCACCGTCTTTCACCCTCAGACAGATGGTCAGACGGAGAGGACCATTCAGACTCTCGAGGACATGCTCCACGCATGTGTCCTCGACTTTGGTTGCAGCTGGGAGGACCACCTACCCTTGGTGGAGTTCACGTACAACAACAGCTACCACTCCACCATCGGGATGGCACCATACGAGGCGTTGTACGGCCGACCTTGTATATCACCTCTGTGCTGGACAGACCCTGGGGAGTCAGCACTTGTGGGACCAGAGATGGTCCAGGCCACGACAGAGAAGGTCCAGGTCATCCAGGAGTAGATGAGGACAGCTCAGAGTCGGCAGAAGTCTTATGCTGATAGGAGGAGGAGGCCACTAGAGTTCGAGGATGGTGACCATGTCTTCTTGTGGGTCTCACCTCGACGTGGATTACGGAGATTTTTCCGAGGCGGCAAGTTGTCTCAACACTTCATCGGACCATTCCAGGTCCTCAGCAGGATTGGCGAGGTGGCTTATCGCCTGGCTCTACCACATCAGTTGCACCGGGTGCACGACGTCTTCTACGTATCCCAGCTGAGGAGATATGTGCACGACCCGACGCATATCATTGACCATGGGGAGCTGGACATTGATGATGGGGAGACTTTTGCGGAGGTCCCGGTGGAGATTGAGGATCGACAGGAGTGGGTCCTATGTGGATGGTCGATTCCTCTAGTGAGCATCAGATGGCAGCACGGGAACCTCTAGGAGAGCACCTGGGAGCGGGAGGCTCAGATGCGTGCTCAGTACCCACATTTGTTTCCCTAGTTTATGATGTATCTTTACGGGGACGTAAAGCCCTGAGGTGGGAGTGATTTAAAGACCCGTAAAATTCAAGGAAATTTTTTTCTTAATTTTCTTGGGAATTTTACAAGAACGCAGTTTCTGACGGAACCTGATTCTGTGGCCTGGTGTGCCCGGAATCATTTTCCGAAGTTTAGCTTGGGTACGTTCAGTGAACGAACGAGCGGGTTTTTCTAACTTTTTAAACGGTGCTCGGAATTGAAATCTGAAGACACCGATGGAATCGCAGCGCCGGTAATTGCTTAGAAACACCTTTTCTGGAGTTGCGTTTGCTCGGGTGTGGTTTTTAAATTTTGGGGTTAAGTAAAGAAATAAAATAAAAGTGGCGCAACCAATTTATTTTATTTTAAGTTGTTTAACCTAAGTTAAGAGGTTAAAGTGGAACCCATAATATGCTACACCTCTAGGTAGGATATTTGTGGGGTGGGGCCCATACGAGCCCCACCGTTTCTTTTCTTCCTAAACTCCCTCCTTTAATTAAGGTAACGCACCCGTACCCCTTTTAATGAAGTCAACCCTTGCGTTTAATCTGGTTAATAAATACCTCATTAATTGGGCGGTTTAAACTCCTCAATTAATTCAATTAATTGATTGTTTCTTTTTGAAATTCAAACGTTGGCTTGTGTTAATAAAATAAGACAATTCTTATTTTATTAGAGGTGGGTTGTGCGAGAGGAATTGGGAGAAATCACTCAAGCCGTGAAGCACTCCTTCCTCGATGAAGAATGCGAAGAACGCGAAGAACACGAAGAATGCCGACCTCTGACGAAGGTCGACAAGAACGCCAGATCCTCGAAGATCGACGACGCGACGTCGAAGAATCCTTTCTCCGCGGCGCGACGATCCTCCTTCCGCGACGCTTCTTCCGCGACGCTTCTTCCGTGACGTTCCTTCTCCCGCGGCAATCTTCGAATCTTCAACCGCTTGAGGAAGGGGTTTCGGTTCAATTAAATCTATGTGATTTATATCCTCGGCATGTGTTTAAAATTTGTCAGAATCCTTTTTAAAATGCTAACGCGGTGGGTGCGGACCAATGAACAAGTCTGAACCCACCATTTCTTCGTTCTTGGTGTGCGGATCAGCAGGCGACGATGAAGCAGGCCGCAAGGGAATTTTGAGGTCTTCCCAGTGAAGAGCCGATCCCGGGAGGACCGCTGGTGAAGACGGCAGGCAAAACGGACCACCGGAGCGCGTCCGGTGGTCCGCGGAAAACACCGCTGGCGCACCACCGGGGAGGGCCGCCGCGGCGGCAGGCCACTGGTCCCGTGACCACGCGGGACCGAGGGAGGTGGGACGCGGTGCTCGGCCACATCCGTTGGCAAGGAGCGGCCCCCACACGGGGTCGTGGTTTCATTCAAGGGGGCGGTGCCCCCCTTTGCACATCCGCTCGGCCGAAACGGCTGAGCCACCTGGCCACCGGGCCGCGCTAGCGCGCCGAGCCGGGCCGTGCCTGGGCCGGGCCATTCCTGGGCCGGGTCGTGCCCAAGCGGGCCGGACCCGGACCCGGGTCGGGTCGACCCGGCTCGGGCCGACCCAGGGGGGTTGGGCCGGGTCGGACCGGGCCCAGACCCCCCATTTTCGGACTGTTTCAATCTGTTACCCATAACTTGGGCTACGGACATCTGATTGATGTACTGTCAGTTGCGTAGCGATCCTTGGATCAAGACGGTCGTTTCGGTATATTACAATCAAGGTTTAGGAGTACTTTGGGTTCGTCCGGGTTGGTTCGTTCACGAAACCAACTGGGCCCTCGGAGAGGAAATACTTATAATTTGAGCTCCAGACGTCCGATTGACATGTCGTCGACTTTGTTGGATTCCTCTTAGTGAGACAGACCTTTTGGCTTACTCCGCTCGAGGTTTGGATGCAGTTGGAGTATGGTCAGGTTGGTTTTGACCTAAAAACCAACCGGGCCCCTAGGACGAAAAAGTCAATAACTCTCAGACCGGGCGTCCGATTGACGCGCCGTCTGTGACATTGAGTTCCTGTTGACGATACGGAACTTTTGGATACATCGACTCCGGACTTCGTGTCAGTTGATGTATCATCCCCTCAGCTCGTGGAGCGGACCCTCCCGAACGAGCTTGCTGTGTGCATGAACCCTAGAGCTAGCTGCGACTGCGACGACGATGATGACTGTGCAGAAATCCTACATGGATTTGACGGCGCCAACTACAGCACTCAGCGATCCTACGTGGATCAGTGCTACCGATCATGTGTGGGTCAGATCCTGTGTGGGATAGCGCTCAGCGGTCCTGTGTGGGCCAGCGCCTACAGATCCTGTGTGGGTCAGATCCTTTGTGGGTCATTGCGGGGGTTGGTTACCTATCGATCCTTTGTGGGTCATTGCGGGGGTTAGTACCTATCGATCCTTTGTGGGTCCGGCGGCTTAGATGAATCAGTGGCTACATCTGATCATCTCTATCGTCATACGAAGAAGTATACCTGTGTGAGCTGAATCTTGTTTTGCTTTCCTATGTGGATTGTGTTGTGCTATCCTGTGTGGATGTGATCGAACTTGGGCTCGGATGTTGGAGCCGAATGAGAATTGATGACTTAGGTATATGTATGGGCATATAACTAAGTGGTGTCAGATGTTACTTTGTGATTGTATCTTCCTCTGTGGATTATCCTTTGTGGATTCTGGGAGACCTTCGGGGGTCTCGGGGTCCTTATTGAGTAGATTATACTCACCCCTACACGGGCTATGCCCGCACTACGTTGTGTTGGTTGCAGACGACGGACAGCGCTGATCGTGGTTGAGGCTTGCGGAGCAAGTCGGTACCTGGAGGTGGACCACTGGGCGAGACGTACTCGGAGCGGACGGCTGGACCCGAGGAGCTGTGGAGGCTATATGTACCCACCCTTCAAGTGGGACTTCCAGTGGACGGCTCGAGGCTGCGGATTTACTTTTCAGTTGTTGTACTCCCTTTTTCAGTTGTACTTTACTTTCAGTTTGGGTTTGTATTCTGGCCCACTTACTTTTCCGCACTTACTATTGTACCCAGTTTTTACTTAGTGTTTACTTATGCTTGCTTGCTCTGTGGTGTTTGTTTACTTTACAAAGGAAATGCCTTCCCTTTTTACCGAGAATTACGCCTTGGTGCTATTCGCCAGGCCCTGGCCTATGGAAGGCGGGCTTGGGGTAGTCACGGCACGGGCCCCGAGGACGGGTCGTGACAGATGGGATATTGGTTCATCCTTCCATGGATTTCTATTTGAAGCTTTTTGCCTAGTCTGGATCTCCCTCAAAGATTTAAGTTATGTTTGTGAAACTCATTTTCAGTGTCATCTCAAGGTGGACACTGATTAATTACGTTGTTTCTATCTTGACAGGGTAGAAACCTTTGGTTAGAGTAAATAGTAATGTTGGAAATGTCTATACATCTTTGGACATTGGGCATGTTGGGAAATTGAAAATTCTTCCTCTGTTGGAAGGCATCTTTCATGTAAGGCATCTTAGGCACAAAACCTAAAGCATCTCGTGTTGACCACGGGGTAGTTAATGCAAGGGGTATAAGCATCTGAGGCATTTTTACCACAAACATCTCATGTTTATTATACAGGGTAGAGATTCTGTTTAGATGGGTCACAAGTTTAACGTCTTGTGGGGTCAGGTTGGATGGTTAAGTGTGTCCCCAGAGGGGAAGACGATCAAACCTCTTGGGGTTTGGTTGAGTGTGTCCCCAAGGGGGGATATTTCACACTTGAGATTTGATTAAGTGTTTCCCCATTGGAAAAGATTTCACACTTGATATTTGATTAAGTGTTTCCCCATTGGGGAATATTTCACATTTGGGATTTGGTTAAGTATGACCCCAATGGGGAATATTTCACACTTTAGAATTTGATGGTAATGTTGGGGGTGTCGGGATTAAACCTCATGGCGATACCCCATGTGTATCTGGATGTTGGGATTGAACCTCATGGTGTTGTACCACGTGTTGGGATTTTTTGATTTAAAATTTGAATATTGAGGAGAGAAAAAATTATTAATGAAGGGATTTATCTCAACATTAATTGAGGATTTTCTTCAACATTAATGGAGAGTTAATTCTCAGTATTAATGGATGAACTATGTAATATTAATTGCATTAATTGGGGATATGGACTTTATGTATATATAAGTGGATGTGGTAGCATATTTTGGAAATGGGTGCCAATACAATGTAGCTGGTGAGAGAGAATCGGGAAGGGGTTGCTTTGTTTGTGGTGTCTGGTGTGAAGTGATGATGATGAGAATGAAGTAAAGACTATGATTACATCGATGATGGTGTGTCGATGGTGATGATTGAAAGCGTCAAAGATGGGATGTGATGAGAGATGATGATGGTGCCATGTATCGAAAGTCATCTTGGTTATGGAGATCAAACGGTGTGTCTCGGTTGTGATGATTGATGGTACATCAAAATGGTACGTTCATGGGTGTAGGGTGAAAAATTACTATGGGTGTGTTAAGAGAAAAATCATCCATGTGAGTTGTAAAAAACCTTCAGGTGATGTGTAAAATTCCTTCAGGAGTTAAAAAATCTTTGGGTGATAAAAGGTCTTCAGTTGAATCTTTTAGTGTGTTGGTGCGACTGCTTCCGTTGAAACGTCGGGCTCTGCCCCAATAGTGGTAAAAAAGGGATTGGTTGAAGTTTTCAGTTGTAGAACACGATGACAAACATCTGGTGGAGTAGTTTATTAAGGACTTTAAGGATGTTACTGGAATATAATGGTGGCACCGGATGTGTTTCTAGAAGATTGAAAGTCCGATCTAATAGCTAGAGCCATGAGGCGTGTGTCGTTGTTAGTGATAGTCAGAGTGTGGTGGAAGAAAGTTGGGGTTCTTCAAGTTAGGTGGTCTATTAAGCATCTGGAATAATGTCACCAGAAGATAACGGTGGTATCAGTAGTGTTGCTAGAATATCAAGTCTTCTTGTCTGCAGGTGTCATGCGGCATGTTCCATTCATTGGGTAACATTTGGAGCTTGGTGGAGGGCTAGTGAAATTCTGAAAGGCAAGAGAACCATAAGACCATGACAACAAGCACTTAGAGAATTTTTCGTAAGTTGAAGTCAGATGACATATGATCGTGGAGTATTTAACTTTTAAGTCAAGGTGGAGGCTGTTAGGATTTTTTGATTTAAAATTTGAATATTGAGGAGAGAGAAATTTATTAATGGAGGGATTTATCTCAACATTAATTGAGTATTTTCTTCAATGTTAATATAGATTTAATTCTCAATATTCATGGATGGATAATTTAATGTTGACTGCATTAATTGGGGATATAGATTTGATGTCTATATAAGAGGATGCAGTAGCATATTTTGGAAAGGTGTGTCAACACAATGTAGCAGGTGAGAGAGAATCGGGAAGGGGTTGTTGTGTTTGCGGTAACCGGTGCGAAGCGATGACGATGAGAATGAAGTGAGAGTTGTGATTATGTCAACAATGGTGTATCGATGGCGATGATTAAAAGCATCAAAGATGGCATGCGATGAGAGATGATGACTGTGTCATGTATCGAAAGTCCTCTTGGTTATGGAGATCAAGCGGTGTGTCTCGGTTGTGATGATCGGTGGTACATAAAAATGGTACGTTCATGGGTGTGGTGTGAAAAATGCCTTCAGGTGTGTTAAGAGAAAAATCCTCCGGGTGAGTTGTAAAAATTCTTCAGGTGATGTGTAAAATTCATTCAGGTGATAAAAGGTCTTCGGGTGAATCTTCTGGTGTGTTGGTGCAACTGTTTTTGCTGCAATGTCGGGCTATGCCCTAACACTACATACCCTATTAGGAAACATAGATCAAAAACCACGTAATTCGATGCCCCAATTTAAGGTCGTGTGATAGGACCGATCTATGCAGTTTAACATCATGTCGTAATGAAGGTCGTGTCGTGTGGAAGGAGCGTCAATGAGGGGTGGTGTGGGGATTATGAATAGAGGTTTCCCGAAGGGGGAGGATCATCCCATAGTGTAAGTGAAGGTGGCATCTCATGATGATCGTACATAGGACATCTTGTGTAAATCACACAGGATAAGGCTACAGTTTAACGTCATGCACTGAGAACGTTGTCGTGCAGTTTAACATCATATGACTAGGAGGTTGAGCTATACTGTTTGACATCATACAGCTCAAACATTTGAGGGGGCAACACAAAGGGAGACCATTCCGAAGTGGGATAGGAAGATCCGGCAAAAGGCATCTCTACCATGAAAGGTCAACAGTTTCTCTTGGTAATGCCACATTTTGGGGCTTATGTGTCTAGTACTCATGCACCTCTGGGTGAGACATGGTGTAAACACTGTCGTATAGGAGTGTCAATCAGGGGTCCTGGTGTTAGGGTGTCTATTCTTAAGAGCAAGAAGCATTAGGATGCATATTATTAGAAGCAAAATGTGAGGTATTGATTCAGGCCATGCTTTAAGAAAAAAGGGAGGACACAAGGGGTTGGTGGTAACGGCCGCACGGGAATTTGGGGTGCGGATGAATCGGTTTTGGATGGGTATAGGGGCCCCGGGCACTCAACTTTTGCGAAAGGGTGTTGACTGAAAGGAGGTACCATAGAGAGACCCAGTGGATTGGTTTCGTGAAAGTTGGGGTTTCACAAAAGTTGAGGGCTTTGCGAAGGACATAAGTTTTGTGAAAGTGCATGTTTCACGAAACAGGGTGACCCTGCCTTGGAGTGAAGTCTTGGTTCCCATGGGGTTGGTTTTACAAAGGATAATTATCTCACGAAACTCCAATAGCCACTAAGGCCTTTCTTCTCATGTGAATGCCATGGATCTTCATGAAAAGACATCTCCACCATGAGTTGCAATTCTCGAAAAATCATTGAATCCAATTTTGCGAAATATGACTATCTTGGGAAATCCATCTCTTTTGTGTCTTGTGAAAGTAGATCTTTGGGTGGAATTCCAAAGGCCATGTCTCGTTAAAAGTCAGACATGAGAAGTGTTGTGAAATTCGTCATTTGAAGGTGAAGCGAAGCGAAAATGTATGACGATGTCGATTTCTCGGGACAATGATGGCGAAGTAAAACGTCTCAATCACAATAGAACAAGAAAGATAGAACACAAGTATATGGCCACACAAAATCACCCCATTTCCATTATCATACCACCATATTTATAGATTACAAAAGGTTGATCCAACGGTCAATATCAATTACAACAAACCAAATCTAACGGTGGGAATACCAAAGGGTTGGCCAAATGAAGAGGCTTGTTGGGAAATGAAAAAGGCCCCATTTATTATGATTGATGACATCTATATAATTTAATAATTCACAACACTCCCCCTTGGATTTCATAATCCCATGGAATCTAATATAAATCTTCACTTAAAAAAACCTTGTGGGAAAAACAAGTGAAGCCAAATTAAAATGATTTCATGCTATGCTGCCTCATTAAAAACCTTATCAGAAAACCCAGTGGGAAAAACTGATTAAGGGAAAAAGAGTACAGCGTTCCCAACTCCCCCTCACAAAATCATGATAGACTTTTCAGTCTTCACATTCCAATTTTATAAATCAATTTCTCAAATGTTGAAGTTGGCAATGCCTTTGTGAACAAATCTGCGAGATTGTCACAAGACCTTATTTGTTGGACATCAATCTCACCATTCTTTTGAAGGTCATGGGTGAAAAAGAATTTTGGTGAGATATGTTTTGTTCTGTCACCTTTAATAAACCCACCTTGCAACTGTGCTATGAAAGCAGTATTATCTTCATATAATATGGTGGGAATATTATTATTCATATCTAATCCACAACAATTTCGAATATGATTAATCACTGATCTCAACCAAACACATTCTCGACTTGCTTCATGAATAGCAATCAACTCAGCATGGTTGGAAGAAGTCGCAGTAATTGTTTGTTTTGTAGAACGCCAAGAAATAGCAGTTCCACCATATGTAAACACATATCCAGTTTGAGATCTTGCTTTATGTGGATCAGACAAGTATCCAGCATCAGTATAACCGACCAACTTCAGTTCTGAGGATTTGGAATAAATTATCCCTCGATCCTTTGACCCTTGAAGGTATCTTAATACATGTTTGATACCATTCCAATGCCGACGAGTAGGAGAAGAACTATATCTTGCCAATAAATTCACAGAAAATGATATATCAGGTCTTGTATTATTTGCAAGGTACATCAGTGCTCCTATAGCACTCAGATATGGTACTTCAGGACCAATTAGTTCTTCATCATCCACTCGTGGTTTAAAAGGATCATTATCACGATCAAGAGATCGTACAACCATTGGTGTACTTAATGGATGCGATTTATTCATGTTAAATCTTTGTAGGACTTTAGCAGTATAACGCGATTGATGAACAAAAATGTCATCCTTAAGATGCTCAATTTGTAATCCAAGGCAGAACTTTGTCTTTCCAAAGTCTTTCATTTCAAATTCTTTCTTCAGATATTCCACTGCTTTGGAAAGTTCATCATTAGTCCCAATCAGATTTAAATCATCAACGTATACTGCAATGATCACAAATTCAGATCCAATTTTCTTAATGAAGACACATGGACAAATTGGATCATTTTTATAACCTTCCTTCATCAAATATTTACTCAGACGGTTATACCACATACGCCCTGACTGCTTTAATCCATATAATGATTTATTCAGCTTAACTAAATAAAGATCTAGAGATCCAGGATATTTTGCCGGCAAATTGAATCCTTCAGGGATTTTCATGTAAACATCATTATCAATATCACCATAAAGATATGCAGTCACTATGTCCATCAGGTGTAATTCAAGTTGCTCATGTACAACAAACGTCATGAGGTACCGAAAGGTTATTGCATCCATTACAGGAGAGTATGTTTCATCATAATCAATCCCAGGTTTTTGTGAGAAGCCTTGAGCAACCAGTCGTGCTTTATATCTCACGACTTCATTATTTTCATTTCTTTTTCTCACAAATACCCATTTGTATCCAACAGGCTTAATCCCTTCAGGGGTTTTCATGATCGACCCAAAAACCTCACGTTTAGCAAGTGAGTCTAGCTCAGATTGGATTGCAACTTTCCATTGATCCCAATCTGGCCTTTCACGACATTCATTAACAGTTTTAGGTTCTTGATCCTCATCCATAATTTCAAGGGCTACATTGTATGAAAATGTGTTATCAACAATGGTCTCCACTTGGTTCCAACATCTTCCAGTGTTTGTGAAATTTATTGAAATTTCCTCTTGATCATGTTCATGTACTTCTGGTACATTTACATTATCTTCAAATTCATTCATATCTTCAACCAACATAGGTTGTTTCCCCTTTCTTTGACGGGGATTTTTATCTTTTGAACCAAGTGGTCTTCCACGCTTCAGGCGTGGGTTGGAAGCATTGTTGGCAATACCATCAGATTGTCCTTCTGGGACATCAATTCTTACCGGTGCATTCACAGCAGGTATATATGATTTTGTAACCCGTTTTGAATCATTGAACGCATCAGGCAATTGATTTGCTAAATTTTTCAAATTAATGATCTTTTGAACTTCAAGTTCACTCGTATTTGTACGAGGATCAAGGTGTAATAATGAAGTTGATTTCCATGATATTTCTTTTGAAGTCGATTGATTTCCCCCTTTGAGTGTTGGAAATAATTTTTCATCAAAATGACAATCATCGAATCTTGCTGTGAATACATCTCCTGTCATAATCTCAAGATATTTAATGATCGAAGGAGATTCAAAACCAACATATATCCCCAATCTCCTTTGGGATCCCATTTTTGTTCGTTGTGGGGATGCTACATGCACATATACAGCACAACCAAATATCCTTAAGTGTGAAATATTTGGTTCATGACCACAAGCTAATTGCAAAGGAGAATAATCATGGTAGCTTGATGGCCTTATTTGAAGCAGTATTGTTGCATGCAAAATTGCATGTCCCCATGCAGAAATGAGCAATTTAGTTTTCATAAGTAATGGTCTAGCGATAAGTTGTAATCGCTTTATAAATGATTCAGCTAGACCATTTTGTGTATGAACATGAGCTACAGGATGTTCAACACTTATTCCCAATGACATGCAATAATTATTAAAAGCATGTGATGAATATTCACCAGCATTGTCAACCCTAATATGCTTGATTGAATAATCAGGGAATTGCACCCTTAACCTTATTATTTGGGCAAGTAATTTTGCAAACGCCTGGTTGCGAGTGGACAATAAACACACATGGCACTAGTACAAAAACCATTTTTTACGTCGGTTTTTTTTGCTTTTTAACGTCGGTTTTTAGGCGACGTTATTGCGAGCGACGTTAAAAATATGATTTTTTACGTCGGTTATTTAATAACCGACGTAAAAAATGGGCTAATATAGTTTTTAACGTCGGTTTTTAAAAAAACCGACGTGAAATACATTCTGGAAATGGTGATAAGAAGCCATTTTTTACGTCGGTTTTTGAAAAAACCGACGTAAAAAATGTATACAGTATTGTAGAAAATTTGCTAAGCTTTCATTTGACAGGTCATAGAGCTCAAACGGATTTACAGATCAAAAGTTATGACCATCAGAAGTTTGATATTTTTTTCGAGGAAAGATTGAATGAGCCAACCGTAGCTTCATATTAGAAAGAATTTTTGAATCCGTAGGAGGATTTGTAGTTTTATCATGATATAAAGAATCATCCATCATTATAATAAATTAACAATCGTTAAATGGTATATCAATTAAGAAAACTACTCATAGAAAATATAAATCATGGTAAAATAATTACAAATACCTTGATCATGAGGTCGCGGAAATAAGAAATTGTTGATTCACGTTGAAGATAAAACAAGTTGATTCGGTGGAACGATGATGGTTGAATGAAATAATCGTAAAATGGTATGTCATTTAAGAAAACAAATCATAAAAACCATAAACCATGGATGTATGATTAAATATACCTTGACGAGATCGCGGAAAGAAGAAAGAATTGATTCGCGTTTGAGAGAAAAAGAGTCGATTTGGGGGAACGATAATGGTTGAAATAAATGATCGTAAAATTAAGATGGGTGTATAATGGAAACATATAATTGATATTCTATGAGAAAACGCGGTATTAAAAATTTTAGGCGGCAATTCAAAATTTCGATGCCGCGCTGTAAAAAAATTGAAATTTCGCGTTCGCGGGATATTAAAATTTTCATTCACGTCGGTTTTATGATAACCGACGTGAAAAGATATTAAAATTTTCACTTATTTTTCACGTCGGTTATGATAAAACCGACGTAAAAAATCAATCTTCATCACTCTTTCATGTCGGTTATTAAATAACCGACGTGAAAAATCAATTTTCATGACTTTTTCACGTCGGTTATTTAAGAACCGACGTTAAAAGGTATTTTGCACGTCGGTTATTTCATAACCGACGTGAAAAATGTTTTCACAAATGTAGTTCATTTCTCAAGCTTTAATTTGACAGGTCACAGAGCTCAAACGGAGTTACGGGTTAAAAGTTATGGCCTTCTGAAGTTTGACATCCTTAAGACATCGTTTAGAGATGATCAACTTCTGAAGGCCATAACTATTAATCCGTAACTCCGTTTGAGCTCCGTGACCTGTCAAATTAAAGCCTGAGAAATGAACTACATTTTTTTAAACATTTTTAACGTCGGTTATTAAATAACCGACGTGAAAAAGTCACGAAAATGGATTTTTCACGTCGGTTATTTAATAACCGACGTGAAAAATAAGTGAAAATTTGAATATATTATCCTGGAAAAGGATTTTTCACGTCGGTTATTTAATAACCGACGTGGAAAAGTGATGTACATTTATTTTTAACGTCGGTTATATAATAACCGACGTGAAAAATCAAATAAAATGGATTTTTGACACCGGTTCTTATATAACCGACGTGAAAAATCGGAGAAAATTTATTTTTACGTCGGTTATATAATAACCGACGTGAAAAATCTATTTTTAGATATTTTCACGTCGGTTCTAAAAAACCGACGTGAAAAATGGTGACGTAAAAAAATGTTTTTGTACTAGTGTGGGACCATCGAGTTGACGCATCAATCATGATCATAAAATATCTGAATGGTCCACATGGTGGATGAATTGGTCCACATATATCACCATGAATTCGGTCCATGAACATCGGGGATTCAATCCTAATCTTTGATGGTGATGGTCTTATGATTAATTTGCCTTGAGAACAAGCAGCACACGAGAAATCATGGGGCGTAAGAACCCTTTTATCAACCAATGAATGACCATGAGTACATTTTATTATTTTTCTCATCATTATTGATCCAGGATGACCCAAACGGTCATGTCATACAATAAATGTACAATGGTTGGTAAACTTCTGGTTTACCATGTTTGATTCAATCGTACAAATATTGACAAAGTACAATCCAGACGGAAGTCTCAAAAGCTTTTCTTGAATCAATTTGTGCTCATTTTTTAATGCTTGTTATGTAGAGGTATTCAGCACCTCCTTCATCCATTATCTCGATGTGATATTCATTATTACGAATATCTTTAAAACTTAGCAAATTGCGTCGAGACTTGGGAGAAAACAAAGCATTGTTTATCATAATCTGGGTACCACCAGGTAGACATATTTTTGCTCTTCCGGAGCCTTCAATTAATTGCGCACTATCGGTTAAAGTGCACACATGAGCACTACCCATTTTAATGGTGATAAAATATTTCTCATCTTTAAGAATTGTGTGCGTCGTTGCGCTGTCAACGAGACAAATATCTTCATCATGGAAATTATTTCCAACGGACCGATTTATATCATCCATTTCTAGTAAAGAAAATAAACACACATATAAGTAATAAAATAAAAGAAACCAAAATCAAACATGCAATATTTAAAAATATTACAAAACCATAAAATCATTGTTCATTTCAACTACAAACATACAAAAACCAAAAATCAAACTTTGATTCCGTCATGAGCATTCATGCTTGATCAATATGCTCATCACCTTCAGGGTGTGCAAAATAGTCGGAAATATCAAAGTTTGTAATATCATCATCATGTTTCAAAGCCTGGTCACCAAAATTCGCTTCAACATTCTTTTCCTTTCCTTTGATAGATTGTTGATAGAGATCAGCAAAATGTTTTGGTGTACGACAGGTACGCGACCAATGCCCTTTCATGCCACATCGAAAGCAGTTACTTTCATCACTCTTAGCTTTCTTCATTTGTGGTTGTTCGTCATTGGACCACTTCTGGTGGTGCCCCTTCCTCTTCTCATTTGGTGTATGACCACCTCGAGCAAATGACTTTCCTCGGCCTTGATTACGTCGGTTCTTCCCACGACCTTGATTAAAAGCAGTCGCATTCGCTTCAGGGAATGGAGTCGCACCAATAGGCCGGGATTCATGATTTCTCATCAGGAGTTCATTATTTTGTTCAGCAACAAGAAGGCAAGAAAGTAATTCAAAGTATTTTGTAAAACCTTTCTCACGATATTGTTGTTGCAGAATGACATTTGAAGCATGGAAAGTAGAATATGTTCTTTCCAACATATCGGTATCAGTGATAGTATCTCCGCATAATTTGAGTTGTGATGTTATTTTAAACATTGCGGAGTTGTACTCACTTACCGATTTATAATCTTGGAATCGCAAATGGCTTCATTCAAACATTGCTCTTGGTAGTATTACAAGTCGAAGGTGATCATACCTCTCCTTGAGATTCTGCCACAGCACCAAAGGATCTTTCACTGTGAGGTACTCATTTTTCAGATCCTCATGGAGGTGATGGCGGAGGAATATTAGGGCTCGGGCACGGTTTTGAGCGGAAGCGTGATTGCCTACTTTAATTGTTTCACTGAGGCCGTTTGCATCAAGGTTCATCTCTGCATCCAGAATCCACGACAAGTTATTCTTCCCAGAAATGTCAAGAGGAGAAATCCATACTTTGCAATATTTGCCATGGGAAAATTTATCTTACCGAGATGACTAACTTTTTTACTTCGCAGAGCAGTCGTGCTGATAACGTGTTGTGAAATTCGTCGTTTGAAGGTGAAGCGAAGCGAAAACGTATGACGATGTCGATTGCTCGGGACAATGATGGCGAAGTAAAACGTCTCAATCACAATAGAACAAGAAAGATAGAACACAAGTATATGGCCACACAAAATCACCCCATTTCCATTATTATACCACCATATTTATAGATTACAAAAGGTTGATCCAACGGTCAATATCAATTACAACAAACCAAATCTAACGGTGGGAATACCAAAGGGTTGACCAAATGAAGAGGCTTGTTGGGAAATGAAAAAGGCCTCATTTATTATGATTGATGACATCCACATAATTTAATAATTCACAACAAGGTATTTATAACCCTAGTAGAGGTGGAGGCATCGAATTCGCGAAAGATAGGGTCTTGTGTGAAAGGTTGTGACCTTTGCGACATCAAGGGTGTTCTACGAATCGGTGTTACGTTGCACAAAGGTTCTCGTCTCCACCTCTGCATGGTCCAGGGACCTACATGAATCGAAGTTACACTGCGCGGAGGTTACCACCTCCACCTCTGTGTGACCGGTCCACCTTTGTGAGGAAATGCTTGTTCGTGAAGGTGTTAGCCTTTGAAAACATAGTCCCTAATGTGGATTTTAGAGCTATTTTGGCCCGGACTTCGTACCGACTGTGTCTTCCTCAACCTCTCCCGTGACATGTGTATTTCGACGTCAATAGTCACATAAACAAAGAGTTTGAGATGAACCTTTAATCCGTTAATGTCAATTGATACAATATCGACATAAAATATTTATCAAATATTCAAATAAAATTATTTATTATCAATCCATCCCAACTTACTCTCCCAATTGAATTATTGATATTATTTCGATTTTTTTCAATATTTGATTTATCAACAATCCCAATACATTGGACATGGGGCTTGGCAAAGGAACGCGCATTAATTACAAGCCATGTGCTTTAAATTAAAAACTATTTATAATTGCCCCATGTGGGGTTCTTGCTAATGTAAGTTTTTTCCGGTATGGACTTTATTTGTTTAATACATTAATATTATATAAAAAACAAATTTTATGAAATTTTTTATTTATTAGAATATATTTATTATGTTTTGAGGATAAAACCGTCTTATCATTTTTTTTCCAATCACGCTTTTTAAAAACTCTCATGATTACCGCAAAAAAGACGCGTTATTATGAACTCTAAATTAAATTTACATGGACATTTTTTCTGTAGGGGCGGGGAAACCAATGATTTCACGTGCATTTTAATTTATTTTATTTTTAATATCCATCGTGGTAAAAATAAAACTAGCTTTGATGATTTATCCGCTAAAAGTAGATATCCACGATTCCTATCCAGATTAATTAGGTTTAAGTTAATGATTAATCAGATTTGTAATATATTTTTAAATAATAGTAACGTGACAAAATATATTTGTGTATTTTAATTTTGTTTTATATTAGGTTTATAAATAAATTTTAAACCAAAATCCGATCAAATTAATTATCCTTAGTTCATTAAATATATTCTTTAAATGATTATAAAATTATATAATATGAGAAAGTATGGTGCGTCATTTCAAGATAAATCGAATTCATTTTTTTAAAAGTAATTATTCAAAAATAAATATTTATTATATAGATGTATCATTTGAAAATTGAAAAATAAATATATTTTTCAAAACATCTATTTTCGACAAAAAAAAATATCATTAAACTTCAATAAATGTTCACGTCGATTGTTACATATATTTAATAAAATACATGTGAATATAAATATACAAATATGTTTACATTTACTTAAATCATTGCAACATATTACAATAATTATCTATTGTAGCCCAATTAAAAGAAAAATACAGATATACAGTAAAATTATTACAAGATTAATATTTTGCACACTTGAATTGATATAATACAAATAATTGTAGGAGATATAGAGAAGTAATGGTATGGACTTTGATCAGATAATAGTAGATGAACCCCACCAAAATACGTTACGATATCACTCTCTTTAAAAGTAAATGCATCCCCACAAAACAAGTAGTATAGTAAATCATCTTTAGGATAAAACGATGACTCTTTAATATATACATTTATACTTAGTGGAGATGGACTCGTGAAGAGGATTTGAAATCAAGAGAGTAGTGAAAGGACTCCCTTGTTCCTCACCAACATAGTATGCATAGTGCAAAGTGCGCTATCAAAATGTCATTTTGCGCTATCACGATCACCTGTGGACCGTGCAATGCGTCATTCCCCAAAGGATTATTCCTTCTTACTTTATAATTATAAATAACGATAAAAGTGTTCCTTTTATTAAGGGGACCCTACTATATCCCACTATACCACATGGGATTCAAACATGACTTCCCCTTTATAAAATATAAAAAAAAAACGAAACACTTGTTTTTTTTAAACATAAAAAAACCCAACAACCCCTTGTAACTACCTGTGTTGTTACGGGTTGAAAATTCCCAAGGAAAATTGAACTCTTAGATTTGATGGACGTTAGAACCAGAGATCAAATCGATGTTCCAAGAGTTTGAACATCCCAAAATGGTGTTTTGGGATGGTTTAACATCCCAACCTGGGTGCCACATACCGGTGTCTTGAGTCAGTTGGTTAAGTGGACACAACTTCTTGTACGTCAGAGACTGCCGATTAGCAGCGACGGTCTGATATAAAATATGAGAATACTATACCCTCTTTATAAAAGCTGCACAACAACGAGAATAAATAAATAATAGCCAAATAATAATAACCCATAACCAGAAAAATACCATTACCGAAACAGACCAGTATCATATGATAAATCAAAATGGGAAAACAATATCCAAAGCAAAACGGTAAATATGTCATGCCATATATGTGTGAAGTGTCAAATGTAAAACCCGAAAATAAAGACACCGACAACTCCCAAGCGGGTCCCGACATCATGTTTGATTCACCCATCTATGCTCCATCCCAACTCAGCCATCTAACATACGACTCTTTCCTTTATCCTGTACTACAAACACAAAGTCTTTTCGGGGATCAGGCAACCCGAGTAGGGTGTGAGTACAACTCAGCAGACCACCACCAACGACGTCTAAAACAATATCCAGTCTATAATAATGTATGCAGCTGTATAAAGAATAAAGTTCAAAAGGTAAGTAAAAAGTTTCCAGAATTAAAATTATTCTTTATTTAACCACATAAATACACAGATTCACTAAGACACTCGAACCAACAATACCTGCTTCGACCCATGGTGGAGTCTAAACCATATATCATGGGGGAATCACAATCCATTCTTTTCATGGCTTTCATTATGCATTTAATTCCAATCTCATATCACGACCACTTGGAACTCCACTCCAATTCCAACATCATGGGTTTATAACATCATGTCTAGCACCCTGTGGGTATTTGGAGCATCAGTCTTTGCCCCACACCTCATGAGTATTTAGAGCATCAGTCTCTGTCTCATACATTAATATTCACATGCATGCATTGGGGCCCTAGAGTATCAGTTTGGCACCCTGTGTGTATTTGGAGCGTCAGTCCTTGTCCCACACCTCATTTATCAATCAATCACACATATCACACATATCACATTTATCAAGGGTAATCATCATTAACCCTCTTATCAATTATTCACATCACGGTGCACCGTTTCAATTTATCAAAACAATCATGGTTCATCACTTTAATCACATGGAATAATATGAACATTTCACCATTAATTCATTTATCAACATTTATTCATAACCCATTAACCCATCAAGGTTAGGCCAACCAACCCTTTAATTCTCATTGTCACCCAATTCCATAATCCCGTTAATTAACCAATTTCATAATCCCAACAATTACCCATTTCATAATCATGTGTCAAAACAATTGAACAATTCAATTTAAGATGCAATTTCCCAACGTGGCAATTTTAATTTCATAAATACATACAAGTAATTAAATCAAGACTATGAGATTGACATTTAGACTACCAACCTCAAGGTCGTTGGCGGATGTTCGCCAAACTGGAAATCCCCAAATTGAAGCGGAATGATCAAGATCACAACGACGTAGAAGATCTAGGACCAAAACTTAAGATTAAGATCAACAGATTAAGATCAATGAAAACCTAGATCTAAACCCTCGCCAACAGAGGAAAACCCATCCCTCTTCATCAGGAAAGAGAGACAGGAGAGAGAGATAACCAATCAGGGAAGAAAAAACATATCATAGAGGAGACAATCCTTTAATCAAATATTCGATTCGTCAAGAATGAGGTTCGAGGAGTCTTGGAATCCTCTTGGGAGCCTCCAAATTCGATGTAAATAGGTTAGGGATGAGCCGAGGTGAATAGGGGTTAATACTAAGGGGTTTGTGAATTTTTTATAAAATTTCCGAAGAATTAAAATCAACGCACACAGTTTCCTGGGCAGGGGTGCACAGTTTGCCAAATCATGCACTTTAACTGTGAACCTCTCCTTAGAGGTCACACAGTTAATCCTAAGTGGAACACGATTTGAAAAACCATGAGTCAACCATGCAATTCTCCTCTATATGGGAATGCGCAATTTACTGGGGTAGGCACATGGTTTGGGCAAACCGTGCACCAACTGCGCATTGCCCCTTTTTCTTCCAAAAACATCTAAAATTCTTCAATTTCTCCAGAAACATCCCCAAAGTAAAACCCAACCAAGATATACCAAAACAAGGGTAAACGAGTACTTGTAAACGAGCACGAGATATCTAAAAAAGGTCAGGATCTTACAATATCCCAACCTCATAACAACTTGTCCTTGAGCTGTACTCCCAAGAATCTCTAAGATTCTAAGGTAAAAAGATCGGGTCACTAAGCCCACATATCCGCTTCTCTCTCCCATGTTTCCACCTAAACACATCCATGTTGCCACAATACTCGAACTATTGGCATGGTCTTTCCCCACAACACTTTCTCATTGCGATCCATAACACGAATCATAATCCTGGGTGGTAGTGTATTGTGTAATCATAATCCTTGAGTAGTTGAAGCCACCTCCTTTGCCTCATTTTGAGTTCTTTTGGTGAAAAAATATATTTCAAACTCTTTTGAATAATATAAATCTCAAAATTTTTACCATAGAGATAGTGTCTCCATATCTTCAGAGAAAATATTACAGCTGCTAACTCAAGATCATGAGTGGGATAGTTTTTCTCATGAATATTTATTTATCGTGATGCATAGGTAATAACTCTATCATTCTGCATAAGGACACAACCAAGTCCTTTCTTTGAAGAATCACTATAAATAACAAACCCATCGTTCCCTGATGGTAGAGTCAAGATAGAATCATTGAATAATCTTCTCTTCAGTTCTTCAAAAAATTCTTCACACTCTTTTTTCCAAAAAAATTTAACTCGTTTACATGTTAGCTTGGTTAATGGGTTAGCCAACTGAGCAAAATTTTGAACGAAATGTTGATAATAACCTGTTAAACCAATAAAACTACGTACCTCATTTATACTCGTCGGTGCTGGCCATTCTTGGATTGCCATGGTATTTGAAGGATCAACAGAGATTCCATCCTTAGAGACAATATTTCCAAGAAAAGAAATCTCTTTAAGCCAGAATTCACACTTGCTAAACTTCCCATATAATTCATTCCTTCTGAGGCTTTTTAGAATAGTGCACAAGTGATTTTCATGATATTTGTAGCTTTTTGAGTATACCAAGATATCATCAATAAATAACACTATAAAGTCATAAATATATTCTTTGAAAACTATATTCATTAAATCTATGAAGACAGAGGGTGCATTAGTCAATCCAAAAGGCATTACTATAAACTCGTAATGCCTGTACCTGGTTCGAAATGCTGTTTTCGGAATGTCTTCATTCTTCGCACACAACTGATGATATCCAGATTGAAGGTGAATCTTTGAAAAATATTTATCTCCATGAAGTTGGTCGAATAAATCATCAATGCGAGATAGGGGATACTTGTTCTTTATTGTTATAGCATTGATCTCCCTGTAGTTAATGCACAACCTCATAGACCTGTCTTTCTTCTTAACAAAAAGGACAGGGGATCCTCATGGAGAAATACTAGGGCGAATAAATCCCTTGTTACTCAATTTCTATAGTTGTTTCTTTAGTTCTACAAATTCCACATTGGCCATTCTATAAGGGGTCTTTGATATGGGCCTTGAACCAGGAATTAAATCAATGGAAAACTCAATTTCTTGTTCTGGAGGATGTCCAGGTAAATCCTCTAAAAACACATCAACATATTCTTACACAATAGGTACGTCCTATATTCAAACATTCTTTTCATCACCTATAGTTATTTAATTCTCTTCTCCCCCAATAATTGAATTTAGTAGAGCTACTGGGGGTGGATCTAGATAAGAATCAGGTGGTGACGTTTGTGCTCTAAAGATAAGGTACTCCTTATCATCATCAAAAATTGTAACCTCCTTCTTCTTACAATAAATTTTCACATCATGGTCCGAAAGACAATCCATTTATAGGATTATATCAAATTCAATCATGGTTATTATGATGAGATCAGAAGATAAAGAACATTTATATGCCGTAATGGGAACTGATTCACAATACTTTGTTGCGATGATACTCCCCTTAGGTGTTTTGACTGACAAATCCCTTGTTTAGTCAAATTGAAAATATCTAATTTTCTTAGCAAACTGGGAAGATATGAAACAATGCAATGATCCAGAATCAAATAAAGTATTGAATAAACTTGAGGAAACCATTAAATTACCTGCCACCATGTCTTTTGGATCTTCAACCTCAATAGTAGTGATCACATAATCTTGTCCTTGATCCATTGGCCTTTTCTGAGGTAAGTTCCCTTGGCGCTTAGAACATTCATTTTCATAATGACCCTTTTCTCTAAAATTTTATCATTCAACATTGACAACCTCTTTCTTCCCCTTACAATCACGAGCTTGGTGGCCCTTTTCACCATACTTGTAACAGAATCTCATTCCCTTCAGGAAAGTACCAAGGTGTTTCTTTCCATATTTATCATAGTATGGATATTCAAAATTTTACTTATTCCCCTTATTTCCATTTCCAGAGTGTTCAGCGGATCTATTTTTCTCTTATATGGCTTTAAAGTCGCAAGACTTAGAGAATTACTTTTCTGTCTTGATAGCGCATGAGACAATATCTTCGTATGATGAGAAGGATTGTGAGACTAATGCTCTATGGAGAAATGGTTTTAACCCATAAAATAATAGAACAATCTTACTCCTTGGGTTACATATATAATATGCTGCATGCCATGCTAACCTTGTAAATTTATCCTCATACTTTGTGACATTATCATCCTCCTTTTTCCTCAGACTCAGAAACTGTCTTTCCATATCCACTCGATGGTCATGAGAAAAGTATTTTTCTAAGAAAATATCTTTTAACTCACTCTATTACATGTTGGATGCTTATTAATCTTCCTTTTTGTTTTGTATTAATGACCACCATTAATCTGCATCTCCCGTGAAGCGATAAAATTCCATGACAACTTTTTCTCTTTCGCTACTCCCCAAAGCATGAAATATTTTATCTAAAGAAATTATCCATTGCTCAGCTAATAATGGATTTGTAATCCCATTGAATGTTGGTGGGTGTTGCCTCATGAATCGGTCTAACATTGATCCTCCATGTTGTGGATCAGGGTGCTCTATACAGGTAAGGTTATTATTCATAACCTGAGTGAGTTGTCCTAGTATGGTGATAAGCTGATCAACAACAGTTGCATCACCAGCTCCACTATAATTATCTTGAGTAGGAGGGAAATACCTACATGGATTACGTGAGTTGATATGGTTTCCATTCATTCCACTAGGTGCCATTTATAAACAATGGCATACAATAGATTAGTTTATGAATCACAATACATAATTCCAAACTAGTAAAACACTTAACATAAATTGAATAGTTTATGGATATAATCCATAATCATAAAAATGCTTTCTTTGAGGAGGTATATACTCATAAACCCTTCATAATGGTTTGTAATGAAAATGAGAACTATTCTAAGCATATCCCCCTGGAGTGTCATAACCAAGAGTGCAACAAATGCCCATTGTTGTGCACCGGTTCCCATTCAAGTCTATCTCAAAGTGGTGTTTTCAGGTTTTACCCCTAGGTACATCTGTGCCAGAGCTGCCTCTACCTGCTCGAATCCAGAGAGGGATGTATTCTTTTGAAAAATCACAAAATCTCTACATTACCAAAATTCTAGGAAGTTCTTATATACTAATCCTCAAAGTCTATCTTAGGGTAATGTTCTCTAATCAGAAATTTTCTAAATCTAGCTTCCAAGGTTTGTACTAAACTTCCTCTGATACCAACTGTAATGCCCCGACCCAAGTTACCCAGTGTCGGTTCATTATTACATAACATTGGCATGATACAAGGAATCATGTTCCGAAAGACCGATCAGTTTAGTAGCCTTGGAATTACTAGATACATTCATAAGTTTTACATTACATCATGAAATAAAAACATCAACAACATTTTTCCCCTTTAGAACACACTTATATTCTTAGCCTATCCCTGTAGGTCAACCATAAAATACTTCTTCACATTCTGGGAAAAATAAAACATAAAAAGGGGTGAGCTCAGATGCTCAGTAAAGATAACAATATAGCAAAAACTTTCATAAATAAGCATAAACATTTAAGGCAATGCATAAGAATAAAACAAAAGCCTTTTAAACTTAAACATCAGCATAATATGGAAAATATAAAATCAAATAATTCCATGTACTTATTCACATGGATATTATACTAGTCGAATAATCACATGCAATATCAATAGCCACTTTCATAATGATGGAATGCATAATGCGAGACTTCATAACCACATAGTCAAGGCCTTGTGCCAAGCCTAAAAATAAGATTTTTTCAAGGCCTTATGCCAAGACATTAGTTTGTCTCATGAGACCTACCGATTCATCGAGGATCTATAGCGGGCTCCACTCGTCACTTACTAAGTCCAATTAATTCCTCATATGAAAAGGTTTAAACATAACATAAACATTCGTATTAAAACTTGACTATGAAATGTTAATACATTAACCATAAACCATGAATGGTATAAAAATAGCACATCCATAGTAAAAAATATCTTAACTCATTCGATACAATATTGAAGATTTTATTATAAGAAATCAACCTCGATCAAGAATAATATCCAGTAAAGGATGATGACATAGTTGAAAATGATCAGTAAAACTCTTTGAGAGAAATATCACTTTTTCATGAAATCATTTTAAAAGTCACACAATTTATAAAGGAAGTCATTTAAAAGACATTTTTGAATCAAAGTGTCCCATAACACTTTGAAACTTTTGAAAGAAATTAACATTTTAAAACATTCATGTCCATATAAATAAATCCTTAAAATCATTTTAAAAACATGGACATTAATGAGAAAGGTTTAAAAGAATAAATCTTTAAAACATTTAAAATGATGTTTTAGTAAAAGATTCCCTTGAAAAGGATCCCTTTGAAAACTCTTTTAAGAAATATGGATATGGATAATAAATATGTCCCAATAGATACTTACGTAAAAACAGCCTCAAATAATAAAGAGATTGTGAAATTAACCCTTACCTTGTACTTTACCTTGGTCTAGGGTAATTTAACCTCCTGTATAATAGTTAAATAATTGTTATTAAATTATACACGAACTATATACTTAAATATTATATCATATATGATCCTATAATATTGATTTGTTAATAATATTTCAGTAGTATCATCGTTTTGGGTGTTAATTGATTCATTTTCCTTTATATTATTGGTTACGTAAGCCATGTTTGTTATGGATAGGATGTATTTGATTCATATAAATAATGATATTATGTTAAAAAATATTATTTTTAATCATAAAATGAAAATTAGTCTTGAATGATTACGATGGGGAATGAATCTCATCGCGTTCGTCGATACAGTAATCCGTACGTACACACATATGGTGACTTTGTCATTTATAGGATGGATAGAATAACGAATATAATTTTACCATATTTATAATAAAATAACAATATGTATAAGGTACTAGAGTAATTATTTTGGTATGGAATCAAAGAATGAGGAAGTGGAAGAAGAAAAGAACTTGAAAGAGGGTGGTGAAATTATTACCTCTTCTTTGGGTGTTTTCTTTTGAGTTGATCAAAAGGGCTCCTTAGGTTGGCTTTCTGATCCATGTAAGGACTCTAGGTTGATGTGTGGTAAGTTGGGAGAATATTTGAGCAGGGGTTGCCTATAATGATCCATAATTTACATACATTATTATTACTTCAGAATTGAAGCATACTTATTACAACATATAACGAAACCATGATAGGACTGTATAGGTATAATGTCTTTAGAAACTGGGAAACATAAACAACTGGTTCATAAATCATCTACATTGTCTCCCATTTATTTCATCATATCTAGAGTCCCTTTTGGCATATCCTACTTAATACCCTTCTTCCTGACCTGGGGAAAATAAAACATACAAAAGGTGACCTCAAATTCTCAGTAAGGGAAAACAAAGGAAATATCAATCATATCATATTCATAAGAACATAACATTTTGAAAATATTATCCTACAAAAGAGATCATAATATCATGACATGGGATAAGTCATAGTAGTGAAATGTAATCCCAATATTCATAACATAAGACATGAAACCTTGTAGCATACACACATAATCATAGAAAATCATTTCATATTAGTCAAGACTCATTGCCAAGACCATCATAGCGGATAGAGTCCATTACTGAACCGAGTTCACTCCTCGTTCCAGTCTTGTATCACTGAACCAGATTAACTTGCCGTTCCAGCCATGTCTATCTCATGAGATATAAATCTTTACCCAATGCATTGAAGGGAGATATAGGTCCCACCCATCTCAAAAATGAAACCATTCTTATGTGTGCCACAAAATCATAAATCATACATCATAGCATAATCCACGTAATAAAAATGGGATTCTTAAACATCATGCCATCATAACATAATCCATATAAGATAAAATGACTTCATAAAAATAATTCCATCATAACATAATCAAATAAATGTAATAATAGTGATATAAACAGAACCCTATATTATCTTATATGGAAAATAATTTTTATAAAACACTTGAACTCCATTCTTGAGGAAAATATCCTTTATACTTCAAAAACATTTTTCCTTTCTCAACATGTCATAAAATTTTAAACTAAAAGAATTTAATTGAAAATAAACTTGAAAAATTATAAAGTAAGCTTCATGGAAATAATTTTCTATGAAATCATAAAAATCAATTCCTGCAGTATAAGTTAAAAAAAACATTCTTCTCGTACTTTGGCCAAAAATTTCAAAAAGTATCTCATACTGAAAACGAAAAAAGATTCCTTTAATATATTTTAATAAAAATTCACCAATAGGTAAAATTGGATTTAAAAAATTGTATTAGGATAGAAATAATATTACATATTGAGGAAACATGGATGTGGATGATAAATATGCCTCATTAAATTCTGAAGTATAAATAATCTCGGATAAAAATGAGATTGCGAGATTTTCCCTTACCTTAGGTTCGATATGCTATATACGTATCCGAACCTCCTGTACAATGATTTAAATAATTTCATTGAATTATTCCAGAATCATATAAATTTTTATGATATCATATATGGTCATATTCTTATCTCCTTATTAGTAATATTTCATTGGTACTTGTTATTCAGGTGTTCATTGCTTTATGTTCTTATGCGTGTTTTGTCAAATAAATTCTTATTCCTATTTTTAGGTTATAGCTACATCATTTAAAGAATTGTATTAGTATAATATATATTTTATTTATTCATTCAATTTGTTTATATAATCATGGTTTAATGAAGATCATGTAGAACAAATCACATCACACCGTGGAGACGGTAAGCCGTACGTACACACGAGCGATGATATCGTTCCCATAATTATTGAATGGTATTGGAGTAGATGATAGAATATCTAAGAATTAGTATCATGTTATAATAATCATATATAGTTATTATTTACACCATTATACCCATCCAAGTAAGGTGGCGGTGGAAAACATATTACACCACGACGTGGAGATGGTATTCTGTACGTACACACGCGCGGTGATTTCGTTTTCCATAGGATGGATAGAAGGTGAAGTAGGGTTGTTTCATATTAATAATATCATATCAGTATATGAGTGATACTGATGTTATTAATTTATAATGAAACAAATAAATAAGAGAAAGTAGAAGAAGAAATAAATTTGAAAGAATCGGTAAAGGATATTACCTCTTCTTCGATGCGCCTCTTCTAAACCTCCTCTTAGGGCACTAAAGTTGGTCTTTGAAGAAGACCAGGACCTCTAGTATGTTTCTAGGGAAGTGGATAAGATAAATGGACAGGGTTTGGCTGATCTTGAAGGCTCAAAATGTTTTGAGGAGGAGAGGGAGGAGGTTCCCTTTTATAAGAGAGGAGAGGGGCACTCTTGGAAACCTCTAAAATATTAATTTATAATAAACTCAATCCCCACTTAAAAACCTCAAAAAATGACTCATATCCAAATATTAGATGATATAGGGTTGTAATCGCATCAACCAATAATATTTAGACATGTTGGAATTTTTTTTAAACCTTATCAACTTGATTTATCCTTATTTAATCTATTTAATTTTATTTATGGTAATAATATTCTAAATTTTAAATTGTTATAAATAATTAATTATGATTTATGTATTTTATATAATTGGATACTTTATGACATTTTAGACCATGTAAATTTTAATTTATAATTTTTTAAATATTTTTGTGATTTTTAAACAATTTTATAATATGTTATTTTTATAAAATAACAATAGTGTCAATTTTGACACTATTCATTTATTTGAATTTAAATAAAATCCACACAGAGGATATATTCTAACCAAAATATTGAATAGATTCCTAAAATTTCATATTCATCTAGAAATTTTTTGGATAACATTAATTAGTTCATATAATATTTATTTTAATATTTTTAAAACCATTTATTTGATATTTTAATCAATAAAATAATTTCTACATCACTATTGTGTCATCATTAATAATAATTATTTAATCCCTAAAAATTATAAATAAATTCTCATGATTTAGATAATTTTATTATATTTCTATAAAATATTTATATTCGAAGTTTTATTATGTTTATCACTAAATTAAAATTATTACACTTACAAGATATAAGAGAGTGACACGTTGTCACTTTCTTTGGTTTTAATAATAATTATATCATTTTCATGGTCAAAAGTCCATTAAATGAATTTATTCCGACCCTTAAGTGATATGGGTCTAATTTTATTCATCCAATAGAATTTTGGCAGGTCTTAGTGTAATTTTATAATCTTATTTTTACCCTTAATTACCCAATTTACCTTTAACTGTAGTAAATAAAAATTACCGTAGTTACTATTCATAATATCAAAAAAATAAAAGTAACCTATTAACATAATTTGGACCCAATTAATCCAAATATGGAATCCATTTTTCATAATTCAAAATACAGAAGTTGCAATAATTAATTTAAAATTAATCTCGTTGTTAAGAAAATGAGTTTTTAAAAGTTAAAACATTTTCAAAGATTGAAATGTTTTTACCTATGAATTCAATGTAAAATTAATGTTAATGAAATAAATTATATTAAATGGTAAAAATATATTCTATTTATACTTTAAAACCATTAAATTTTATCATTTAACCATATAAATTATGTTGATGAAAAAAGTTTTTTTAAGAAAAATTTAGCGTATTTTTACTATTCATCAAAATATAAAAGTTATTAGAAAAGTATCAAAAAATTATCCAATGTAAATTTTTATATCCTGATTCAAAATAAGAAGTTTATTTTGTAAAATTGAACTTATAAACTTGTCATAAATTATATTTAAAATGGGTGCACCATCAATAGGCGGTAAAATTGCATTTTTTGAAAAATACTTCTTATAACGAAAAATTGATTTTGTTTTCATATCTAATTCTAGAAAATGTGTAAGATGAATTATAATGTTATAAAATTTAAAATTCAGTTAATACTATTCATAATGGATAGTTTATAATATTATAATAATATATCATTGTTTAGTGAAACTCGGTATTGCGTACAACGCAAGCTATCGAGGAAGGTTGCTCTTACGTGTAACGTAAGCCAAGCCAGTGTTGTGTGTAGTGAAAGATTCCTTTTGTGTTGCATATAAAATAATACATATATATATATATATATATATTTCTCATAAAATCTTAGGGTGTTACGTTCTACCCCCTTAAAATGAATTTCGCCCTTGAAATTCATCACTTCATAACAAATAGATGAAGATACCTCTCCCTCATAATATCCTCAAGTTTCCATGTAGCTTCTTCTAATTGGTAGTTCCTCCATAAAACTTTAATTAAGAGAGTGGTCTTGTTTCGTAGAACTTTTTCACTACGATCTAGAATCTCTATCGGCTGTTCTCCATAAGAAAGATCTTGCTCCAGCGGTACAACTTCTGAGCTTAGTAAATGTGAAGGATCAGATATGCACTTTCTTAGGAGAGATACATGGAACACATCATGAAATTGAGAGAGATTTGGTGGAAGTGTCAATCGTTAATATACCTTCCCAACACGATCCAGTATTTTGAAAGGACTGATATACCTAGGGCTCAACTTTACCTTCTTTCCAAATCTCATTACTCTCTTCCAGGGAGATATTCGTAAGAACACATTATCACCCACTTCAAACTCTAGGTATTTTCTTCGGTTGTTGACATAATTTTTTTTCGACTATTAGTTGCTCTTATGTGTTGTTGAATATATCTGACCTTTTCTACCATCTCATCAACAAGATCAGGTCCTAATAGATTTCTTTCCCCAACTTCATCCCAGCAAGTTAGAGTTCTGCATTTCTTTCCATAGAGAGATTCATAAGGAGCCATATGAATACTGAAGTGAAAGCTATTATTATAAGAAAATTCTACCAAAGGTAGGTGTTGATCCCAACCACCTTTTAAATCCATAGAGAAATCTCTCAACATGTCTTTCAAAGTTTGAATTGTCCTCTCAGACTGACCGTCTGTCTGAGGATGATAGGTAGTGCTGAAACTCAACTCTGTATCTAGAGCATGCTGAAGACTTTGCCAAAACTTTGAGGTAAACCTCAGATCCCAATCAGATATAATGGAAAGTGGTACTCCATGAAATCTTACCACTTCTTTTATATATATCCTGGCAAGATGATCAAGATAGAAATCCTCTTTAATAGCAATGAAGTGTGCTAACTTCATAAGACAATCAAATATAACCCAGATAGCATTATTGCTTTTGGATGTTTTGGGAGGTTTGATGAAATAGTCCATAGTGATGTTTTCCCATTTCAATTCTGGTATGGGTAATGGTTGTAACATCCCTTTAGAATTTTGCCTCTCAGCTTTAACTTGCTGAAAAACCAAGCATCAAGAGACATATTTGACAATATCTCTTTTCATGTCATCCCACCAAAAGTACTCTTTTAGATCCCTGTACATATTTGTACTTCCAGGATGAATAGAGAATAAAGAACTATGAGCCTCATCCAGCAGCTCCTTCTTTAATTCTTGTATGGTAAGAATACAGACATGGTTACCGAACCTTATTATCCCATCACAATCAAGGTCGAATTCAGGAACATTTCTCACCTTCTTTTGAAGCCCAACATCCTCCTTCTGCGCCTCTTTAATCTTCACTTGTATAGATGGTTGAAAATTCATTTGATAAAAATAATATATCTCCCCTTTCATTAAAATTCCAAGATCTATCCTTTGTAAATTCATAAATATTGGATCCTTTGTGATCCTCATCATGGATAAGCTAGCATGGTCTTGTCGACTTAATGTGTCTGCTACCTTGTTTGCTTTCCCAGGGCGGTAATGAATTGAGCAGTCATAATCCTTAATCAGCTCCAACCATCTTCTTTGGCGCATATTCATATCCTTTTGTTTGAAAATATACTTTAAACTCTTATGATCAGTACAAATATCACATCTTTCACCATAAAAATAATACCTCCAAATCTTTAATGCAAATATTACCGCATATAACTCCAAATCATGAGTTGGGTAATTTTGCTCATGGATTTTCAACTGCCGTGAGACATAAGATATCACCATATTATTTTGCATGAGAACACACCCCAACCCCTTCTTGGATGTATCACTATATATCACAAACCTTTCTCCACTATAAGGCAGTGTGAGCAAAGGTGCACTGGCTAACCTTCTTTTTAGCTCTTTGAAATTCTCTTCACATTCCTCTGTCCAAACAAAATTAACTCCTTTTCAAGTCAATTTGGTGAGTGGGTTAGATAATCTTGAAAAATATTTCACAAAACGTCAATAATACCCAGCTAAACCAAGAAAAATTTGGATTTCAGTTACTGTTGTTGGTCTCGAACATCTTTTAATAACCTCCATTTTTTCTGGATCCACATATATCCACTCTTTTGAGATTATGTGACCCAAAAATGAAACTTTTTGAAGCCAAAATTCACACTTGGTAAATTTGGCATAAATCTTCTCCTTTATCAGGGTCTTCAATACAATTCTTAATTGATCTTCATGTTCTTCCTTGCTCTTTGAATAAACAATAGTATCATCTATAAAGACTACCACAAACTGATCAAGATAGTCTCTAAAGACTCTATTCATTAGATCCATGAAGATAGCAGGGGAATTAGTAAGACCAAATGGAATCACTATAAACTCATAGTGTCCATACCTTGTACGGAAAGCCGTATTTGGTATATCCTCCTTTTTGACCCTTAATTGATGATACCCTGAACGAAGATCAATATTGGAAAATTATTGAGCTCCGCATAGTTGGTCAAATAATCCATCAATGCGTGGGAGATGATATTTGTTCTTGATAGTGATCTTGTTAAGTTCTCGATAATCAATGCAGAGTCTCATTGATCCATCTTTCTTCTTAACAAACAGAACCGGTGCTCCCCAAGGTGATGCACTAGGGCGTATGAATCCCTCATCAATATTCTCTTGGAGTTGCTTCTTCAATTCCTACAAATCAAGTGGGGCCATTCTATAAGGTGTCTTTGAAATGGGTATAGCACCCAGTATGAGTTCTATTGAAAACTCAACTTCACGATTTGGTGGAAGACCTAGAAATTCCTCTAGAAAGACATCATCAAACTCCCGTACAATGGGAATATTCTTAATCGCGAGTTTCTCTCCAAACATTTGAGATAAATAACCTTCATTTATTAGAATCAAGACCCATAAGATGGAAGAAATTTCCACTGGAAGGTTATATTCATCCTTGCATCGGTAGATGATCATAGATTGATCAGGAATATAAAATGTGACTTCCCTTCTTTGGAAATTGATATGGGCTCCATATAAATAAAGCCATTCCATGCCAATAATCACATCAAATTCCACTATAGGAAGGATCACAAGATTTTCAGGAAGCACTTTCCAACAAACTTCAATCGGAGAAGAATTGTAAACTTTTGATGTGACTGTTGTGCCATTAGGAGTTGTCACATCTAACTCAACAGCTAATTTTTGGGGTAGCACGACGATACCCTTAGAAAATTCTTCATAAATAAAATATTTGGTGGATCCAGAATCAAATAAAACATTTTCTACTTTAGAGTGGATAGTAAGTGTACCTTTCACCACTTCGTTATCGTACTCCACATCGTCAATAGAAATTGCATGTGACTTTCCTTTGTCTTTGGCCTTAAGAGTTTGTTGATGTCAATCATCATTAACAACCCTTGGATTAGGGCATTGATTGGCATAATGCCCCATTTCCTTTCACTTGTAACATTGAAGTGTAGGAGGTTAATTCTGTGTAGCCTTTTCTTTGTTCGCATCACTAGACATCTTTTTCCCATCATTGCGGCATTCAATTTCCCGATGACCTTCTTTTCCACACTTAAAACATTTACTTTTACCTTTAAGACAATTCCCTCCATGTTTCTTTCCACACTTTTAGAATAAGGGAAAACTCATCTTCTTTTCAGTGTGGTCTTTAGATTTTCCTTTGAATTCCATTTTCCTCTTCTTATCAAACCCATATGACTGATGGGTTACTCCAATCTCTATCTCAATCTTGAGAGTACATCGAACAATTTCCTCATAGCTATTGAAGTCCATTATATCTAATTCCCTTCAGAGACTTGGTTTTAATCCACTAAATAATCGATCGATCTTACTCTTAGGTTGGATAATAATCCCAGAAGCGTACCTTGAAAGCCTTGTAAAATTTGCTTCATAGGTACCAACAGATTCTTCATCCTTTTGCTTCAGTTCAAGAAACTCATTCTCCATCTTTGTTCGAAGAACATGAGAGAAGTACTTATTGAAAAATAAGTTCTTGAACTCGTCCCATTCCATGGACTCAATTTCATCCCTTTAACTTGTATGATTGACAAGATTCCACCATTGATCAGCTTCACCTTCCAAACGATATACTGTTAAGATGACTTTATCATGTTCAGAACATTGAAGGATTGAAAATATCTTTTTAGTGGTACTGATCTATTGTTCATCCACTAATGGATCCAAAGAACCACTGAATGAAGGTGGATGCTGTCTCATGAAGGATTCAATAGAATGTTGCTCCATCCTTTGCTCATTTGGAAGTCCTGCATGATTCATAGCTTGAGAAAGTTATGTGTGCATGGCTACAAGATTTTTCATTCCATCTCTCATATCGTTTGGTTGCTCAGGGGGACAATCATTGCATTTCCTATCACATTCAACATTAACACGGTTCCTTCGGGTTCCAACCATTGAATAAAACCAAGAAACATAGTGTGAGAAACACTAATTACAACAGGAAAACCACATAATCAGGAATAAAATTTCACACTTTAGGTATTATCATAGGTTATTAATGACCATTTATAAAACATTAATATTGTGTTCTATGCTTAGACATATCCTTATATTTCTTACTAAGGTTTTCACATCCTAGTTTCCAAAGGTTGACTATACCGTTCCTCTGATACCAACTATAAGGACCCATACTTTACATAAATTTTTATTACTTCAGAATTTAAGAATACTTATTACAACATATAACAAAACAATGATAGGACCGTATAGTTATAGAGTCTTTAGAAACTGGGAAATATAAAAAATTGGTTCATAAATCATCTACATTGTCTCCCGTTTATTTCATCATATCTAGAGAACCTTTTGGAATATCCTACTTAATACCCTTCTTCCTGACCTGGGGAAAAGAAAACATACAAAGGGTGAGCTCAAATCCTCAGTAAAGTAAAACAAAGGAAATATCAATCATATCATATTCATAAGAACATAACATTTTGAAAATCTTATCCTGCAAAAGAGATCATAATATCATGACATGGGATAAGTCATAGTAGTGAAATGTAATCCTAATATTCATAACATAAGACATGAAACTTTTTGTAATACACACATAATCATAGAAAATCATTTCATATTAGTCAATACTCATTTCCAAGACCATCATAGCGGACAAAGTCTATTACTAAACCGAGTTCACTCCTCGTTCCAGTACTGTATCACTGAACTAGATTAACTTGTCGTTACATCCATGTCTATCTCATGAGATATAAATCTTTACCCAATGCATTGAAGGGAGATATAGGTCCCACCATCTCATAATGAAACCATTCTTATGTGTTCCACAAAATCATAAATCATACATCATAGCATAACCCATGTAATAAAAATGGGATTCTTAAACATCATACCATCATAACATAATCCATATAAGATAAAAGGACTTCATAAAAATAATTCCATCATAACATAATCAAATAAATGTAATAATAGGGATATAAACATAACCCTATATTATATTAGATGTAAAATAATTTTGATAAAACACTTGAACTCCATTTTTGAGGAAAATATCCTTTCAACTTCAAAAACATTTCTCCATTCTCCACATGTCATAAAATTTTAAACTAAAAGAAGTTAATTGAAAATAAACTTGAAAATTTTTAAAGGAAGCTTAATGGAAATAATTTTATATGAAATCATAAAAATACATTCATGCCGTATAAGTTAAAAAAACATTCTTCTCGTACTTTGGCTGGAAAAGTCAAAAAGTATCTTGTACTGAAAATACAAAAAGATTAATTTCATATCTTTTACTAAAAATTCACCAATAGGTAAAATTGGATTTAAACATTTTTAGGAGGATAGAAATAATATTATATATTTAGGAAACATGTATGTGGATGATAAATATGCCCCAGTAACTTCTAAAGTATAAACAATCTTGGATAAAAATGAGATTGTGAGATTTTCCCTTACCTTAGGTCTGATATGCTCTGTACGTATCCAAACCTCCTGTATAACGATTTAAATAATGTCATTGAATTATTAAAGAATCATATACATTGTTATGATATCATATATGGTCATATTCTTATCTCTTTATTAGTAATATTTCAATGCTACTTGTTATTCGGGTGTTCATTGATTTATGTTCTTATGCGTGTTTTGTCAAATAAATTCTTATTCCTATTTTTAGGTTATAGCTAAATCATTTACAGAATGGAATTAGTATGATATATATCAGATTTATTCATTCAATTTTTTTATATAATCATGGTTTAATGAAGATCATGTAGAACGAATCACATCACCGTGGAGATGATAAACCGTATGTACGCATGAGTGATGATATCGTTCCCATAATTATTAAATTGTATTGAAGTGGATGATAGAGTATCTCATAATTATTATCATGTTATAATAATCATATATAGTTATTCTTTACACCATTATACCCATCCAAGTAAGGTGGTGGTGGAAAACAGATTACACCACGGCGTGGAGACGGTATTCCGTACGTATGCACGCGCGGTAATTTCATTTTTCGTAGGATGGATAAAAGGTGAAGTAGGGTTGTTTTATATTTATAATAAAATATCATTATATGAGGGATATTTATTTTATTACTTTATAATAAAACAAATAAATAATAGGAAGTATAAGAAGAAATAAATTTTAAAGAATCAGTAAAGGATATTACCTCTTCTTCAACGCGCCTCTTCTAAACCTCCTCTTAGGGCACTAAAGTTGGTATTTGAAGAATATCAAGACCTCTAGTATGTTTCTAGGGAAGTGGAGAAGATAAATAAATAGGGTTTGGCCAATATTGAAGGCTCAAAATGTTGTGAGGAGGAGAGGGATGAGGTGCCCTTTTATAAGAGAGGAGAGGGGCACTCTTGGAAACCTCTAAAATATTAATTTATAATAAACTCAATTATCAATTAAAAACCTCCAAAAATGAATCATATATGAATATTAGACGAGATAGGGTTGTAATATCATCAACCAATAAGATTTAGACATGTTGGTAATTTATTATAAACCTTATCAACTTGATTTATCCTTATTTAATCTATTTAATTTTATTTGTGGTAATAATATTCTAAATTTTAAATTGTTATAAATAATTACTTATGTGTTATGAATTTTCCATAATTGGATACTTTATTAAATTTTAGACCATGTACATTTAAATTTACAATTTTTAAATATTTTTTTATTTTTAAACAATTTTATAATATGTAATTTTTATAAAATAACAATAGTGTCAATTTTGACACTATTCATTTATTTGAATTTAAATAAAATCCACACAGAGGATATATTTGAAAAAAAATATTTAATAGATTCATAACATGTCATATTCATCTAGAAAATTTGTGGAGAACATTAATTAGTTCATATAATATTTATTTTAATATTTTTAACACCATTTATTTGATATTTCAATCAATAAAATAATTTCTACATCACTATTGTGTCATCATTAATGATAATTATTTAATCCCTAAAAATTCTAAATAAATTCTCATGATTTAGATAATTTTATTATATTTCTGGAGACTATTTATATTTGAAGTTTTATGAGGTATATCAGTTATTTTAAATTATTACACTTATAAGATATAAGAGAGTGACATGTTGTCACTTTCTTTGGTTTTAATAATAATTATATCATGTTCATGGTCAAAAGTCCATGAAAGTAATATATTACAACCCTTAAGTAATATTGGTCTACTTTTATTCATCCAATAGAATTTTTTTAGGTCTTAGGGTAATTTTATAATCTTATTTTTACCCTTAATTACCCGATTTACCTTTAACTATAGTAAATAAAAATTACCGTAGTTACTATTCATAATATCAAAAAAATAAAAGTAACCTATTAACATAATTTGGACCCACTAAATACAAATATTGAATCCATTTTTCAAAATTAAAAACACAGAAGTTGCAGTAATTAATTTAAAATTAATCCCGTTAAGAAAACAGGTTTTTAAAAGTTAAAACATTGTCAAAGAT
This sequence comes from Viscum album, assembly GCA_963277665.1. Taxonomy (NCBI): domain Eukaryota; kingdom Viridiplantae; phylum Streptophyta; class Magnoliopsida; order Santalales; family Viscaceae; genus Viscum; species Viscum album. Next base: position 566,985,180 of record OY728160.1, on the reverse strand, counting down.
TGAAATGTTTTTACCTATGAATTAAATGTAAAATTAATGGTAATGACATAAATTATATTAAATGGTAAAAATATATTCTATTTATACTTTAAAACCATTAAATTTTATCATTTAACCATATAAATTATCTTGATGAAAAAAGTTGTTTTTAAGAAAAATTTAGCGTATTTTTACTATTCATCAAAATATGAAATTTATCAGAAAAGTATAAAAAATTTATCAAATGTAAATTTTTATATCCTGATTCAATAGAATGAGTTTATTTTGTAAAATTAAACTTATAAACTTTTCAAAAATTATATTTAAAATGGGTGCGCCATCAAAAGGCGGTAAAACTGCATTTTTTGAAAACACTTCTTTTATCGAAAAATTGATTTAGTTTTCATATCTCATTCTAGAAAATGTGTAAAATGAATTATAATGTTATAAAATTAAAAATTCAGTTAATACTATTCCTAAATTCTAGTTCATAATATTATAATAACATATCATTGTTTAATGAAACTTGGTATTGCGTACAATGCAAGATATCAAGGAAGGTTGCTCTTACGTGTAATGCAAGCCAAGCTAGTGTTGTGTGTAGTGAAATATTCCTTTTCTGTTGTGTATAACATAAGATATAAATATATATATATATATATATATTTCTCATAAAATCTCAGGGTGTTACATTGGCCGATCCAAATGGCTTTGGAGGTGTGAAATTAAGAGAAGGGGAAGTACCCATTTATTAGAGAGGTGAGGGTCACTTTAGGAAAAGCTCGAAATATTATTTTATAATAAAATCATTTTCGGTTTCTAATGGCTCCAAAATGATTTATTTCGAGGCTAAGGTGGGTATGGGTCAAAAACCTCTCAACCAATAGGTTTTAGATAGGTTTAGGTCACCATATTAACCTTATCTTTTAGATTTAACTCAGTTAAATAGTTTGACATTTACCATGTCTCTTTTTATTTTTATATTATATGGTTAATAAACTTACTATAACAAGTCAAGAAAACCCCAAGTAGTTAATTATTAATATATATAATCTTATCTAAGTCCTTTGGCCGAACCTTTGATTTTTAAGAATATTATATCAATTAATAATATAGTATTTGTTTTAAAAACCCAATTATGTCAATTTTGACACCATCTAGTATTTGATTTTTTTGAAAGCCATAAAAACATTATCAATTTGAATAAAATTTATTTAATCAATAATAAAATGTCATATTAACCTAAAAGATTAGTTTAATCCATCATAAGTCTCAATTTACATTTATTTGGATATTTATAATATCAATTATTTTAATATTTCATTAATAAGGTAATTAATGCATCAATATTGTGCGATAAATAAATTAAATTATTTAATGTCTAAAAATTATAAATAGAATAAAATTATGTAGGAAATATTTTTAGATTTATAATGAATATTCATAGTCGAATTTATCTTATGTATAACCCTATATTAAAAATGGTTTAGTTATTAAACTTTGAATTTAACACTTTTAACTCTTCTTTAAATAAAATAATAATAAATGTCCTAATCTAATCCAAGTGGACCAAATGGGATAATATTTTATTCATAATGTTGTTTTTGGTCGAATTACACTTATCCAATAGAATTAGGACATGTGTTAGGGTAATTATGATATCATTTTTACCCTTAATTACCCTATTTACTTTTAATCGTGTAAATAAGCGTCAAAAGTTACTATTCAACAAAAATTATTTTCATCTTATTAAACCAAATTTTACTTACTTATATCAATTGTGTCTCTTGGATTTTTGAAATTTAACTCACAGAAGAGGTAAAATTAAGTTTTATGCAAATTTTCAAATGCTCCAAGAAGGTGGGTAAAAGACGGTAAAAAGTTCAATAAAATTTTATATATCTAAAATTATTATAAAACGACTCCAATTAATTACATCGAACATATATAGGTATTATGTATCTATTTTTACATAAAATAAATTAAAATAAAATAACTAGTTACTTAAATAAAAATTCAGTTTTAAACAATAACGCATTGTTTTTCACTAATAATCAAAAATTGAAAGTTTTCCAAAAAATACCAAAAATTTATCCTAAGCTAATTTTGATATTCCAAGTCCAAAAATGAAGTCCATTTTGAAAAATAAAATTTATAAAATTTCAAAAAGTGGGTATTACTATTCATAACAGTTATTTTGAATGGTCATGATGTGTTAAAACTCCAAGTTGCGTACAACGCAAGCTACTACATTATTCAAAGGGAAACGTACCATGAAAGATTGGGGTGTTACATACTCTGTAAACTTCTCACCCAATAGATAATGTCGCCAACACTTCAAGTCATAAACCACTATAGCCAACTCGAGATTTGTGGGTTAATTCCGTTCATGTGGCCTCAACTAACATGCTATAACTCGATCCCCTTGCATCAAAACTACTCCAAGTATGATCCCAGATGCATCAGAAAACATAGTATACTCTTCCCTTGGCTTGGGTAGGATCAAGATCGGCACGGTAGTCAACTGCTTCTTCAACTCTTGAAAAGAATTATCGCATGCTCTATACCATTTAAACTTTATCCCCTTCATGTTCAAGCCTGAAAGAGGTGACACCAAGTGAGAAAATCCTTGGATAAACCTCTGATAATATCCCACCAAACATAGAAATTTATGGATATAAAAAAATTTCTTAGTCTACTCCCAAGAATCCACTTCCTGAACTTTCTCTGGATCTATTGAAGCACCTTCCTCTGAGATAACGTGACCCAAGAAATGTACCCCATCAATCCAAAATTGACACTTAGATAGCTTTGAATATAACCGATTCTCTCTCATTGTACTCAAAATGATGTCAATATTTTGGGCATGATCATCATGAGTCTTAGAGTACACCAAGATTTCATCCACAAACATAACCACAAACTGATCCAAGTACAAATTTAAGATTTGGTTCATCAAGTCCATAAACATAGCATGAGTGTTTGTTTGCTCAAACGACATCACGATGAACTCATATAGGCCATAACTACTTTCGAAAGTAGTCCATGGTATATCAAAAGGATGAAATATCAACTAATGATACCCTGATCTCAATTTAATCTTGGAGAACACACAAGATCCTCTCAACTGGTCAAAGAGATCATCTATATGTGGAAGAGGATACCAATTCTTCACTGTCATCTAGCTCAACTTTTAGAAATCAACACATAAGTGTAATGTTCCATCATCTTTCTTAGTAAACAAAACTATAGAACCCCAAGGTGATATAATTTGATGGATAAATACCTTATCTATAAAGTATTCTAGATTATTCTTAATATATCCAAGCTATGTTGGTGAAATTCTATAAGGTGGAATATAAATTGGTTCAATTCCAAGCATGATCTCAATAGTAAACTCAACATTTCTCTTAGGTGGAATCCTTGAAAAGTACTCAGGAAACACATCCTAGAATTGATCCAATATGGGTGGAAAGACATCATACTTTACACCCCCATCATCCAAGAAGAGAGTTGAAACCTGGTTGGTGAGCCTCCCCAGTTGTTGATGAACTAGCCCTGCACAACCTGCCCTAATATCCCACTCTCCATGATGTACATAACTATTACCCTCAGGATATGTAAAGGTCACTCTCCTTTGGTAACAATAAATATCTTTTCGGTACCCTACCAACCAATCCATACCCAAAATCAAGTCAAAACCTATCATGTCAAGGATATAAATATTCCATAGAAAAATATACTCCCCAACTTCGAGACAACACCCTTTGCATAAACAGATGTATCTTAACTATACTCCCAATGGTGTATTGATCATCATAACCCCACTTACAAACTCCAATGTCAGACTGAAACCGATCACAAGTTGTGCAGATATACAAGAATGAGAGGCTCCTATAATGAATAAGGCACTATTAAGTATAGAATCTATAAGAATAATACCTATAACCATCAATGGTCCAACCACACTATCCAAAAGTATAGGTTGAACTACATGTAACTGTCCTACCCCTATTCCCTATGTTATAATTTGTATCCTCTAAGCCGCACCACTCTGCTGATATGAGTGCTCTTTCCTAGAAGTACCACATCCACTACCTTGACCACCATAGAAAAAATAAATCCAAATACAAACTGATATGGTGTGGAAGACCACCGTCTAGCACTCTGATTCTTACGAGCTTCTCCATCATTACCCACATTTCATAGGTTCCTGAAGAACCATTGTAGATGTCCCATTCCACCACAAGATCGACACTCTATCGGTGGTTGGGGGAACTATCTATTAAAGTGACCTCCGCACTGGTGGTAGAGCACTCAAGTAATCTCCTAAGTAACTGATCCTTCCCCCTAGACACTATGCTTTCTATATCCCTGGTTGAAATTTTCAAAGTGAAACTTCCTACTCTCGAAAGATGTACCTCATGTTCATCTAGTAGAAACCAATTTTCCTCCATTAGAAGCCTCCTTTAGGTTCTCATCAAATATGATAGCCTGATTCACTAGCTCATAAAACTTCTTCAGCCTAAAGATGTTTACATGAGACTTAATTTCACATTTAAGACCATCCTGAAACCATTTCTCCATAGTAGCCTCATCTCCTACCAATGCTGGAATAAAGCACTACAAATCAGTAAAACATATAGTGTAGTCCATAACAGACATACCTCCCTAGGCCAACCTCATAAAATTTTCTTCCCTCTTCTTCTTGAGCATCTTAGGGTAAAAATTCTCCAAGAACTTCTCCTGAAAGTCTTCCCACTCCATATTCTCTAGTTTTCTATCTCGAGTCTAGATGTCCCACTGATGCTTCACTTGACCAAGTAATATATAAGAATATAGTTTGAATCTATTCTCACCAAGAGTCTCTAAGTAGTCAAGGATCGTCTGAATAGAATTAATCTAGAAATCAACTACCTCAAGCCCACCCTCTCCGATGAAAGTCATAGGGTGATGCAACTAGAACTCTCGCGTCAAGTTGGACATACTATTCACAACTTACCCTGGGTCTCTTTCTATAAACTGTATAAAGAAAGAAAAGTTATCATAAAATTTCTCTTCAGCTCCCTCACCCAGAACTATCAGAGCCTTTAGTTCCACTACTAGAGGCACATTTCTAGCCATATACTCCTGTCATCCTATCAATAAGTATTGTCGGGGAGGAATATCTCTACAATTCAAAACACAAATATTAAGACACATTAGACAATAGTAACATTTTTAAAAATAGAGATTTATATAAATCCATAACAAGTCATACCTTATACCCCACCACATGGTCAAAATCAAGGCACTAACACTACCCTTAACCATCCCTCATCCAGGTCAATGCTAACATAAGGTAAACATTTTCATATTTCAAGGTTTCTCATTATACAACCATTATTAAATTTAATTCAATACATTTAGCATCATTTACAATTATCAATTTCATATTAGGAACCTTTTCATTTAAATTAAATAAGGAAAATAATTTTCATTTAAACAACTCATCCAAAACCTAATTTCCTGTGCATGCCTAAAATGATGCATGTCACATAAATCTAGAGTTTCTAAAATGATGCATGTATACTCAAATTATGTGCCATACCAAGCCAAAAATAAAGTCTCTAAAAAATAATAACACCACACAAAAAAGTTAACCAACCAAGTTGAAATAATATCTAATTTTAATAGAAAACATCAATAAAAAAACATCCCACCCTTGGTACTTGGGTTTTCCTCCATACATGGGTTAACTACTCCCATGAATGAGCTCATGAACAAGGCCTGACTCATCCAAATCTTCTATCTACTTTTCCCAAATAGTAATAAAAAGGAAAAATGAAAGAAAACTCCTTTGATACCTTTTTGCAACATCCCAACCTAGGTGCCACATACCGGTTCTCTAATCCAGTCGGTTACGTTACCTCAAGTGCACCTCCCTATACGCCAGAGGCTGCCGACTAGTAGCGAGGATCAAATATAAAACATGGGGAGACTATATCCTCTTTATCAATGCATCACAATAATAAAAATATATAAAAAATATCCAAATGATAATAACAAATAACCATAACAATACCATTATCGAAACAAACTAATATCACATGATAAACAAAATCATGAAAACAATATCCAAACCAAAATAGTAGATATGTCATTCTATATATATGTGAATTGTCAAATGAAAAACCAAAAAATAAAGACCCTGAAAACTCCCAACCGGGCCCAAACATCATGTCCGGTTCCCTCATGTGAGTACAACTCAGTAGGCCACCACCAACAATGTTTAAAACAATATCCAGTCTATAAGAGTGTATGGAGTTATATAAAGAATAAATTACAAAAGGTAAGTAAACAATTTCAAAATTAAAATTATTCTTTATTTAACCATATAAATACCTGGGTTCAAAAATACACCTGAACCAATAATACATTTTTCATCCCTTGTCGAAGTATAAACCATATATCATGGGGAATCACAATTCATTATTTTATGGCTTTCATTATGAATTTAATTAAAATTTCATATCACAACCACTTAGAATACTGGTCCAATTCCAATATCATGGGCCTGGAATTTCATTCAAGGAATACCATAGGTATTTAGAGCATCATTCCCTATCCCACACCTCATGGGTATTTAGAGCATTAGTCCCTGTCCCATACATTAATATTCACATGCATGTATTGGGGGTCATGAGTATCAGTTTAGAACCTCGTGAGTATTTATAGGGTCCTTCCTTTTACCACACCTCATTTATCAATAAATAATATATATCACACATATCACACATATCATATTTATCAAGTTCAATCATAATTAACACTCTTATCAATTATTCACATCATGGTGCACCATTTCAATTTATCAAAACAATTATGGTTCATCACTTTAATCACATGGAATAATATGAACATTTCACCATTAATATATTTATCAACATTTATTCATAACACATTAACCCATAAAATTTAGGACAACAAACCCTTTAATTCTTATTATCACCCAATTCCATAATCCCATTAATTAACCAAGTTCATAATCCCAAAATTTACCCATTTCATAATCACATGTTAAAACAATTGATCAATTAAATTTAGGATGCAATTGACCAATGTGGAAATTAGAATTTCTCAATTACATAAAACCAATTAAATCAATACTATGTGAATTAAAATTTATACCACCTACCTCAAGGTTGTTGACAGACATTCTCCAAACCAAAAATCCCCAAATTGATGTGGAACGATCAAGATCACAATGGTGTAGAAGATCTAGGACCAAAACCTATGATTAAGATCAAAAAATTATGATCCATGAAAACCTATATATAAACTATTTCCAATGGAGGAAAACTCATCCCTCTTCATTAGGAAAGAGATACAAGAGAGAGAGATAACCAATCAAAGAAGAAAACACATACTGTAGAGGAGACGATCCTTCGATCAGATATTTGATTCTTTAATAACATGGTTTGAGGAGTCTTGGAATCCTCTTGAGAGCCTCCAAATTTAAAGGAAATAGGTTAGGGCCGATTTGGGGTGAATACGGGTTAATAACGGGGTTTTATGAATTTTTTATAAAATTTTCAGAGAATTAATACCCGTGTGTACGGTTTCCTGAGCAGGGGTGCATAATTTTCCAAACCATCTGACTTAACCATGCACCTCTTGTTAGGGGTCACATGGTTACTCCTAAGTGGTACATGGTTTAGAAAACCATGTTCCAACTATGAAATTCCCCCATGTATTAGAATTCACATTTTTTCAGGGTAGGTGCATAGTTTGGGAAAACCGTGCGCCAATTGGGCAGTGCCCCTTTTTCTTCCAAAATCTTCTAAAATCCTCCAATTTCTTTTAAAACATCCCCAGAGTAAAAAAACCAATATATACCAAAAATGGTAAAAGAGTACCTATAAATGAGCATGAGATATTTCCAAAAAAACCTTGGGATCTTACAGATGGGGTTCAAGGCTCGAGTGATGACCCAAGGGGTCTAGGAGCCCATCAGAGTAATGGTCTGGGGCCCAAAACAATATAAAAGTGCTGAATCATACCATTAAAATTGTGAATATGGTATTAAAAATGTTAAATAGATTCATGGGGTTTCCATAGGGGCTTTAGGATGTGAAAATGGGATAGGGGAGCAGAGCCTGAAAAATCACGGCGTGATACCAGGAATCATGCCTTGAAAGTTATAAGGCTATTTTTTTAATTAAAAGGAGGGTCTAATCCCCCCCCCACACATCAGATGAATTGGAAACATACATGATGAATCCTACAGATCACCACTCCCTTATTTATCCTTAGATTCAGATGATTTGAGGTGTGATTTGATGACATCTAAGGTATATATCTTCCTCCTCCCTCTTTTTTGTGTTGCTTTTACCCTATCATTTTGGATTTTAGGAATTTCTATTTTAATGATTTTTTAAAATTACATTTAGTATCATAGAATCAACCATTTTTATGGGGCTTTCACTTATCCTAGATAGATGAGAATGCAATATGAGGTTCGCATGCCGTCGATCATCGTTTCAGAAAAGGTATGTCACCTGGTTGAATTATTCTAAAATTTCCAATTTAATTAAATTGAATTGGTCTATGAATTATTGTTTTGAAATAGAAAATTTTCCCAAAATGATCTCAGATGAATGTTATATACCTTTTATGTATGGTTGGTTGAGGTTCTGGATTGGTGGTAATATTTGGTAATACTTTCGACAAGTGTGCGTTTTTCCGTTGACTGTGAGGTTGCTTGTAATATTTTAATTAATTATTATTTAGTTATAATTTATTATTTGTATTTATTGGGAATGTGTGTAACCTCATGGTGATCGATGGTGTCTAAATAGACATGGATGAATTAGACAAAGTTACTGAGATTTTCTTGGATGAAGTTGGATCTATTTGAGGTATGTGGTCCCATGTATTATACTCTATGGTATTATGTACCATTTATTGGAATGTGATATGAAGTCATTCCACTCTTGGATGGTTGAAATTGAGATTCATGTTATGCCTATAAAACAAAATGAAACACCCAACCTGCTATTTTAATTAATTAGCCTAGTCAATTAAAATTAGCGACCAAGTGCCTTGCTTAATTAGTCAATGAATGCCCTATCTTAACTAATTAAATGGACATGCCTAATGAAATGACAAGGTTTCATGGGACACATTGAACCCTGTGTACTGGATTGTTGTGTGGTCACTGATGGTTGAGGCTTGACTGGTAATGTAGCCCAGGAGAACATGTTTAATTCCATGTTAACATGTGTGTACCTCAGGAGACTATGTTTGATGCTTTGATCACATGTGTGTGTGTATCCCTTGAAAACCTATGTTTGAAGTTTTCTCATATTTGGTTTGTTATGATTGTGACTCTTTATTTTTATGATGTGATTTTTGATATATCATCCCGCATCTATGTATTTCTTGACTAATTGTTCTCTGAAATATGGGAACTACTGCCCAAAGAGGGACCATGCTTCTTGAGAGGGTGAATCTTGTCTAATTATTCTTTAAAAGGAAGGACCTATTGTCCAAAGAGGGATAATTCTTTTTGAGAGGGTAAGGAATCTATGATTTTATGACTTGGTTCTGATTACAAGATTTCAAGATTGATTCTTAAAGGTAGGGCGTGGATTGTACCTTAAAGGTGGTGTGTGTGGAGTTGTCCTATAAGGTGAAACATGCACTGTCCTTCAAGGAAGACAGAGTTACATGGCATGAACTAGGCCACACCAAACTACTTATGATATTATTAAAAAATGGTACTAAAGTAGGAATTACTAAGATTTATAACGGATTGGTGAGCACACACCCGCACGGCATATGGGTGTTTATTTCTTACTTGTGAATTGGTGATTATGTGTTATACTTTTTCAGTTTATATATTGCCTATTTACTTTCTACCGACTTTATTACATGCATATAAACTAAATATACTAGTTTGTTACAAGACCATGTGGGGGTTACCCTACTGATTTGTACTCACACCCTTCATGGGAATCCATGACACTTGGGTACCCGATAATCCCTCACTTCTTGCTGGTATAGATTGGGTTGAGGTTCGAGTTTAATTGTTTAGCGAGATAGATTGCTATGAGTCCAGAGACCAGTATCAGATGTGGCTTGGAGTGGGAGCATAGACTCTTGTACTTTTGTTCTTTTCTATCATGAATGTGATATTCTTGGTGGTAGATCAGTGACTTATTTCCAATGGCGGAAATTGAGTCAATTGTTTCCATATTCATACTATTCTAATTGTATGTTATTGGTTTTTTGATTACTCTAATTATATGCTAGTTACATGTTTGGTTATTTTTTTGTTATTATTTACTCTGATTGAGATTATAGTCTCCCCATGGTTTCACCTTAGACTATTTCTTCTAGTTGGCATCCTTTTTCATATGAGGAGGCACACCTATGTTCACGTGGAATTCTATCTCAAACCTCGTGATCCGGGTAGGGATGTTACACCCCCTCCATTTTAAAATATTTTAAATACATAATTTAAAAATTCAAGAATCATACTCTCTTGAAAATAACTTTCATAAATAATTATATCTTTCGATTTGAACCTTTATATATTAGAGAAAAATCAAATCCAAATATAGAAACAAGTGGAAACTTACTTTAATTTTTAACTCTTATTACAAGAAGAATTCACCCTACACAAGTTTATTCAAACTCCATAGTTATTTGTTTACCCTAAACACCATTATGGATATGTGTCTCTTATACTTTCATAAATTTTTTAGAGTCAAAGTCACAAGATCTTTGGAGCGGTCTCACTCTTAAATTCACACAGGTGAACCAAAAAGTGTTCTCATGTTTTACAAATTTTTTGATATCCTTGGTTCATTAAGAGTTTTAACTCACTGTCCATTTCTTAGGGGAACAAAATACTATTTACCTAGGATCTAACATTATTTAAGTCTTTCCTTCACACATATGATATAATTTAATACACTGAACTTATACATGTGAAGTTATAACATGCTAAGTTAAGGTCCCATCATTTTTGATTTTTTATAAGGAATTTATACTCATCCCTAATGAAGTTTTGTACACCAACACCCTTGAAAGTTCCTTTGTTAGTGGATTTTCCAAATTTCGGATTGATTTAACAAATTCCAGAATTATGATTCCATCTTGTATCAACTATATCACTTAGCTATATCTGAGACAAATATGTCTTGATTTTCTAATATAAGTATTATTATATGTTTTATCCAGCATTACTTGACTATCACAATGTATAACAACCCAAGACATCAACATAGGCCATAATGGTAGATCTAATAAAATAGATCTAACCCATTCTACTTATTTTCCAATAGTAGTTAAAGAAACAAACTTAGAATCCATTATGAAGTCTATTATATAAGTTTGTTTCTTCGTTCTCCAAGTGATCACTCCACCTCTAAGTATAAAAACCCTACCAATCATAGAAGAGTGATTGTCAAGATTAGTAATCCTAGTTTCATAATAAACCTTCCAATACCCTTGGGTTTAAATTGTAACACATATAATAATTCATAGTACCCTTTAGTTACTCAAGTATTCTTTTAACTACATCCCATTATGCATATATTTAATTACTTGTATACCTACACAATATTCCAACTGCATATGAAATATCAGGTCTTGTGTTAGTCATAACATACACGAGACAACCAAAAACCCTTATATATTCTAGTTGACCAATTATCTTACTATAATTTGGTATCCCTACTACCAAAAGAATATGGGGAATAAACTGATGGATAATCATATTTTTCAAACACATTTAAAACCTTTTCAATATTATGAGATTGAGAAAGAAAAATAGAATTCTTATTCCTAACAATTTTAATTCTCAATGTAATGTTGGAGTTGGTACCCTAGAACCAACTTCTAAGTACGTTATGATTACATGTATTTATTGTTTTGAATATCAATATAAAGTTCTTATCACACCATGATTGTTCTTTTGTGTGACACAGTACTTGATAATTTCATAAGGGTACTTGTCCTACTGAAATGCCATATGAGTTCTCTTCTATGATGAGAACCTAAAATTTCCATGAAATTATTCTTAAATATAAGTTCTATATCCAGATGATATCATTTTACGAGAAACAAATTTTAAGGTTCTGTGTTTTGGATGGGTATAATTTTTTTTCTAAAGGTTTTTTAGTTTCTCATTTGGTGGATGATAAAAATATTAAATCAAGATTTATAATGGAATTATAAGAGTTAAAAACCATAAAAGTGTTGTTTTTGGATGGGGTTTAAGGACTGAAGATGTACCAGGTGTTTGGATGAGTTTCAGAAGCACCAGGCTCTAAAAACTTAGTTTTGGGAGAAACAGTTAGGGGTGCATGGTTGGTGATAACTGTATGGCCCAAACCATGTATCATGTTTGTATATAGACATTATTTAATGAAACTATGAAAAACCCTAGGGGAAACAATGTGACTTTGTTTAGGTGCACATGGTGACCCACACGTTTGGTGCATGATTTTTCTAACCATGCACTGCAACCGTGCAAGGGGGTATCCATTTGGACAGTGACACCACATAGTTGTCACATAGTTTTCCAAACTATGTGTATCATTTAAGGGGGTTGAAATGACCATTGTCCACCTATCTTCCTTCAATCCCCAAGCATCTTTCTCCTCCCTATTCCACACAACATCGCACATGTGGAGCTCTCCCTCCTCTCCCAGGCATTGAAGGTTCTCCTTTATTCAGCCTCCAATTCAAGTGATGTCTCTCACGTTGGAAGCATATCGGTAAGGTTAACACTCATATTCTTTATTTTCTTTGTTTATTTTTCCATATCGAATATTATCTTAATTAAGGTTATTATTCCCTATTCATAGGTATTTGTTTGTTTCCTTATTTTCTCTCGATCCAGCTCAAACTAAAGCTTGATAATGGATGAGTGAAGCATCTTATGCTTGAGGTAGGTGGTCTATATGCGTTTTCCTTAAAGCTATGTTGTTTATAAATCATGTACTTGTACCATGCTCTAGACCTTCCGAGCGCTTCCCTTTAAACATAAATGTGAATAATTAGTTTTCTAATAACTTAATCTAGATAGTCCTAATACCCCTTAATTAATCATTGGAGGATATTCACCTTGAATCAAACCACCCCCTTTGGGTGTGTCTCTTATATTCCATGAACATTATATTACTTTTAAATTGAATTGATTATTGAAATGGAACATGATGACTTATATTAAAGCATGAATGATTTCACATGGACTATATTAATTATTCAATGTGATCTGAATACTATTTTATATTAAGCCTTGAGTGAACCTTAGATTCCCAAGTAGGAATAAATTGGATAGACTCATAGGAAAAAGAAATTACACTACGTCTTGAATGATACCAGGTTTCTCTTTACAAAACGCTTTGGTTAAGGGATCATAGGGAAAGTGGATCATCTTATACATGATTATTACTGAGAGGACTTGGTTAGGGTTTTTGGACATGGTGTTTCACACCCCCTTTGTCTAGGATGTTGGAAATTATGCTTCACATCATTATGGGTCATTGGACATGATTCTTCACACCCTTGATTAGGATGTTGGACATGATACTTCACATCTTTGATTAGGATGTTCGACATGGAATTCTGTATCCCCTATTTAGATTCATGGGATTATTCCCCTTATTAGAATTTGAAACTATAATTATATTATTATTGATATGGAACAATTATGTATGGTGTCCCCTGTTATTTACTGAGATCATTAGGCACAACATCCCTTATTTAAATTATGAGGTTTGTATGGAATCCTTATGTGGATGCCTGAGCATTAAGGTACATGTACTCACCGGTGCATGTATATTTATGAATATATATGTTTACATATATGCATATATATATATATATATATACATTATGGTTCTTGTTAGAGACATTCCAGATTAGGATGAAGTAGGTATGGTTGGCCAGGTGTATTTGAGATACCTGAGTCCGACTTGATTACATTTATTATTTACTTCTTTGCTTATTATACCCTCACATCGCGTATTTTATATTCAAGGACTGGATTGCATTAGATGCCATTGGTGGAGGCCTATAGAGTTTTACTCACACCCTATTTGGGCCATCAATTGGTACCTGAACAGATATCCTAGTTTTTGGTTAGGTATTGGACTATGCACTTTTCTATTTTCATTTATAGACTAAGACAAGACATGGGGGCTTAAAATCGGTGGTTGAGCATTTACTCAGGATGCCTTTCAGAGTTGAAATATTTTATTTATTTATTCCTTTTTTTCAGTTTAGTTATATTGTATATATCTTCTATATGTCTAAATGATTGTATTTATGTCATAGCATATTCATGCATGGATATTTATTTGGATTTGGACTAGTTATCTATTTATTATCATTTTTTAGTTATTATTTTTATTCTACTTCCTTTATTTTATTATGCTACCTTCATGTTATTATTACTGATCTAGAGGGTATAGCCTCTGAACTATACCACATTTATACCCTCACTACTAGTCAGTAGTCTTTAAAATATAGGGATTCGCGCTTGAGGACATGTGGTGAATCAGCTCAGGACATCATTTAAGTGGCTCCCAAGATAGGATGTTACAAATGGTATCAGAGCCTATTTTTTGCTTTGTCTTACTGTTATAGACTTGTATACATGAGACTAGGAATGTGTCAAAACTTGGTAAATAGCTTGTGTCTGAGTCTGGCCAACCCACACATGAGAGAAAGATCAATTTGTCAGGGATGAGATTATTTTCATGTTTCTTGTTATCATACTTGATTAATATTTAATCTTGAGTGATTGATGTACTTATACTGGTTACTAATTCACAAGATTTACCTCTTGTCCTAATATAGAAAGAGATAGGGTGCGTTAATACATCATTTCAAGCACACATGATTCACATGCTATTAGCATGATCATCTATATGTCATAGTTGTGCGATTATTCAGCATGATTTCCTCTATACTATGCTTCTTTGATTACCCACTAACATGCCCATATTCCTTACTCTATTATAGCATGCCTTGTTGTAGTTATGATATATATAATTGGTTATTAAAGTGTCTATATCAACCTAAATAGTTTTTTAGTGTATGGATTGATGGCGACATATTAACTTACCAATTATGACATGTTTGAGCCATGGACCATTGGTTTCATGGGCTTAAATGTTAGTGGTTGGAATTAAATGGATACCAAAAGAATTTTTTAGAGATTATGGGCCTTTATTAATTGAAAATGGTGAAACATATAATATAACCATCATATATGAACTTGTTATATTCTGAGAATGAAGGTAAAAAATTGGTTACAGTTGCATGAATGCCAATTATGACTTATAAAGGAAAGTACCCTTATAATTTGGGAATAGTAACACACCTAACTAAACTATGATTTGTGATAAATTGAAAATTATTACAGAAAATGGTTTCCTTTATAAATTCTAGTACCTCTATAACTTGGGGATGATGACCCGTAAGATTGAATTCATATATGCTTGGATTATCCCTTGTAGGAGAGTCTTAGAACCGTATTCTTATGTGATAATCACACTAAGGGTGCAATTAATCTTTAATAAAATAACTGCTAGTGAGTTGCACTTAGATGGACCCAGGTTGGTATGAAAAGTCCATCATAGGTTGCCTTTATCTTTTTATGTCTTGGTACTTAACCCCATGGGGGTATGATTATGTTAAATGAGATGGTGATTTAAAGTGTTAGTGGCCACGTATATGGTGTTATGTATAAATGTATGGTAGAATCTTACTTGACCAACCTACTTTAATTTATAAGGGACCTCTTATTTTCTTTTGAGATTTATTATTATGAGGTGTCAGTTAATTGAAATTCCAATTACAACCTAAAGGGTGTTTTCCTCTATAGATTGCAATTGATATTTGCTTTAACCACTACGGGAAACAAGGAATTTTGCGACGGGCCCGTCGCCCATTGCAAGTAGTCCCTCGACAAAAACTATTTGCGAAGAGATTCATTTCCTATCGCAAATAGTTGTTAAAAAACATTATTTGCGACAATATTGTTTTCCCATCGCAAATAACTTTGGTGCGCACTATGTGCCAAACCCCAAGAAGACTATTTGTGATGGGAGTATATCCCTGTTCCAAATACCCTCCCGTCATTTTTTTTATTTGCGATGGGAGTTAACTCCCATCGTAAATAAACTTTCAGCATGAAAGTATTTATGACATGATCTGTCACATTTACATTTCATCATTATTTGTTATTTGCGACGAGATTATCTCCTGTAGTAAATACTCCTTTTTACCGACATTGTAATTAATAACGATGGTTTTATTTATGACGGGTCCTATAAAAAAAACTATTTGCGACTGTAATCCCATTGCAAATAGTCCCGTCACAAATTATCTAACCTATATACCCCCTGATTGTTTTGTTCCATTCTTCTCTGAAATCCTCTCATCCTCTGCTCTCATATCCTCATGCTTAAAGTTTTCAAAGTTTTAAATTTTATTAGGGAGTAACTTTTAGGCTTTGCATCCACTGAAAGATTCAGTTTTAAGTTATTTATTTAATGTTTTTAATTTTTAATTTAATTTAATTTATTTTTTATTAGTACTAATTATTATTAATTAGTAGTAATTATATTTAATTAGAATTTGTTAGTTTTATCTTGCATTAATTAGTTTTAAGTAATAGTAATTATATTTAATTATAAGTATTTAGTTGTAATTATTAATAATTATTTTTAATTTGAAGTATTTAATAATAATTACTTATAATTAGTAGTACTTAGTAATAATTAGTAATAATTTGTAATAATTAGTAAAAATCAAGTAATATTTAGTGGCAATTAGTAATAATTTGTGGCAATTAGTAATAATTTGTGGCAATTAGTAACAAATTGTTATAAACTAATAAAAATTAGTAATAATAAGTGGTGATTAGTAGTAATTAGTAATAATTAGCAGTAATTAGTAATAATTAGCTGTAAATAGTAATAACTAGTGGTAATTAGTAATAATTAGTGGTAATTAGTAATAATTAGTAAAACTTAATAATAAATTGATATAAACTATTTTTTTAGTAAATTGATATAATTTACAATAAATTGATATGAAATATTATAAATTAATATAAAATATTACAAATTAATAACATTTTTTATAAACTAATAATAAAATTTAAACATATAAAATCTGTATAAATTAATAAAAATATTTTTCATTAGTATAATTTATTATAAATTACTGTGAAATAATATAAATTATTATTAATTCTTAAAAAATGAAAATGAAATAGGTCGTTAATTTTCAAGTGATGAGCAATGACAATTTTGGATATGATTGGCATAAATTCGTTGCATCACCTGAAGATTATAAAATCTAGGACCAATTTGTGTCAACCATGTCTAAATTTTTCGTTAGGTTGGCAAAACCGGGGTAGGTAGGATGTCATGTGTCGATGGAATCAGTAGGAGGAGGGGGAGTGTGTTGATAGAAGGAGAAATAACACTAGCAGACGATTAAGTACATGCAATAGTAATTGTAAATTAGAAATATTTAGTTTTAATTATCAACAATGTTTTTAATTAAAAGTAGATATTTTTAAATTGAAATAATTTGTTTTAATTATCAGTAAGTGGGTGTTATTAATAGTAATTGATTATAATTGATAAATAACTAGTATTAATTAATACAACTTAGTAAAAATGTATAGATCTTAGCAATATGTAATAATAATTTATAGTATTTTTTAATAAATAATAATAATTAGTAAAATTGAACGTTAAACCACTATAAATAGTAAAAATTAGTAGCAATTAGTAAAAATTAATGGTAAATCAGTATTTTTTTTTAAATTAGCGTTATTAGAAAAAATTAACATCAATTAGTAAAAATTAACATTATTAGTAAAAATCACTATAGTTTTTAAAAATTAACGTTATTAGTAAAAATTAACATTATTAGTAAAAATCACTATAATTTTAAAAAATTAGTGTTATTAGTAAAAATTATAGTGATTAGTAAAATTTAGTAAAAATTAGTGAAAATGACTAAAAATTAGCGGTAATGACTAAAAATTAGTAAAAATTAGGAGTGATTAGGAAAAATTAGTAAAAAATAACGATAAACCAGTATAATTAGTAAAAATTACCAGTAATTAGTAAAATCTAATGGTAAATAACTATAATTAGTAAAAAGTATCATAAATTTGCATTAATTAGTAAAAAATAACAGTAAATCACTATAATTATTAAAAAATTGTGTTAATTAGAAAGAAATAGTAAAAATTAGTAGTAATTAGTAATGATTAGTAAAAAAGAACATTAAATCACTATAATTAGTAAAAATTAATGGTAATTAGTAAAAATTAGCTATAATTAGTAAAAATTAGTAAAAATTACTAATAAATTAGTAAAAATTAATGTTTAATTACTATAATTAGTGAAAATTTGTAGTAATTAGGAAAAATTAGAAATAATTAGCAGTAATTAGTAAAGATTAGTAAAAATGAACCTTAAATCACTATAATAAGTAGAAAATTAGTGGTAAATAGTTAAAATTAGCTGTAATTAGTAAAAATTTCCGATAAATCACAATAATTATTAAACATTACTGGTAAAATAACATTAATTAGTAAAATTTAATGGTAAATCACTATAATTATAAAAAATTAGTGGTAAATAGAAAAAATTAGTACAAATTAGCGATAATTAGTAAAGATTAGTAAAACTAAACATTAAATCACTATAATTAGTAAAAATTAAATGTAATTAGTAAAAAATAACGACAATTAGTAAAAATAAGTGGTAATTAGTAAAAAAATAAGTGGTAAATATATAAAATTGACAATATTTACAAGTAAATTATAATTTTTTAATATTCTACTCTTTTTTGGATCGCCTTTTTTCTTATATCAAATAAATCATAAAAAATTTATTTATTTTATATTTTTTAAAGAAATTTGGAACAAGTAAGTCAGAAAAATAATAAGTTGTAAATAGATAAAATAGATAATATTTACAAGTAAATTATAATTTTTTAATTTTCTACTCTTTTTTCGATCGTCTTTTTCTTATATCAAATTAATTATACAAAATTTATTTATTTTATATTTTTTAAAGAAATATGGAATAATGAATTTGACAACAATAATCATTACTTGATTGAGATTGGATAAATCATCACAGGAATCCAAAATTTTTTGGTATAAATTCAGTATATATTGAGGGTGTTTAATTTTTTTTATCATTTACATAATCAAAAACCAGAATTTATTTTAGAAGTGTAAATTATGTGTCTATATAAGAAATATGATTTGAGGAGGTTTGAAACATTTTACAATGTTGGGGGTCATCTATTAAGTTTTTTTTCAAAAAGATTATGCTTTTTTGTATCAATATGGTGAACGCAGTTTCGGTGAAGATACTAATAATTTAGTTCCAGATCCATCACGGTTTCAAAATTTAGTACACGATGTGACCGTTACATATTTTCAATAGATTAAAACTCAAGATGATATTTATTTAACTCTTAATTTGGAAACATCTCAATTTTATGTGCTGTTGAAGTTTGCTGAGGTTGCCTTATATCCTGGTTATAAGATAAGAAAATTTGAAGCAGTTGAAAAATTTATGACAGCTAATTTATATTATAGAATATCAAATAATTATTTTGATCAGATATTTTCATTGCTTAAATCACTATTATCTGAAGTAAATGTGTGTCCTAAAAATTTATATGAAATTAAGAGGTTGGTTTATAATTTGGGTCTTGGTTATCAGAAGATTAATGCATGTTTAAATTATTGCATCTTATATTTTGGTGGAAATGATTTGTTAGTTAGTTATCCTACATGTGGAAAATAGAGGTACAAAGAGCCTTGACTAGGGAATTATGGATTGATACCTATAAAATAGTTGATGTATTTCCCACCTACACCTATATTACAATGTTTATTTATGTCTTAGAACACAACGTCATTAAAGTCATAAAAAAACCAATATTTCAACTAGTAAAAGCTTAAATCACTTTGTGATGGAGATTTATGGATTTTTTTTACCAAGTACATCCGTATTTTTCTTAAAAATCCCAAAATATTTGATTTGGTGTTTCCAACGATGGGTTCTATCCATTGTGTTCTTATAGTAGTCAATATTCTTATGAGCCCATCTTTATGAATCTGTACAATTTACCTCTTTAGATGTTGATGAATGAGCCATATATATTTTTAACCTTATTAATTTCAGGAAATCCAAAAAATAATATTAATGTTTATTTGAAGCCATTAATTGATGAGTTAAATTTATCATGAATTAATGGTGTCAGTACATATGATGTTATTGTGAAACAAAATTTCCTAATGAAAGATGCGGTGTGGAAAATTAATGAATTACTAGCACATGACATGTTATCTGGTTGGAGTACACATGGTTGATGATCATTTTTGTACTGTATGAGAGACAATAAAGCGTTATGATCATCAAAGGAAGAAAACCTTATTTTTTCAACTTTCATCAAATATTTATTCCTATCAATCATCTTTTTTGGAGGAATAAATATCATTTTAGAAAAGGCACAATTAAAATAAATAGACCTCCAAAAATGATATTAAGTTTTAAGTTAAAATCTATTGTCTCTTCATTACCTCTCATTACCTTTAGACCAACTATAAACCAACAAAAATAGATAGTTTTGGGAAAGAACACAATTGGATAAAAAGGTATTTTTTTTGGGATATGTCATAGTGGTCTAATTTTTTGGTCCATCACATGTTGGATTTCCTGGATATTGAGAAGAAATTTTTTGATAATATGTTTTATATAATTTTGGACGAACCTGGTAAGACCAAAGATAATTTAAAGGTACTATTATATATTTCCCAAATTTTCATCCAACAAGAACTTGAACTGTTTGAAAATGTCAGATCACAAAAGTTAATGAATCCAAAACTAAATTATAAAGTTTCCAAATAAAATCATTTATTATTTTGTCAGTGGATCATATATTTGATGCTTCTAGATGGTTATGTTTCCAATTTGAATAGATGTGTCATAAATAGTAATATTATTTGATTAAAAAGTCATGACTACCATATTATAATGGAAATACTTATACCGATTAGATTTAGAGGTTTTTTGAATTCTATTATTTGAGATGCGCTAAAAAAATATCATATTTTTTCTAAGAAATTTGTGTAGAAACAACATACTATGGTCCAATAAGTAGACTGCAGGAATATGTTGTTTTAATTTTATGTAAATTAGAAAAAAAATTCTTGCCAGATTTCTTTGATTCAATGGAACATTTGATATTACATTTTTTTCCTGAAGAAAAATGTGGAGGGTTGGTACAGTTTTTATGGATGTAACTATATGATAGATGCATGTAAAAATTGAAGAAAAAGGTAAGTAACAAATTATCGATTGAAGGATCAATTACAAAAGCTTATTTATAGGAGGAAATTTCTTTTTTATGCTCTCATTATTTTCAATATGAATATCCCTCAAAACATAACTTCATGGGACATAATGAGGAAAATGTTGACGATGAAATAAAAAATAAATTATCATTTTTAATACACCCGAACTTAAATTTGGTGGAGTTTATGAACGATGGATTTTAGATGATGAATATCACAAGGCTTATACATATGTTCTGCTCAACTATGAAGGAATGACACCATTTGTAATGTGAGTGCTCCTATCACTTATTCTATATTTTTTAAAGAAAATTAATATTATTTTTTTGTAGATTATATGATAATCATATCAAGAAATGGTTTTCAAAAATTACAAAAGCTTCTCTTGAAGAAAGTCAACAAAATAATTTTTCCTACTGGTTTTAAAAACTGGTAAAGTAAATTATTTATGGTTTAACATAAAAAATAATTTTTTTACTTATTATATTGATAATTTTTTTTTCAAATTTTCAAGTATCTCAACATTCTGATAAAATTGATAACTGATTATGCGTATTGAGTAACCCAACATCCAAAATGGTTAAATATTATAATGCATATGTGTTGAATGGTTTTTGAATTCATACATGAGCATATGAGGAATAAAAAAAATAGTGAATAGTGGTGTTTTCTTGATAGGATATCATCATAAAAAAAGTGAAGTTGACTTTTATGGAATGTTGGAAGAAATAATTGAACTATGTTATCTAGGATAGAATTATGTAAATATGTTTAAATGTCATTGGTTGGATATTGACAGAGGCTTACATGTCCATCAGTGCCATGGAAACATTGATATTATATATAAAATAATTCTTACAATAAATGAACCTTTTTTATTAGCGCATTAGGCACATTAAATTTATTATGAAAATTATTGTGCTTCTTTAAGAGAGTTAAGTGATTGGTGGAGCATAATAAAAATGAAATCCCATGAGAATTAGTTTATCCAAAGTGAATTTGGTTCCACTAAAGTTTAGGGAATTGAATTTTTTCAAGAGACTACTCCAAATCCTTTTTTCCATGAAGATACATGAATATCAATGATGACACCTCAAAATTATGGGTCGATGGTGACGATTATTTTATTAATGTAACAAATGAATTTGAAATAGAAAGTGACGATGAAGATGAAAATTCTATAAAAATTCTATAAAAATTGATGATACTGAGGAGGAATATAAAGATATTACCACTATCATATACGAAGATGAGGATGTAGATGAAGATTTACACAATTAAATTCTAGTTATAATCATATATATTATACATCTCTATATAACAATTGTTTTCAATTATTTTTTTACAATAATCATTTCATGTTTTAGATGGTTGAAGACCATTTATCTAATCTATTTCATGAGTTGTATGAGGTTTCACTACCTAATGACGAGCTTGATGCTATATCATCTAACCCTCAGACTACTGTCGGTTTAGCAATGACTCGGAGGGGTCCTAGTTTTGCACAATTGATGATTCCTGACCCTATGACCGAGTGATATCTACATCTTGAGTTTGATCCACTCATGCAGAGGTATGTTTAGTTGTGCATTTTAGTAAGTTTTCATTAATGTTCATTAATTTATTTATATACTAATTGTTTTATTATTTGTTCTATTTTTTCATATATTTTCGCATATAGCTGTTGGAAAGGGGAGTTCTATATTTTGGAATTATTTTTCTAGAGCATGAGTGACATGGGATCAGATTCCCATTGATGTTCGACATCACATGTTTGGTCATTGGATGATACGTAAATAAATAATGGTTATTTTAAAATTTGTTTAATTAGTAACTTGATATTATTAATTATTTTTAGGGTTTATGGTATCCTGTCAATGATAGTACATGAGACTCTACTTAAGAGGTATGGGAGGTCTGTATGTGTGAGCATTGCCATCAGTTTTTGCACAATATGGTGAGATCAACCATGCAGAAATCGAGAGTCACAGGTTTTGATCAGTCTTACTATGCACAATGACAAGATTACATCTCATCTTATGTTCGGAATGGATTATGTTCATACTAAATGTGAGTTAGTTTTTATAGTAGAGAATTATTAGGTCGACATAACTGGGGGTGGTAGGAGTTGACATATCGAGCTGGTAGTCGTACATTCTGTACGCATCAGTATCATATGACAAGTAATTGTTTTAATAATTTATATAAATTTAAATGTAAACTGTTTATTTTATACTCATATAGGTATTTGAACATCCCAATATTATATATTTTAACGTTTATAAGAGGATGTGCAATGATCCTATCACTAGAGAGATTACAGGTGGTTTCCAGTGTCATATTGTGGTCAGTATATTTTTTTTTGAGTTTTAAAATTAATTATAAATAACATTTTAACTATTTTAATTTTAAATTAAAATTGAAAGAGTCATATGAGGATGCAACTTCTTAAACATAGGTTGAGAGTCATTCCAAGACCAAGGATGATATCATTAGTGCATTAGGATTTGATGATTCAACATGGATGCAGGTGAATCAGTATTCTTTCGAGAAAGACCGATTTGTTGGTATCGACCCTCAATTAACACCTGAGAGTTATTATGGTACAACTGTGATGTCTTCTTCTAGATTGAGGGGTGATCATGGAGAGTCATCATCATCTTCTACATAGTATGAGGAGCAGTTGTGAGTTCAAGGTGAGCTTATAGAGACTATGCATAGGGAGCAGGAAGAGCTCCGTTGACAACAACATAAGGAGATGTGTCAATGGAAGAAGTAGCAGTACGAGTAGATGATGAAGTAAATGCAACGTATGACTCATGGTTTAGGGATGTATTTCCCTCCAACACCTCCTCTAGATAGTACATATTTTTTGATAAACATTTTAATATACATATTTTTTGTAATATTTTTATTAATTCATATATTTACAGTTTTGTATAGTGAAATTTTTAAATTGTCGTGAATATTGTTTATTTTTATTATTTTATTACCTTTTTATTTTATTTTTTTACTTATTTGTTATGGGATAATCCACCAGTCACAAATAATTATTTGAAATGGGTGGATCCTCCCATCACAAAATACTTTTTTTATATATCGGAAAAGATTATTTACGACACCGTTTTCTGAAATGGGTCATTTCTGATGGGGTCCCATCGCAAATGACTATTTGTGATGGGATCCCATCACAAATGACCCATCAAAAATACTTTAATTTATAGCTGTGAACCAAACTTTATTGTGATAAATTATAACTAAATAATGTATTGAAGGGAAAATATAATATAATTTTTCCAAATACTACTTGGTGTTAGCTGAATAAAGTGCTAAGTACAATTGTGAAATGATTTCCTTATAACTGGTAATTGACATTGTATATGTTTGAGCCTCTTTAAATGGTTTTAATACATGTGAAATTGATAAAATGGTTGAATTAAAACCATTTGGTTTATTTGATAGCTATGAAACCTTGGGAAAGGGTTATCTTGGTATTATCTTGAGAGTTACCTTGGGCGAGAACATGAGTGTTACCCATAAGTCACAGTTGGATTATTATTTAGTATTTCATTAAACCTAGAGGTTAGTCGATAGAGCCTAGTGACCATTTTAGGCATGAATCTATTCTAATAAGTTGATGCCTTATGTTAAATGAGGGGTTATCTCGGTTGAGGAAATTCCCTTGTAAATGGAAAAATTATAGGATTTTAGTTGATATCCTAAGTATAGTAGGTGCTGTTCTTTTGATTCAGTTGAGTTAGGTAGGATTATTATTTTTTGAAATGAAACCCCTAGGTAGGCGGGTGGTTTTCTGGTAAGTTGAACTTAAAGGGGGTAATACTGTATTTGGAAACTCAGTGAGTGTCATATTTTATCCTTTTTCACTGATGTTGTAACCCTCCAAGGATTACTCCTCTATGAGGATTTTCAGAAAGGATTTGGGCCTGATAGGCCGATGTTTGGAAGGTGATGTCGTTATACTTTTGTTTACGGGTTTTGGCTCTGTAAGGTTGATGATTTTTTACCTAATATCAGTTTTACCTCTTTTAGAGGGTTTACTGGAGAGTTATATACCATATGAGAAAGGCCCCTAAGTGGGGCTTAGTTATTGCATAAGATACCTTAGGGATGGGTGCACAAACCTAGTAGCTCTATTTTGATTTTTGATTATTATGGATAAGTGGAATTTATTGGATCCCATAGTTTTGAAATGGATCCTAGTGGGTCAATGATAGTTTTTTATTAAGGAACCTATGAGAGAGGTTTTCCTGGGGTTTATAGATGAATTTTTAGGTAATGATCTTGGACTTATGCTCATTTTGAGAACAATTCATGGGAGGTTCTTGAGTTTTTTGTTATAGTAATAGTGATTCCTAAGTTTACAATCAAGCACCAAGGGTTCTTGGATATCAAAACTGGATTCGATGGGTAGGAATGTTTAAGTTCCTAGATGAGATGCATAGTGGTTGCGTGGTTGATGCATTAATTTCTGAAATGACACCATGATACGAGCAGTAATTCAATAAAACTTGGAACATGTGAGGTGTCCAATTTTGAAGAGGAGTTCCAAGGGAGCTCTTGATGAATTAGAACTGATGTTCCATGTAATATGGTTATATGTCCTTATTTATGGATGACTTGTAGGGGTTTGATGGATGACATGTGGTAATTTTAGCCCACACTGGATATGTGTGGTAAATGGTTAATATGGAACATTGGTAAGTACCTGAGTGTATAATGAGGATTTATGCTTTCAAAATTGATTATTGCAGGAAGGAAAACCCAATACTATGGGTGAAAATTAATAAAATTTACCTTATGAAGAGTGATAGGTTGAAAATGAACTAGGTACCATGAGGCAGTTGAACTAGGGTTGGACCAAAACACACATTGTCGAGAGATGTGGTGTTAGAATTTTGTTAAAGGAAAATATAGTCTATTTGATGTGAGCATGGATCAGGGAGAGTGATACATGCCTATCGATGGAATCTTAGTGTATTCCTAGTTAAATGAGAACATGACCAATATCTTAACATCATCCTAAGTTTACTGATAGAGTGGTGGATATATTCCAAGATACCTAATATCTTTTATGGTTCAATAGAGGGACTCCATGGGAGTCATGATCGAGGAGTAGATTAAGGTATGCCATAAGGTAGGGAGTACACCAATGAAATTTTGAGGTTGATGAGCCTTGTTTGAAATAAATATCAGAAAATTTCATGAAGTTTGTTCTCGAAAAGTGGGAATAGATGATGGTTTAATTTTATGTTGGTGCTCAGGGATGGGTGGAGTCTTAGCCCTACTAGATATTATGTCTAAGGATGAATAAAGAATGGGATTTTGTAGTCATAATCTTGTTTCATTGATGTGACAACAAGGATTATCCTAAGGCAGGGAGTGGGAGTTAGTCAATGGTGGGAAAAATAATGTAATAAGGTTCATGGGATCTTGAGACCGACCATTGGGTGGTCATTTAGATCATTTATTCCGTTAGATAAATGGATCCGTGTACAACAAGATTTATCAGAAAATGTTAGGCACATGCTCAAGGGATTCCATGTTATCTATTGGTTGTTGTGATTGACTATGGTCATGGACCCAGATAAATATATAGAAATGGATTGTCCGGATTGAAACTTAGATTCCAAAATAGAAATGCCTTGGAAATACTCATGTACAACAACTGATTCATCGACTTGACTACCAAGTGAGATACCACCTTTGGTCTCAGTTAATGGTTTTGACATGTCGACGTCTCGACTCTGTCCTGGTTATGGTGACACATCATCCATTAAATATGAGAATTATTAGATTAGTTGACCATAGATAGTTTGACTTTAATTCCTAAAATATTTGATTTTTTTGGAGAGGAACCAAATTGGGCATGTCATGGGGATAATATGGGTATATTTTAAAGGGCTCCCATGTCTTTTCAAGGAGGAACCGGGTTGGATGGGATTGGGTTGGGTGAGCTCAGGTAAGCACCATTGGGATTTTTTAGTAGTGGTTATGAGAGATGAACCTATTAGTATGAGTGGTGTATTTTTTGTTTCACCAAGGATTATTGGGGAAGAGATGTTATAAGGTGGGGAGGCTGTAAGGTCCCATGTTTTGGATGGTATAAATTTTTTTCTAAAGTTTGTTGAGTTTATCATTTAGTGGACATGAAAAATCTAAAATAGAGTTCTGGAATGGAATTATGAGAGTTATAACACTTTAAAGAGTTGTTTTTGGATGTATTTTAAGGCCTGAGATATTTCTCTGGTGTTTAGGTGAGTTTCAAAAGCACTGGGCTCTGAAAACTCTATTTCAGGAAAAACAGTTAGGGGAGAATGATTGGTGAACAATTAGTGCAAACCATGCTTCCCAAACCATGAAAACTATTTGTATAGGGATATGGTTTGATGAATAAATGTTGAAACCTAGGGGAAACCATGTTACTTTGTGAAGGTTCATAGGGTGGCCTGCTTGGTTGGCATACCATCTGTCTAATCATGTGCTTCAATCGTGCGAGGGGGAGGGGGGTGTCCCTTTGGAGAATGAAACCACACGGTTGACACATGGTTTTCCAAATCACATAAGAAAAACATATGACTCCTTAAAGAGGTTGAAATGACCACACACCTTAATTTTATTAATCCCCAATTCCTCTTTCTCATCCTCATTCTGCATATCATACCACACATAGAGCTCTCCCTCATATTCTAAACATTGAAGGTTCTGCTTCAACTGGCCTCTGATTCAACACCATATGTCGCATCAGAAGACTCTTGGTAAGGACAATATGCTCATTCCTTCTTTTCTTTGTTTATATCAACCTATTTAATTCTATCTTCATGTGAGATATTATTACTTATTTGTAGAGAGTTTGTTTGTTTTTTTTTCTATCAACCTATCTCAAAATGAAACTCGATAATGAAATAGGGAAGTATCCTAAGCATGAGGTAGGTGTTTTATATTCCTTTACCTTAAAGATTAGTTGTTTACAAAGTATGGAATTGTGCCACATACTAGACCTTATGATCATTTACCTTTAAACATTAATTTGACCAAGTATATTTTTAATGCATTAATCAAGATAGTACTCATACCCCTTAATGAATAATTATAGGATTTATACCTCAACTCAAACCACCCACTTTGGGTGGTTCACTTATATTTCAAGGACCTTATATTACTTTTGTAAATGAATTGATTAATGAAATGGGAAATTATAACTTATATTATAGAATGAATGATTTCTCATGGAATATGGTAATTATTGAATATGAACCACATAATTTTTTATATTAATCCTTTAGAAAACCTTGTATTCCAAAGTAGTAATACCTTGGATGGGCTCATTGGAAAAAGGAATTACACTGCGACTTGAGAAATATCAGGTTTCTCTTTATAGAATGAATTAGTTAAGGGATCAGAGAGAAAATGTATTATCTTATAAATTATTGTTACTGATATTCCTATGTTAGGGGTTTTGGACATGAAACTTAACACCCCTTGGTCTAGGATATAGGAAATTATGCTTCACATCATTATGGGTTGTTGGAAATGATGCTTCATACCCTTGATTAGGATGTTGGACATGAAACTTCACATCTTTGGTTAGGATGTCAGACATGGAATTCCATATCCCCTGTACAGATGCTTGGGATCATGCCCCTTAATAAAATATGAAATCCTAAAAATATTATTATTAATGTATAATTGATGATCATGACATCCTCTATCATTATCTGAGATCATTGGGCATGGGGTCCCTTATTTAAAGTATGAGGCTTGTATGAAATCTTTATGTGGACACCTATGCATTAAGACATAGTTATTCTCTAGTGTATTTATATATCTATATATATGTTTACAAATATGAATACATATAAATAATGATTCATGTTTAGAGACATTCTATCTTTGGATGAAGTAGGTATAACCGAAAAGGTTTCTTCAAGGAACCTTATCCTGACTTGATTACATTTATTATTTACTTCTTTTATCATTATACCTACACACTAATTATTTTATATTCATGGATTAGATTGAATTATATGTAATTTGTGGTGTAATACAGAGATTTACCCACACCCTATTCGGACCACTGATTAGTACCTAAAAAAATCTCCTGGTTGCAGTTTAGGTGTTGGACAATGCTCTGTGTTGTTTTCATTTATGGACTAGGACCAGACATGGGGGATTGGAAGTAGTGGATAAGTATGTAATAATTTTTCCTTCTAGAGTTAGAGTCTTTTATTTATCTATTCCTTTTTTAGTTTATTCCTATTGTATATATATTTTTTATGTTTATCTTCTTTTATTTATGTCTCATCATATTTATGCATGGATATTTATTTGGCTTTGGATTTGTTATATTTTTATTATAATTTTTTAGTTATTATTTTTCTTCCACTCCCTTTCTTTTATTATTCTTCCATAATGTTATTATTATTGATCTAGATGGTATAGTCTCCCCACCATACCACCTTTAGACCCTCACTACTAGTCGGCATCCTCTAGCATACTGGGAGGCATGCTTGAGGCCATGTGGTGAGCTGGGTTGAGGAATTGTTTAAGTGGATCCCAAGCTGAAGCATTACAAAAATTATAAAATTTATCAATGGTGGATACTTATAGGACTTTGAGATACTTTCTCATTATGTAAATCTATAGTAATATTCATTGCATAAGATTATGTGAACATAACCTACCCATCAGAAATCCACATTTATATATGTTAATGAATACTCTTATATGTGAATGTGTGTAATGATCCTTAGAATTTAATTTTTTTATTAATTCATGTCACAAGTCATTCACTTTAATGTATAGACTAAAATCACGATGATATATGTTTTTAGGAAGTGGGGTATGTTGGGTGCATCACGAGTGATATTTCATTAATGAGTAACATGAGAAGGGATTTATCACTTTTGTTCAATAATGAGAGTTGATATCTTAGGACCTTTTATGGGAATAAAACTACCTTATTAATACCTTCACCATGATGTTTTATTGATGAGTTTATTTTTATAAATTCAAATAAAGAGACATTGAGTGTATAGGTTGATGACACCAGTATGCAACCTATTTTATTAGATATATCAAGATAAAAAGATTATAATACACAATATAAATTCATAGGTGGTTATGTATTATTGAAAAATTTAATTCTTTATTAATGGGAGCCTTGGCATGTTGCTAGTCACTAACCTTGGACTTTAGATAGTGTCACCCAATGTCATTGAGAAAAGATCCTAGAGGGTCACACACTAAGTGTATTCATAACCTCAGTTAAATTCCTTATGAATTTAATATGATGGATAAATATTATTCTCGTATATATTTTAATAATTATTCATGTCTATTTGATCATAAATATTTAATCAACAACTATTCAAGAGAATACATATGTGATTTGAATATTTAATAAATATTTATTCACTAGGTAATTATTTATTTAATTATGAGAATATAAAATATTTATTTATTCTAGTTTATTCACAAGGTAACAAAATATTTATTTATTTGGTTATGTGAATTTTTAATAAATATTTACTCACTAATTTGGTGAATAAAATATTTATATATTTATTAGTGAATAATTAAGTGATATTTATTTAATTAAATAAATAATCATTATTCAAAGGATGAAAAATACTGTAGATAACTGACAGATTGAGTTTAATGGTCAGACGAGAAATATCATATTAAATATTATTTGAATAAATATTAATTAATTTATTTAAGAAAATAATATTTATTTTATGCACAAGTTTAGTGCATGTTAAGTAAATAATAATATTTTTATTATTATTTCGACGTGGGGTTCACTGAGAATTAAGAAAATAACAAGATACCTTGCACAATTATTATTTTCTAACCTTAAATTTTATAAACCCAATTATGATATTTTTATATGGTGTAAAAACCCCCAAATTCATTCCATTTTTGTGCATAGTGAGATCTAGAGAGGATTACCTCAAGACCTAGAGAGCTCTCCCCCAAATTATCTGAAGAATGTAGTGAAATTATCCTCCTTCACCAGAATGAATTATTATCCCTTTGAAAAATTCTATCACTTAGAGAATTCTATGATGAAGATTAGAGGTTGAGAAAGAACATGTGGATCACCACTAGAGGAAACATACCCTTAATTCCTCTAATAAAATGACGGTACAACAAGATTAGTCCAATAAATCATTTATGAATAAATATTTACAAGATCAAGATAATTCTAAAACTTTTTATAAATTATATGTGATGATCATGAATTTTGGTTTCAGGATTAATAAATCAATTAATCTTCAATTTAATTTGGTTGTTCATGACATTATTTATCATGTAAATCTCAAATTATTTGTTTATTATGACTAAAATAAGATTTAACCATGCCCCATAGATGTTTTTTTCGTGCCCAAAACCTTCATGTAATATTTTCCTTACCCAATTTTTTCATATAAAAATTTACAGATAAAATATATTTAGTCTCATTTACTTGATTCATATCAATTCCAAATATTAACATATCATTAAAATATAAAAAAATAATAAAACCTTGGTTATTGTGGATCCTAATATAAGAAAATTTATTAGTTTTTTAAACTAAAAATACATTTAATAAAATTAATTTATTAAATTTATCATGCCATTGTTTTGGAGATGGTTTTAAACCATACAAAGACTATACAAATTTGAAAAACTTATTTTCTTTTTGAGGTACCATGAATCCTTATAGTTGTTCTATATATATTTCTTAGTCTATTTTAATATTTAATAATGATATTTTGAAATCCATTTGGTTAATTTTAAAAGATATTCATTTGAATAACTAATTGATTCCTTTCTATGGGAGCATTGTTACAGAAATAATCAATTTCTTCATTTTGAGTAAACCTTTTGGCTACCAATTTGGTTATATTTTTATACCATACCATCAAATTTTTATTTCCTTAAAAATAACAACTTAAAAAATATAAATTTTGAACCTTAGGAAAGATGTACTAATATCCAAGTATTATTACTGGTTATAGAGTCTATTTCACCATTTATAACTTCTTTCCAAAGAGATGCATTAGAAGATGACATAACTTCTTTGAAAGTTTTTGGATTAGAATTTATATTAAGAAAAATTATAGTTAGTGTAACAATAGTATTGTTATATCCTTCCAAAAATTAAATATATAAATTAGATCCATATATATAGGGCATATGAGGTCTCTTACTTTTATAAACCTCTGTGGTCAAATCTTCTTGAGATACTCTTTAATTTGAGCCATATTCCTTAATTTAGACTTTCTTAGGGAAAGATATAAACCTAGATCCATTAATGACTACATCTATTGATTCAATAACGATGTTAAAAGATAATAAATCATTAGATTATATAACCTTGAATTCATAAAATTTTGAATGCTCATCATATCTAAGAAATATGTTTTCAATACCTTTTTTACCTAACTTTTCCCTTTTAGGTTCAGGTACTCTTAAAATTTTATGACAACCACAAACATTTAGATAACCAAGGTTTGGTTTCCTATGACTCCATAATTTATATGTAGTAATAGACTTACCTTTAATGGGAACCCTATTTAATATGTGTCACACAGTTAATAATAACTCTCCTTAAAAACATATTGAGATACCTGAGATAGACATCACATAATTCACAATTTCTTATAATGTTCTATTATTTCTCCCAGCTACACCATTCTGTTAAGGTGTATAGGGAGATTTCACTTTATGTATGATATCTAAGGATTCAAAAAAATTAATGAATATAATATTCTTATCCCATGTCTGATCTTAGGAATTTAATTGCAGGACCTCATTAGCTTTCAACCTCATTTTTGTAGATAATAAATTTGATTATAACTTCATTTTTATCATGTACAATATAGACATGAACAAATATAAATAATATTCAATAAAAGTTATAAATTAATTTTATTACGTATGGTGGGAATAAAATGAAAATAACATACATCACTATGTAATAATTATAATAATTTATTTTCCTTTATATTGATGGAAATTATTTTCTAACTATTTTAGTTAGTATGCAAGTCACACATTTATGATCATTTTTATCCATAGAAGGTAATAATTCCATTTTAAAATGTGATGGATTTTCATATAATTTATGTGACCTAAATGATTATTCTATAAATTAAAAACACTATAAATTAATAAGAAAAAACATTTTTAATTAATTTAAATAATCCATAATATAAGTGACCATTTCCAAAAAATATCCCACCCTTAGATAAAATGGTGTAACCAACCTGAAAAAAAATCTTAAAACCCCAATTGTTTAAAAAAATCCATGAAACTAAGTTCCTATAAAATTTAGTCACATAAAAAAAACATTTAGAGTTATTATCTTTCTTGAGGTAAGCTTAATATCAACCACACACTCCCCTTGTACATTTATGCTTGTAGATTTCTCCATGTAGAGAGACATCCTATGATTGGTTGATTCAACCCTATTGAATTGAGATTTTTTTGTATAAATGTTATGTTTCACTAGAATGAATCCCCCAATAAGATCTATTCACAATTAAATTAGCTTTAAATATCATAGATTCAATTTTCTTTATAGGAGTTTTGTTATCACCATCTTTATTATTACAAATATGATAGTCCCATTTGAAGTGTCCTGGTCTTTCCATAGATGTAATATGCCCATTTCTTCTTATTGAATTGTAACATTAATTTTGAAGGATGGTTTTCGTAAAACCCCAATATTTTAATGGTATGACTCTTTTAAAATACAATATCTTTGATCTTTTATGCTTCATGCAACACCGAGTTTAAAACCGTAATATACCATTAAATATGACTGTTAGAATGGGAATGTGACCATTAGGGATAGTATGTGACCAATAGATTAATAACTTCACCTATTAAAGTATAAATAAAATTTAGGTATCTTATTAATTAAAATATAATATATTTATATCATGGAATAAGTAAATAAATGTTTTAAAAATGATAAATTAAGTGTTGGTATTTTTTTGTGAAACATAAGTGTTTATTTACAATTTTTTAATTAATATAATGATTGAAAAGAAAATTTATTTTTATAAAATAGATTCATAAATTAATATTTTGTGGTATTATGATTATAAGATAATTTTATGAGACCTTAATTAATTTTTCAATGTGTCATAAAAATAGTTATAATATTAAAACATGTATTTTTCGAAAAAATGATGACTTTAATTAAAAATTAAATTTATCATATTTAGAAAATTATTTTCATCAAATGGAGTCAATTTTTTAATTATAAACATAAAAAAATTTTTAGGGTGATTTTTTTTGTATTTTTATAAAATAGTTAATTTTTTTGGTGAATAGTGAAATACGACAATTTACAGTATTTAACAAATACATGAATTATTGAGTCATAGATGATATATGGATCATATAAGCACATAATCGAGAACTATCATTCATTATTTTAATATGTTTAATGATAATGTTAAAACTATTGAAATTCTTGAGTCAAAATAATAAACCAATTAATAAAATAATAAAAAAACACCCCTCTCCTCTACTATAAATACCACCCTCACCACCTCTTCTCCTCACACCTCTAAAGACTTAAAGCTTGTCCAATTTTTACCCAATCCATATTCGAAAACTCCCCCATGTTCTTATATTTCTTTTCTCACCCAAAAGACCATTTCAAATTTCCTTAAGGAGGTTCTCAAGGAGAGGAATTCAAGTGGTAAAATCCCATTTCATTCTTCTAATTTTCTTTCAATTTCTTTTCTTTTATCATCCTTTCTTTACCTATTCTATCCAAACATGCATGATAAATACATTGTATTATATATACTAGAATTTTATTTTGTTAATGTGATATCCACCATCAATCCCTCTCTCTTCCCCTTTTATTCTAAAAAAAAGACATCATCCATGAGGTGCCGATTTATCACCTTCATGGATGATGAGTTTTCATTTTTAAATTCCACCTTCAAGCCTGATAATAAATACTTTGTTATGGTTAAAAAAGAAATTAATATATTTAATACAACTTATTTAATGTTCCGTAACTAGTATATATACATAATATTAATTCATAATACAAAACTAGTGCGTGATGATCAAAAAAATGCCAAAATAATCTAAACGATTATCATTAACATTTTATCTAACGAATCATCCTCATATATGAAAAATGATATATAATACAATTAAATATTCTATAATTTAATTAATAACATATAATTTCAATTCTAGATAACTATTCCCATTTCACATAATCTGTCACGACCCGTCCCCCAGGGCCCATGCCGTGACTACCCCAAGCCCGCCTTCTATAGGCCAGGGGATGGTGACTAGAACTGAAGGCGTATTCCCTAAAACTGGGAAGGCATTTCCTTTATAACCAATAAGCACACGTAACCAAGCACACAACAATATAAAAACACAAGTAAACTGAACTGTAAAAAGAGTGAGTGTAATAAGTAAAAGGGGCCAGAATACAAGCCCAAATGAAAAGTACAAGTACAACTATGATACAATACAACTGAAGAAAAGGGAAAGTCAGCTGCTGGGTCATCCTCCGAGGACCGTACCTGAAGGGTAGGTACAGATCACCTCCTCAGTACTCCATGTCCGTTCGTCTCCTCCGCGTATCGACATGCCGTATGGTCCACCTCCGGGCACCGTCCAGTCCTGGTACTCACGTCCTTAGTCAGCATTGTCCGTCGTCGGCACCAAACACAACTAAGTGTGGGCATATCCCATTCATGGGTGAGAATAACGATACTCAATAGGGACCCTGAGACCCTCAAGTTCTCACAAAATCCACAATGGATAAACCAAAAAGTATGAAATCAACAGATAACCCTAATTTGGTATATGCCCATACATATACATAAGTTATCAGGTAATCCATCTCAATCATGAGTAATACACAGAGATACTGACTTAGCTCACAACATGATTTATTCTAGGGGTGGTAACAAGTAACATCTCTAGTCACATCGTCAAACTCTTCAGCTGCTAGAGGATCGCTCCTCTATCGAGTATAGTGGGCCTGCCGCGTCACACAGAGGTGCTTCCACTAATCTTGGACTGCTGAGGTACTCCAACTGTCGAGCACTGTGGGTCTGCGACATCACATAGAGTCACCCCCCACTGTGGGTCTGCTGCGTCACATAGATGCGCTCCCCCTCATGACTTGCTGAGGTACTTCTCCTGTCGAGTACCATGGGTCTGCCGTGTAACACAGAGGCGCTCCCCACCGTAGCCTGCTGGGATACCCCTCCTGTCGAGTACCGTGGATCTGCCGCATCACACAGAGGCACTCCCACTATGGGTCTGCCGCATCACACATAGGCGCTCCCCACTGGGCCTGTCAAGTCACTCTGAGTCGAAAAGGTCAGCAGTCGTCAAGTCTCATCCAGCTACTGGGTTCCCGCACTATGCTCGCTTGTCTCCTAGAGGATTCACTCCATGAGCTCCTGGTCAATACTCCAACTACCACAAAGTCCCACAAGGAAGTATCTCAAAGGTCTTACATGTCATAGGGGTATCAACGCAACAGACAACGCGTCAATCGGACGCCCGGTCTGTGAGTTATTAACCTTTTGGTCCAGGGGGCCCGGTTAGATTTGTGCGCGATCCAACCTGCTCGTTCCCCATCTTAATCCAAAACACCAGTGGGGTATACTCAAAGGGACCGTATTGCTCCAAGATATCCAGCACTGCTGACGGTTCATCAAACGAACGTTCGGTGCCAAAGCTATGGCCAAAAGAAAGTATATGGGTTGCAGAGGGCCCGAGTCCCGTCCGACCCGGTTGGACAAACCTGGCCCGACCCGGACCTGGCCAACCAGGTTTGGGTCAACCCGGCCTGACCCACTGGGTCTAGCCCGACCTGCAGTGTGGCCCGACCCCTTGGGTTCAGCTCGGCCCACTGGGTCTGGCCCGTCCCGTGTCTGGCGGCTTGGCCCGCTAAG
The DNA here is from genome assembly GCA_963277665.1 of Viscum album. NCBI lineage: Eukaryota > Viridiplantae > Streptophyta > Magnoliopsida > Santalales > Viscaceae > Viscum > Viscum album. The sequence goes on along the minus strand of OY728160.1, from coordinate 566,947,827 downwards.
CCATCTGGCAGGCCACGAGGGGCCGCGAAGGTTCGATCACGGATGGCGCGAGGCCACATGGTGACTTGGTCGGGGCGGCTCGGCCAAGAGGTGGAGGTCACGGGGCGGCTCGGACAGAGTGGATCGGGGCCGTGGGGTGGCTCGGTCGGAGCAACTCGGGGCCGTGGGCGGTTTGGAAGGCCGTGGGTGGCGCGGTCGGGGTGGCTCAGAAGGCCGTGGGTAGCGCGGCCAGGGTGGCTTGGAATTCCATGGGCGGCGCCGCTGGGGCGGCTCGACTGGCGGCTTGGTGGGACGACGGTGGCTCAGAGGACGACGACGGAAGCTTGGCGGACGACGGCGGACGGCGACGACGACTCAGCCCGGTCGGTGACGGCTGCTCAGCCCAGACAATTGCGGCCGTGGGCAGTGGGGTGGGGTCGCAGGTGTTGGAGCCATGGGGCACGGTGGTTGTGGGTTCTGCGGAGCGGCTCGGCCACGGGGGTGCCGTGAGGGTGGGGAGGTCGCGAGGTGGCGGTGGCCATGGGGCGGTGTCGTTGCACCATCACCTTCTTCGCGTTTAACACCACAAATCATCAAAAAATTTGTGGAGGGGTCAGGCTATGTTTGTTTGGCCCGTACCCTCCACGTTAGGGTGGTAGCATATGGCTCAATAAGAACTTGAAGAAGAATGTCAATCTTTACAACCTCCCGGAACGATTTATTCCCAATCCTGAAAAATAATTCAAGTGAGGAACATGGGAAAAGTATTCATTCACAAATAAACCCCTACCTTGGATTATTCGTTGATAGAGATCATGAGGGAGGAGACGACGTCATTGGGGAGGGAAAAACGATCGTCCATTGAAGATGTCCCACACTGGAGGATGTACCGAGGAAGAAAGTCGAAGTCGTGCGTCCCCGTTCTTCATTGGAGAGCTTTCCCCTAATTCTCCAAAGCTCTCCCCTTTGCCAACCCTTTTCCCCAATTCCACCAAAATGAAAATATAGCAAACTTTTTAATTTAAGTTTTCAAATTAAATTATGATAGAACAATTTCAAAAAGGTTTAATTAATTAATTGATGGACGACATAATAAATTATGGGGAGGGTTGGCATAATTAAGTGGGGAGATCAAGAGGTTTCTCCCCACTTAACAGGGAGTTCAAAAGGTTTCAAACCTCAGGTGGTCCCCACCACCGTAACCTCTCATGGGAGGTTAGGTTCAGTGGTCCCCACCTCCATAACCTCTCATGGGAGGTTTTAGTTTAGGTGGTCCCCACCTGTGAAATATCCACACGGGTGGTTACAACAAATAAAATAAAATGTGATTATTTTATTTTATTATTTCCACAAAAAACCCAAAAATTAACTTCTACCCTCGACCATCTGCCATTGAGGTGAAAGTCTTCTTAAGTGAATAACGGCGCTGCGAGTTCAATGGTGCCCTCAGATTTAAATTCTGAGAACCCGTTCAAAAGTTAGAAAAACCAACTCGCACGTTTACTGAACGTACCCGAACAAAAGTTCATAAATTCATTCCGGGCACTCCAGGCCTTGAAATCACTCGCCGTCAATTTTCGTAGACTCGTAAAATTCCCATATATTTTAAAAAAAAATTACATGGAAATTCCGGGTCTTTACATTATCCCCACCTCAGGTATTTACGTCTCCATAAGCCACAACTCAAACTAAGGGAACAAGTGGGGGTACTGAGCACACATCTGAGCCTCCTGCTCCCATGTGCTCTTCTGGAGGTTCCCGTGATTCCAGCAAATGCGCACCAGAGGTATCGACCATCCACGAAGGACCCGCTCCTGTCGATCCTCAATCTCTACCAGAACCTCCATAAAAGTCTCCCCATCGTCGACATCCAAATCTCTATGGTTGATGATGTGAGAAGGGTCGTGCACGTGTCTCCTCAGCTGGGAAATGTGGAAGATGTTGTGCACCCTGTGCAACTGAGGTGGAAGAGCTAAGCGGTATGCCACCTCGCCAACTTTTCTGAGGACCTAAAGAGGTCCGATTAATATCGGAGACAACTTTCTGCCTCGTCCAAATCTTCGTAAACCTCGTTGGGGTGAGACCCGTAGAAAGATGTGGTTGCCATCATTGAGCTCCATAGGTCTCCGTCTCCTATCAGCATACGACTTCTGCCCACTCTGTGAATTCTTAATCCAATCCTGTATGATTATTACCTTCTCTATGGTATCCAATACCATCTATGGTCCCATGAGTACTGACTCCCCTGGGTCAGTCCAACAAAAATGTGATCTGCAAGGTCTCCCATACCACGCCTCAAAAGGTGCCATCCCTATGGTGGAATGATAACTATTATTGTATGAAAACTATACCAATGGAAAGTGATCCTCCTAGATATGATGGTAGTCGAGGACATAGGAACATAACATGTCCTCAAGGGTCTGAATGGTCCGCTCATTCTGGCCATCTGTCTGAGAATGGAAGGCGATACTCAAACAAAGCTGCATTCCAAAAGCCTCCTGCAATGCCTTCCATAGCCAGGAAGTAAAACGTGCATCAAAATCAGAAATAATAGTTGAGGTTACTCCATGTAACCTTACAATCTCCTGAACATAGAGGAATCCCAAGATCTCTACTGAATCCTGCTCTCTGATCAGTAGGAAGTGGTCCGACTTGGTGAGTCGGTCGACGATCACCCAAATCGAGTCATGACCCCTGGATGTACGTGGAAGTCCTGTCACTAAGTCCATGGATATCCCATCCCACTTCCACTCTGGAACCTCTAAATGCTGAACCAAGCCTGCTGGTACCTGATGCTCCACCTTCACTTGCTGACATGTGAGGCACTGAGAGACAAACTCTACAACTGCTTTCTTCATACCCAGCCACCAGTGCTGTCATCGGAGATCCTGGTATATCTTATCCACTCCTGGATGTACCGCTAGAGGGGAAGTGTGGAAATCTCTCAATAATTCCTCATGAAGTGACACTGGTACCATGGTAGGTCCTCTGAAAAGGATGATGTGCTCCCCACCTTCAGAAAATCTATCAGGTGTCTGTCCTATGGATATCTGAGCATGTCGTGTCTCGCAGTCAGTGTCCCCACGTTGTGCCTCCCTGACTCGCTGAAGGAGTGGGGGAGTGACTATAAGAGATTGAAGAAAATTTTCTCCATCTATATTCACAATTTATATATTTAAATCAACTAGTTGCTCTGTCGCCTCACCTAGAAACTGTATACTAGACCTCCTGCTGAGTGCATCTGCTACAACATTCCCCTTCCTAGGAGTATAGACTATCTCCAAGTCATAGTCCTGGAGGAACTTAAGCTAACGTCGCTGTCTCAAGTTCATGCCCTTCTAGGAGAAGATATACCTGATAATCTTGTTATCAGATTAGACGGTAAAACGCTCGCCCATTAGATAGGGTTGCCACATCTTGAAGGCGATGACCACTGCTGATAACTCTAGGTCATGGGTAGTGTAGTTCTATTCGTGTTGTCACAGCTGTCGAGAACCATATGCGATCACTATTCACTCCTGCATTCAGACACATCTGAGTATGATCCCTGATGTGTCGCAGTAAACTACATACCCTACGCCCTCCTCTGGAAGCCTCAAGATGGGGGCACTAGTCAGCCTCTGCCTCAACTCATGAAAACTCCACTGGAATTTCTCTGACCAAACGAAGGGTTTCCCCTTCTTTGTCAATACTGATAGTGGTGCTGTAACTTTGGAGAAGTCTGGCACAAACCTCCGATAATATCCAGCCAAACCCAGGAAAATCCATACCTTCTTCACACTCCTAGGTGGCTCCCAAGCAAGTACCGCCTCAATCTTAACTGGATCCACTGCAACTCCAGCCTCCAATATGAAATGCCCCAGAAAGTGAACCTCTCAGATCCAAAACTGGCACTTCAAGAGCTTACCATTAATATGGTGCTCTCGGACTATATCCAGTACTACCTATAAATGATAGGCATTCTCCTTCTTAGTAGCTGAGTAGATCAGAATGTCATCGATGAAGACTACTACAAAGCGATCAAGGTATGGCTGAAATATCCTATTCATGAGTCCCATGAACACTGCTTGAGTATTGTTCATGAAAAATGGAATAACCAAGAACTTTTAATGGCCATACCAACATCTAAAGGATGTCTTCTGCACATCCTCATCTTGCACTCTGAGCTGGTGACAACCTGATCTGAGGTCTATCTTCAAAAACCACTATGCTCCCTTCAGCTGATCAAAGAGATCGTTAATCCTCAGAAGTGGGTACTTGGTTTTCACGGTCACCTGGTTTAGGCGCTGATAGTAGACACAAAGTCTCAAGCTCCTATCCGCCTTCTTGGCAAACAAAATTAGGGCTGCCCATGGAGAAACACTGGGCCGAATGAATCCCTTCCCCCGCAAGTCCTCCAGTTGTACCCACAGCTCATGAAGCTCAGCGGGAGAAATCTGATATGCTGGTGTAGATATCGGTGCCATACCGGGGAACAAGTCAATGTAAAAGTATACCTCTCGGTGAGGAGGTAGACCCAGAACATCATTAGGGAAAACATCCGCATACTGGTCCACCACTACAGGATAGCTCAGACTCTCTACATCAATAGCTCCGAGGGTAAGTCTATCCAACTGATGAGTGATCGACTGCACTCTCCTCTGGGTAAGTCCATCATGCGCCGCAAAGTCTACCTTATCACCGGTGAAGGTAAAACTGGTCCCATCCATGTGGACACACAACACCTTTCAACTAATACAGTCTATATGAGCATGGACAGTAGATTACTAGTCTATACCCAAGATGACGTCATAAAGCCTCGACGCTGCTACTAGGAGATCCCCGCCGAAGCTCTTGTCTCCTAGAGTAAGCTCAAACTACTGGTACTAGTGCGTAATTGTCGAATCTGTTCTCGTAGGTGTCTCTAGCCATAATAATCGAGCCTATGGCTCCGTCATAATCTCCAAGCTCCAAACGAGGGTAGTGGAAATAAAAGAATGACTGGAACCTGTGTCTATAAGTACTGAAGCAAAGGTGGAGTAGACACAGATCATACATCATATCATCTCCAGAGCACCATGATCATAAGCCTCAGCTACCTAGAACTGAGCTCTCCTCTGTCCACCTACTCCCTACAGTTTGGGTGGACCTCCTAGTGGTGGTGGCGGTAACAACTCGAATCGTCGTCCACCGCCAGCTGCACGACTAGTTCCTCTTCCACGTCTGCCTTCTCCCTACGGACCTCCTCGGTCGAACCTATATCTCTCTCTAGGTGGTCCTTCGACCATCTTCTGATCATCCATATGACGGGTCGGACAGTCACGATCCATGTGACCCTGCCCGCTGCATGAGTAACACTGCATGATCCTTGCTTGACTGGTTCTGCCTCAGGTGCCCCGCACAACAGATCCTAAGTCATGCAGTCATCTACCTGTAGGTATGATCCACTTGGACCTCTATGACGTCTAAATGCTTCCAGATGCAGAAGTCTCCTCTACCTGATGACTGATAGTGGGTCTCGCTACTGGTGACTACTCGACAAGGAAAATCTCCACCAAGAGGGCTCTCTCTAACACCCCCGACTGCGTTGGGATGCTGAGTGAGATCATTGAAGCCCTGATCTCTCACCTGAGCCCCTTCTCGAAGGTTTGGGCCCTGAAGAATGGGTCCCACACCATATTTGTAAAGTAGCATGAGAGGTCAGTGAACCTCACTGAGTATTGAGCTAGAGTTATGCTGCCCTGCTGCAGATGAAGAAGCTTCTGTATGCGCACTACGCGAAGAGTCGCTGGGACAAACTCTACCCGAAACATGCTCTCAAAGTCTGACCAGAGAAGTGTCACCTCGTTGTGAACTTAGAGCATCAAGATCCACCATCTGACCGCTGCTTCCTGTAGAAGGATGGAGGCAAGGATCACCATGAGATCGGATGGTGCCCCTACGAG